>SRHC01002467.1:0-23347 GCA_004794325.1 Pomacea maculata
TTAGCAGACCGGCCTCGCCATTCTCAGTGTCTGGAACTGAAATCTTGCCGCACAGATTGAGTTCTGCAACAGCCGCCATAGCCACACCTGCTGCCGGCAACGAGGCAATCAACGGCGGCCAAAAGTGGGTTTTCCTTCAATTTTTTATAAAATCGATTACAATAAACTTGTAACATGATGACATCTAGTAAATAGCGTGGATCGGATCAGACTGACACCGATACACTTTCAGGTGATTTCACGAGGCAATAAAATCAAGGAAACAAGTTAAACTATCATTAACTACAACACCTCTGTCATGTTTTTGAATGTCGAGCACTTTTTGTTTTGTTTCGTGAACACACAAACTCATGCTCTGCTATACAAAGCTATAGTATTACATATTACTACATACTACTTCCCATCTCAGCTAATTGCTCCGCGAAGACGTCTAAAAATAGATAGCTGTCGGCTGTCAGTCACTGTCGAGGGCACTCGAGCTAAAAATAGCGCTGTATATGTCCGCAAAACTTGAATAGCAAATATCGTTATAAATAAATTTTTAAAATGATTTTAAAAAAAGGATCTCTTAGCAAAACGTTGCTGCGTATCATGTTGACTTGCTACCTTACACATTCTCGTAGTTTCGCATCCTCTCGTGCCCTCGTATCCACTGATTCAGTATCCGGGGTTTCAGTTACCCGCTGAAAATTAAAGAAATAACCGCCTCGAAAGTCTGACCAGACGAGAACGGTCCTTACTTTGGTGAAATCCAGTAGTCACAGATATTCCAAGGTTTCACTTGTCGTCCTTTGCCTCCCTCTACCCCCTGCGCCCCCCAACCACAACTCCCTCCACTTCATCTGCGTACCCACGCTTCACCCCACCTCCTCCCACAGAACTTGCCTCCAGCCTTCTGGATGTTGGCATCACTTGCCGGTGTACACAGCGCTCGGGCGGCAGTTTGTCATTTCCCCAGGGCAAAATGGGGAACTCAAGGAAAAGCGTTTAGTTTACGAGAATATATATATACACAGACCACGCGCACGCTACTTCTGATTCTTGATTCTTTATCCCAGGCCACCTTTCCCTGCACCCTGTAAGGATGAATCCTGGGGTAAAACAACATCTGCGGGGTCTGGACACCGCTTTATAACCGGAAACAAGCTTGTCCTCGAACTTCTCATGTTGCCCCTCGCTTCATGACTCGGCCCCAGAATGTTCCTCTCAAGCTATTGACGGAAGTGAGATTCTCCCATCTACTAAATGTTATTTACTGGTTTCAACGTTGTAAACAAGGAATAAGGAAATAATCGACATCTATTATTACATAACTTGTTTCCGGCTAAACTTCCTTTCAATTTCCCGTACACGAAATGGAGTGAAGGAGGGACGGTATATAAAAGGCATTGTCCACTGTCTTCCGCAACAAAAGTTTTAATCACTAGAACAAAACTCGAACCCAAATCGGTTTTGCACTCGTTAAAAGTAAAAAAAAAGTAGTACGCGCGTGCGTGCGTGTGTGCGATAGGTCAGGTACTCATTCTGGAGTCTCGGGCCGTGATTTACATAAGATGTGACAGCTTTGCCACGTGATGTCAAGCCGTGTCATCTTGGCACTGTCTGCCAAGTGATGTCATGTTGTGTCATCATGGCACTGTCTGCCAAGTGCTGTAAGGCCGTGTCATCATGGCACTGTCGGCCAACTGATGCAACATCCTGACAAAGTCGACAAAGCAATCCCACCCACCCGGGGGGAGAGAGGACGACAATAATCATCCCGGCATGACGGACACCAGCAGCTGCACTTCACTGACAGCACCAGCCCCAGCACCAGCATGTCCGCACGCAGACACGTCATCGCTATCATTCAACCGGCGAGGAAAGCAATAAAACTTGTCAACCTGTACAAAACACACACGCACACACACAAGAAAAGCAGCATGTGCGACATGGGAGAGAAACACCACACAGCCCTGCACGCATGTTATCAACGGGGCCTGTAACAGGTTACAAAAATGTTACAGGAGCGGGTCCGGACACTGACAGCACCAGCCCCAGCACCAGCATGTCCGCACGCAGACACGTCATCGCTATCATTCAACCGGCGAGGAAAGCAATAAAACTTGTCAACCTGTACAAAACACACCCGCACACACACAAGAAAAGCAGCATGTGCGACACGGGAGAGAAACACCACACAGCCCTGCACGCATGTTATCAACGGGGCCTGTAACAGGTTACAAAAATGTTACAGGAGCGGGTCCGGACATCTGTTGCTAATGCCGCAGAAATGTTGCCAGAGGCAGAAGGCAAGGACTGATAGTGCTGCGAAATCGATCAAGACTACTCCCATAAGCATCTCCGTTTGTTTTTTTTTTGTTTTTTTTTTTTTATGGCACAGATACCCGCTTGCTTTCAACGGGTTTTCATATCTCTTTAAGTCTGTGGTGTAGATGCCGGGAGGACGCCAGCCCCAGTATTAGTCGAGCACTCACTGTAATGATCTCTATGCATATTTTATTCTGGTCTTGCCCCATAATGCCACCACAGCTGTTAGATAATTTTTTAAACTCATTATAATGAATGTTTTTCATGATGACTAATTATCCCCACGCCCATCTCTTGCCAGTCAACTGTTCCACGTGACATCGCAATGGTGTCATGTCGACCCCTCAAATGTGGGGCTTGGACAAGGGAGCCTTCGTCTGTGTCAGACAAGTGACTCGTGAATCAGAGGACAGACAAGACCGCGCACAGCTGCAACTAAAAGAAGTCTCTGGGGCTGCATATCAACTTCATCCAAAAATCAGGGTCCGGTGACAAACAGCAACAAATCGTTTCTACAAACCAGCGCGAGCTGTCTGCTTAAATCACAACTTCAAATACTTTCTGCTGTATACACGTGTGAATATTGTAGTTTTGTGCAATTCAATTTAAACTAAAAAAAAAAAAGAGAAACTAAAAAATGTCCTAATGGAAACCAACATATCGTGTTCAGAATGCAAACAGTGTGATGGAACCTGTCACCAGTAACAACGCAGTAATCTACTTGTAGCCAGGAGCACTGCCCCGTGCTAATTACATAATTACACAAGACTCCACAGAAGCCATGAACCTCACACAGAGAACAGACCCTGCAGACAGGAACTTCACAGTCACGATCAGCCTGAAGGCGCAAGAAAAAAACCCAAACACTCTTTTGCAGAAACAATGCCACCCTCCGAATGACCACAGCAAAGCCATACTAGCGAGTCTTTTAAATGCAAAAAACTTCTTTGAAGTGGATGGAAAACTTCTAATAACAGGAACTTAACAACAAATAATGCACGCAAGAGTGACTTCTGTAGAATGTCAAATATTCCAGTACAGTTCATTGTGGTAATGTTACACAAGACTAACCAAATGTTAAACACCAGGAAATCCGTTAACCCTGGAGTTCTCGTGTGGTCAAGCAGCAAGCATCCTGGTAACCTGGAGCTAATAAGGCATGTGTAGACTAACCAGAGGTCAGACATAAGGCCAACACCATATGTCACTAGCTCAGAAAGCAGACAAGACAAGCTGTAACAACACAAGAACACAAAGTATTTTTTACCTTCTCTGGACATGCCAACTTCGAAGCATTTCTTGAGCCTGCAGTACTGACAGCTATTTCGTGTGAATGGAGTGATTTCACATTTCTCTTCATTGGCACATTTGTGGGTCATTCCCTGAGTAATGCATCTCCTAAAGAAGCCCTGCAATGTCATAGTGACAAAAAGAGACCTCATTAGTCACATTACACACACGTCATCAAGCATGCACATGCACATTTGTAGCTCTTGTAACTATTTGACACTAAAACTACATGCAGAGTAATGACCGTCATACCAGAAAACAAAGGAAAAAGCTACGAACAAACAACAACAAAACCCAGACTGCTACAGAAGAAGTAGGGGAGGGGGAAAATGATATTTTACTGTATTTTTTTACACAGGTTTCACCAGCTCGAAAATATGAACAGATCACAGGATGCCATTTAAAACACATTTCACACGTCTACGACTAGCTCTTTTCATGCATTGGCATAACTGTTGACCAGACATGACCTGTCTGATGAGCCTGTCTGCTCACCAAGAGATGGTCCATATATATAGTATAGTCCACTCCAGCTTTCTTCTCTGTGGAAACAATTTTATGCCTTTAATATGCATGCGTGTGGGTGGGTGAATGTATGTGTTTGCACATATTGACAATTTTATTGTCCCCCTCCCCTTAGAAAAAGGCAAAATGTTAAGAGAATAAGTATTGTCTCCTACTCTAAACTTTTGTGCTCACCTTGTACAAACAGCTGGCCATCACAGACTGCACAACATATACAAAATAATGTCAAACAATTCAGGAAACTGTGCAATCTCCTTATTTTCCCTTCATGTTTATATATAAATCTGTATGTTGTTGTGTATATACTTTGCTCACCTTGCAGCCTTCACATGAATCAACGCCATAGTGGAAACCAGAGGATTCATCACCACACACCTTACAAGAAGGTGACTTCCCTCCTGACTTACTACTCATCAGTGGAGTCTTCATGGGCTGGCTTGGCAGTTGCCTGAAGCACATAGACGACAAAATAAGAAGTTACGATAAAAGCAATTACGATAGTGTCCTTTAAACACTTCTTTGTATCACCACACTTTTTTGTAATCCATATGTATGCACTATATCATGGCAATACGATTTCTAATGCAATAAAAATGACTGTATAAGCAACACAAATGAAATAATAAAGTATTTACATTACTGGCGAATAAAAACTCTGCAATATGTACTAGAATGAAAAATGTTCAATCAATAATTTCTGTTGTTAACAGCTGAGCGTTTCACACCCTTCACTTTACCTCATGGGTACCCACATCACCCTCACACACACAGGTATGCATATGTAAATATATCCTTCACATTTGAATACAGAAGCAAACACTGATTTTGAAAACTGTTGTTGTAAGAAGACAGCTCCTTTCTTCTTTCACAGATACATCTCAATCGCATTGATTCCGTTTGTAATGAATGAGTTTCAAAAATAATACCAAAAATACGTTTCTATTTTATGTGTAATTATGTAGGAGAAACCCAATACAATGAAAGCAAAAACCTGAAAACGTGTTTGAACGAAGACACTTTCCTCCTGGCATTAAGTCCCCAGTGTCCTTACAGAATCAACGGATGTCACACAGCATTCATTTATGTTACAGAAACACGCTCAGTCTTCTGCCTCATGCCTACCTCCAGTTGCAAAACAAATCAATGGCAGCCGCCACAACATGAATCCTCTTTGTTTTCACAACACCCTAACGGTACGGACCACGGCAGACCATGATGCCGAAGGAAGAAGGAAAACAAAGAAGAAGGAAAAGTACAAGGGGAGGGATGGGGTTAGGTAGGGTGGCAAGGACAAGAGCTGGAGACCAGCTGGAGTGACCGGACACGACAACAGTCAGTCTGGCTGCGACTGGACATGACACACGAGCCCTCATCTCCCTGTGTGCGGCGAGTGCGGGCTGCGTGCCGACACCCACACACAGACGGACACGGACGGCCCTGGACGGACGGCTGAGGGCCGGCGATGCTCGAGACTGGCCGCACACAGTGGCACAGAGCGGGCGGAGGGCGCTAGTCACCTCGGGTACCCACAGCTCCATGTTCTCCCCATTCTCCTCATTGTGATGCTGTCCACCTCCTTCTCCCTCCCAGCTGACCCTAGATGACCTCACAGGTCCAAACCAGTGGCGGGGTGGTGAGGGGACACATTAAACGCATGCGCGCATCTTCTCCTCCCGCTAACTGACAAACACTGAGGTCAGGGTTGAGGTTAGTCAAATCGCTGAGACACAAGAGAAATCGTAACAATGGTTACAAAGTCCCTCTTTGAGTGAAAGCTATGTAGTTTATTATCATTCACTTCTTAATTGCATCAAGGAAAAAGATGTTATTGTTTGCAAAAATAAGTTTAAATGAAAATACCTCGGCGACTTTTTGACATTTGGTGTAAACTGATGTTATGACAGTCTGTGGAGGGGACCTGTGTGTGTGTGGGTGTGTGGAGTAAGACTAGTGTCATTACCCTTCTCCCCTGCGGCCGTTTTTAAAAAAAAGATTTTTGAAAGGGTGACTAACGACATGGCAAATAACTAGGCTGTTACCCGCACAAATGAAATCCGCTTTCATGTATCACATTAAATACTTTCACTCTAGCCTTTCCGTGTTCTGACTGCCAATACACCACTTAAGCGTATTAAATTATCGGACATCTTTGGTAACGAAAACAAAATCGAATGTTAACATAGATAACATCCGGAGAGACCAGATGCTCACGAGCTGGCTTGATCCCACCCCTCCTTCAACTTCACGGTAAGTCCACTACTGTCAGCAACAACCTCCTATTTCGTCCCTCTTCACTTGTGACGCTAGTCCTCTATCCGTGTTCACTTGAGATGACATCCCCTCCACTACCCATGATCATTCGTGCCGCAAGTCCCTCCCCTATATCTATGTTCATTCGTGCCACTAGTCCCTCCCCTATATCTATGTTCACTGGATGGTCAGCAATGATGTAGAGGTCTGGGATCAGCCATCCACTGACACTGCGACAACTCAACCGCACACATGCCCGAGGACTGACAGCTATACGCCTGCGTGCGACCTCATGTGAACAAACAGGTTAATAATAAATGTTTCAACAAGAAACTATCGCCAGCAACATGTCTTGT
Source organism: Pomacea maculata (assembly GCA_004794325.1). Taxonomy (NCBI): domain Eukaryota; kingdom Metazoa; phylum Mollusca; class Gastropoda; order Architaenioglossa; family Ampullariidae; genus Pomacea; species Pomacea maculata. The sequence goes on from SRHC01002467.1 coordinate 6,732, forward strand.
ATATGTCCTGGAGCTCGCGGCTGCCACAGACTAATGACAGGGCGAGGATGGCCTGCAGGATTGTTGGAATAGCCTCGCCACTCACACACCACAATGTGCAGCATCCTCCCGGCACTTGTTAACTGTCCTTGCATGCAAGACCTGACTATCACAGACCCAGGGAACCAGGGGTGTCTAAGTGCTACAAACATTCGAAATGTTTTGTTGGTCGAATGCGCAGACCGAACCTTAACGACAGCAAATTTTTTGCTTCAAGGTGTTGATGAGAAAAATAAACATGGCGGCAAAAATGATGACACGCGCTAATTACCGGTAACTTTTTGTTTAGGTGAGGGGACAGCAAGTTTATTTTTCCACTGCAGCCTGTGCTGTGCTCACGACCTAAAGAATGAGCTTTTAATTAATACACTTAAAGAGAGGAACTAAACCAATTAAGTCACCCTTGACAACGGGGCCCAATAAAGGAGGTGTTTGAAAAACTAAAAAAGTTTGTCAAGACGTCCGCTGACTTGGAGGTTCTTGGTAGGAACTGCTATCCATCCACACTCTCTTCATGGTTTCTTCGCCAATCTCTGCCGGTGGTTTGGCATAAATTTCCGTTCAATTCCGTTGATTTCCGTCTGCAGTCGAAGTCAACCGGAAGCAGCAGACATTTTGCGAGTAGAAGGAGATGCAGTTCTCGCGCCTCTTGCCGATGATTGCAGCAAGGCGGAGAGACAGTTCCAGACATACCAGCTCCCAAGTTTGTGGTCCTGTCAGCACTGACATTCCTGCTGCCGTGGCAAATAATCACAGAGATGTGTACAAGTGAAGATCCCTCATGGCGATGCTTCTTATTCACAGCCCGCCTTCAGGTCACCAGAAACATTCTTACCCAGGAGCCACCATACTGTCACTGCATTTATATCGCGTTTTTCCCACGATTTGCTTACAGCTCTGTACAGAAATACATAAAGAATGAAACTGAATCATTAATAACCATGACCCATATTCATATATAACAGACACGCTCACTTCTACAACATTAATATCCGCTCATACACGAAGTAACTCCGCCTGGAAACTCCCCAGTCACAAGCCCGGATGAAGGAGGAGGGTTGTGCGTGGGGCTAGCAACCCCACCCTGTAAAACAACCCCTGCTACAGAAACAGCAAATGCAACACAAGCTCTTGCGGCCTTTTGCTCCACTGGCGATCAACAAGGAAGAGAAGAGATACACCAAGTACAGTAAGTTCGGACTGTAAGCCGCGACTTCTCCCACCTTCACACCCTGCGGCTTAAACTGCGATGCGGCTTGTTTGTGGATTTTCATATTCCGATTAACTTTTCCATGAGCTCCATGTTAAAGTTTTAACTGTTAACGTTCTTACCGTGTTAACTGTTCACAATTAAAATCAAAGCTGCATACAACTGAAGCCTTCAGATCAGTTGCTGAAGCACACACCCTCATCATGCCGAAATGCCTACGAGGCAGCTTGTATATATTTGCTGCTTATAAACCAGTGCGGCTTATTTGTGAAACAAAACTATGTTTTTTTTTTATTTAGTGGGTGCGGCTTATAAACAGGTGTGCTCACTAGACCGAAATGTACGGTAAATATCGACACACTTTATGCACGCTCGAGGTCAGGACAGGATCGCTGAAAAAAAAAGTTTAGTTGAGAATTAAAGGTGGTAAGAGAATCAGAGCGAGACAGGCTGACAGGTAATCTGTTCCTCGTTGATGAGGCTAGGTAACAAAAAGACCTGTCCATTCGTTGTTGTTTAGGTGGGAATCTACCCCAAACCATGCAGCGGATACTATTATAATGATAAAGACTACGGTACCCACCGCGAGAATGCTCCCATCACACAAAAAGAAACTGGATAACAATCAAAATGAGACGACAGTAGCAGAGGAGAGAGGGTGAACGTGGAAGGAGGATTTGATGGTGCTTGGCCGGTAGGCTTGACCGTTGCAACACCTGAATCTTTAGCCACTTGTGAGAGACTGCTGTGTCGACACCGGAAACAGAATGATTCACAGCAAAATAGCTGCAATCTGGAATGGCCTGGTTCCTAGAGGTTTTCAGTTGGTGTACCTCTCTACACCACTGTGCAGCGGAGCATGACTGGCATCAACACATGCAGAAGTGGTGCAAGTACAAGCATCGCCACAAGGCCGGGAACATGAATGCGCCACCCGTTAATATTTTGTAATATGGCTGACAACTGACAACTAGTTAGCATTCAGCTGGCGGATCTGTGCACCCGTCCCTGTCTGACAGAAGCACCTAGTGATACTGTCACGTACCCCAGCTGCAGTCCTGAATAACAGGGATACATGGTGATAACTGGGTGCAGTTTTGACTGACAGGAATATCTGGAGATTTCATCAGGCAACCAGCACGAGTTCTGACAGGAGTTGCTGGTGATACATTCTGGCTTGACAGAAATAGCTGGTGATACCATGCCACACTTTAGTCGTTAGCATATATCAATAATGATCACATTAGTGTCATTAAATTCTTAATTCTTGTGAGTTCGATATCTACATTACTCCCGACGATGATAATTTCTCTAATGTGTGTTAGCGAGACATCTATAGAGATGTTGAAATGCTCTGCAGAATGATCCCCGCAATAAAATGACAGGTCATGTCATGTGTGAACGGGTCACTGATCCAAAACATTATCAGGTATCATCAACAATTATCGGGTATCTTTACTGTCCGGCTTTTACCTACGTCCTAGTCAAGCGACCCGGAACCCTACCCCGGAAAACACACGTCACGCCTCGGGCACACAGTGGCATCCTGTGGCTTTTACTGTTGGCTGTTAGCACATCGGTTATTAACCTCTGATGTTACACAGCTGAGGGAGTACTGCGAGCGGCATCACAAAACGGCTGTAAACGTCAGTGCAAGACAAACTGTAATCTTCAACACTAAACAATGAACCGACATTAAACTGCAGCCGCCATGTTTGTCTGGGAACGTGCCCAATCACGTCACCGCCATTAGGTCACGTGACCGTCGCTGCGAAACCGCACAAAACCGATTTTGCTACCGTCTCCCTTTTCACCCACAAAGCAGCTTTTCTAATATGGGCTTTTTACATGACAGAGAGGAGGGGAAGTTTATCAGGTGAAACACCTCGCTAAATGGCTGACTAGGTTCACCTGCATGACCCCCAACTCCCTCACAACAGTGCTATCTGCTATACCATCTATTGAATGTCATTACAGCAGTTCATAGCAATACCTGATTCCCTGCCACAATAACCCACTGACAGCTGTGTCTTTCAGGTCTACTTCCCATCAAAGCCTCTCTGCACATGGCATCCGTTTACAGGTCTGGCTGCTTTACCGTGACATAGCTTTAATTGCTAACTGGGGGTGAAACACCAATTCCCTCCCATCAAAGACACTTGTAACTGTAATGTAATGCTGTAGCTCCAGTCACTTATTGCTACTACATGATCGGACTGAATTTCTCAACAAGCTTTCCTTCCAAATGAATCAGCCACAAAGAATAAAAGATAATCGAATGCAATAAACCTGTTTAGTTCTGCTAGACGCAGCTTTCTTCTCTATCCGTTACAACAGATGTGTCCTCAAAATCTCAAAGACGAACTGACTTGCAATCCCACTTTTGTTCACGAAGCATGCTAAAAAACTCACTTCCTGAAACGTACACTGGAATGTATGAGGATGATCGTGAAATTGCTCAGCATGTCGTGGAGACCAAATAAAAAAGTGGAAAATGTATTTAAAAAATACTGAGATAATCAATGCTTAAAATGAACAAAAGGATGGTAATAATGAAACAGAGAATCAGACTTAGAGGAAGGACATCAGCTATCATGAGATTTTCATCTCTACAAGCACTTGTGCCATGATTTATGCAACTGACCGTGTAATGAACCATAATTTTACAGTTTTTATGTTTTCCTGGTTTTTTGCAGAGTTCTTGTAAAAAACAGACCTGTAACATCTTCACTGAAAACAGCCACAGAAAAAAAAAACCATGCAAAGCAGAGGTAAGGGTGGGCGAATGACTAATCTGAGTGTACATCAGCAGCAATTATGCCAAAGAGAAAAAAATCATAACATTATTTTAGTGAACAATTTAGTGAGAAGTAATAAGTCAAAAGAGGGAATGACAATATTGCAACTGGTGGGAGACCACAATGTTCAAGATCTTTCCATACTAAAGTATAAAGTCAACCTATTGATTATCTCCTAAAAACCACACTGCACTTTACAGACGTTTTGTAGTTGAGACAATGGAGGGAAAATATGTACAATTAAGTCACAAAAGCAGTTAAAGCAAGCTATAGATGAAATGTTACAGTCATTACTTTGATATCTTCACATTCTATTATTCAGCATAAGCATTACATATATATACATCATGGGGAGAGTTTAGCACTATTTCAGGACACCAAAAGGTGATTATAAGGGGTACATCTGAGCTCTGATGAAGTGAGAAAAGCCAAATGGTAAACCCACTTTCCAACACTGGCTGCTCATTACCTGGCCTGCTGAAGTGCACCTTTTATTTTCTTCCTCCTGATTCTTTTCCCTTTCTCTGAGGCACAGCTTACAAAATACTACACTCCGACTCATTTACGCATGTTGCCTTCGGCCACAGGTTGGTGAGGTCTTCCAACTACTATCATTAACTGGTTATAACTGCAGGTGCATATTTTCATTCTTGTCCGTTAACTGTTTCTGAGGCATTCATGAGTCACCGTTTGAATGCTCTATGTTCTGAGTTCCCATATGACAAATGATTGCCAAAAAAGATTAGTGTGCTACATGGTTTATGATGGCCTGGGTTTAGCTATGCCAAATTTTACGGTGGGTTTCGAGATAAAAGATGCACGGACAACTGTAAATGTGTGTCAGTAAAATGGCTCAGCTTTCACCATTTCCTCCTCATCCTCAATCCTTGAATTTTTCACTTTTATTTCTTTTGCTTTCTATTAACTTTTTTTTCCCTCATCCCTTTCAGTTTTTTAAATCTATATGTCCATCAGCTTTTGCTAATGCCAATACCATCGTAATGTATTACTTGCTTCTTCCCATGCAACCACATAAGTAAATATACAATATCTAGTTAATGGCTTACATGATTTAAATGCTGCAAAAACTTTTAAAAGCAAGCTGCTATGTCCTTATAGTTCGCTACAGACATTACAAATTACACTTAGTTAAAAACATCCATGGATCAGGATGCTCAAGAACCAGCATGGTGAGTCAGGGAGTGACATGATCTTTCTCATTTTGTCAGAACTACAACAAATACATTCACCGAAATACCAGCACAACATAAACCTAAAGACATTCATTTTTCCAGTTCCACAAGAGCAAAGTCTGGCCAGAGGGTGCTGACCTGGAAGCCCAAATGTGGTCATCAGATGTCAAACACTAGCTAGGCTTCTGGCAAGAGTCAAATGCTGAAGTAATGGGATGGTTTTGTCTTTTTCTTGCACCGAGTTACTACAAAGCTTTTGAAGAAATCTTATTTGGGAAAATGGTTTTGTTGTCACTTGCACTATATCTGAGATTACTATGTTGTCTGCAACACCTTACAATGCCATATAAAACAATGTTAGGTAAAATGTGAGATACATTTCTTTCTTTTAGATGCATGAGAAATAGTTCCTTACATGTGTACTTATTTACAGTGTGCTATCCTACAAATTTAAGGATTCCCTCTCACACCCTGACTCAACAGGGTCTAGGAGGTAGGATGCTGTCAACACAGGGTTTCTATCAGTCTCACACACAGCACTGACACTTACAGGGACAGATCCTGCCACATGGACAGCATTGACATGAGCAGGGAGAGTTACTGTTTGTGACAGTAGTTTAGTAATAAGTTTACATAAAATTATATACTTTGCAAAGTACACATAACAATTAAAATAAGGATGTGCACTGTGTTACTAAAGGTAACAGATGAGGCAGTTAAATGACACACTGCGACATAAAGACTAAATTGGTAAGCGAGCATTTTATGGGGAAGAGTAGTTAGGCATCGATAAAATTAAAACTCGTGTGAAATCAATACTGGACTAATTAGTGTACCTAATGATTTAAACATCACTTTGCTGACATACGATGTCAGCCGCGCACCACCTGACTTAAGTGTGCGGCCCACAAGTGGTCAACCGACCACACTTTGAGAACCACTGATTTAGAGATATCAAAACAAATCAACCTGCTGATGCCATCTACAGGTAGCAACTCAATAAAGTTTGTGCATACAGATATAAATGAGTGAACATTTTCAGATGTGTGCACTGTGACAAGGCAACAAAGTTAAGAAAGGAAAAAAAACATCATTCCTGTCTTCAACCTTTGTTATGGCATTATTTTAGTTTTGTGTTTGCAGAATTGCAAAAAAAAAAAAGAGAGAAAAGAACAGTGAGCTGGCTGAGGTATGCAAATGAGAGTCATACTTAAAATTCCCTACATGGTCTGCATGGTCAGGTTTGCAGTTAAAAGGAAAATAAAAACTCTGACCAGGATCCACAAAGCATTAACTGCAGCCATAAAGAGAAATAAACATGTTACTACTTTCCGGAGCAGCAACGTAATGCTCCCTCAATCCTCTTGTGGTATTTCCTGCTCCAGTGGTATTTGTTGTCATCAGAAACATTAAACAAGAAAAAGCTCTGGTCCCTGTTGCATGATCTCCTGCCTCCCCTTAAACAGATGATTTAATGTGTCTGCGTGACACCAAAATGGCCTTTGCACTTTAAGAAACATAAGATTTTTTTTTTTAACTGTTAGGATAAGCAGTGCTCAGCGTGTGGGTAGTCAGGTGCCATGCAATAAACCTTTTAATGGCTTCACTTTCAACAAGCCTCCTATGCTTTGGTCCAGATGTTTCTGATGAAATGACCTGGAAACGCTGAAAACACTTTGCTAGAGATATGCTGATATAAGCTGCAAATAGTACAATATACTATTGATTTATGAATTTACTCTAGAGGCTTGTTAAGAATGTTGTTTTTAACTTGTTTATTTTTGCTGTTTTATTTATTACATTCTAAGCCTAAAATGGATCTCATGTGAGACAAATCCAGAACTTTTTAAAAGTTTCTAAAGTCGGCTCACATTGCATGTTTCTGTGCCCTATAGTTGTTTTTTTTAAGTGACCTTCAGGGTACCCTAAATAAAGTTCCCCAGGTAGCATCTCATTATTCATACATTTAGGATGAATTTTATCACTCAATCTATATATGTATGTGTACTAACACCCAGTCAACACACAAGCGACCTGAACAGAATGTGAATGATTACAATACTGATGTCAGACAATATCTTGCTAGCTTACCCAGTCTGATTAACCAGCTTGTGTAGCAACCCAAGCAATGAAGGTGAGAAGCAGCAAAACAAGTTTTTATTTTTATAAACCCCACAGGAACCTTGCTGACTGCATACCGATGTGTGTGTGTGCCTGGTACACAGCTTGTAGGTAACGAAAACAACTACACCCAGCATGCTCAGCTTAAAGAACTGCATGTCAGCCAAAGCTATCCTTCTCAATTAACGATCGTGTCCTTATTCTGTTCCTGCACCCCACCAGTCCCCCCTGCCCCACTGGTGTCCAGTAAGTAGGTCACATATCTATTTTGGGTGGCGTTGCCGTTGCAAGAGGGTAGCGCAACGCGCCGCGCTGGGGTGGGGAAGGTCACCAGCAGTTCTGGGGCAAACAAAATGACCTTGCAGCTGTCACGCCAGAAATGCACAATAACTAGAAATGGGATCCTGTCAACCGGTGTTTGTCATTCAAAATTAACTCCAATTAACACCACTCATATCTCAAAGTCTACGGGAAAGTTAGTAAACTCAGGTATATGCATTTGTTCATATGGTTAAAGCTTCTCTTGTTTGTGTGTTTATCAGTTTTAATCTGACAGGGGATATACATACTATTTCATGGGAGAGGCTTTTGCAAGGCCAGGTTTGATTTGAAATATTTAGTCAAAGGAGATGTCTTTAAACCCCTTCAACAAATAGAAAGACATTAGGTTTTACAAAGAATAAGGTACATCACTGGTGGAAGTGCACCAAATGAAAAGGTTACGAGCAATAATGAGTAGTTTCAAAAAGTTTTCATTTAAGAGCATGAAAGTATTTTCTGTATATATTACTGAATGCATTATATTAGTTGTAACATTTAGTGATGTCAGTACTTTGAATTTAGGACAATTCATTTTTTTCTAATTAAAAAAATTCAAATCCATTTATAAAAAAAATGATAGTAAAAGGTTCTATTAACAAACTACCAACTACAAACTTTTTTCACTTTTACTTGAGTTTACTTTTAGCATAATTTATAGTTGTGATTAGTTTTGTCCTTGTTCAACTTTGGAAAAGCACAGACAGTGACAGATTGTAAACTGGTGAAATTGAAATTAACCCTTGAAATTAAAATATATGTCTTTCTGATGTTTTGGACACTTTATCAAATCTGGTGGGAATGTCAATGCCCAGATGATTTTATCTCAAAAACAAAATAATGAAGAAACCACAAGCATTGAAAACATTAATGTTGGTCTGGCCTTCTTATGAAGCAAATTAATGCACAACATTGGGTGAACTTCAGTAGCTCACTAAAAGCAAAAGCTTTCAAGTGATTTGAGACTGAATACCTTAAAGATCATAGTTCAACAAAGCTTGAAGTTCAAACTATGTTCAGCTCTTAGTGGATCACCATTAAATGCTAGCCATATAAAAAAAAAATGACGAGACTAGCATGTCCTAGACATCAGACAAAAGCCATTTATCAAATAATTATGTATCCTAATCAAATCTCCACGGTCTGGAAAACAATTTCCTGATGGAAACATAACCTGCATGGTCCAGAAAGTGGAAAGAAAAGACTACAGCATACTAACTTTGGTAACCTGAAATGGTAGGCATCTACGGCAAAGATGTGACTGATCTGTCAACTCAGAGGACCAAATCCTAAGGACAGGACCAGTGAATCTCTCACTTCTCCCTTCTTACCTTGTTTAAGAAGTTATAACATATACACATGTAAAGTGCTTTTATTATTTTTAAATTTGCAAACGGTTAATGGTACGAGGTGGGGGGAATAGCTCATTTTAAACCTGAATAATTTCTCTACAAGTTAATTTTATTTGTTTGTAGAACAGGACATCTCGTCTTTTTCAAATTTAAATCCTTTGTGGTGAAGTGAGGAAAACATGACAAACCACATGGGTCAACGTTTCCCCTGTTTTCTGTCAGTTTTGTTGGCTAACTCAGAAGAATTACTTTTACAGTGTATTTTGTGATTTTCCTGATTCTGGATAACATTTTTATCTACATTAGGATATAAAAAAAGTTTACTTGTGTGTGAATTGATAACTGGAGCTTTTTATTTACATACCAAGGTTTCACTGTGGCTATGCTTCAGAAATATGAATCTGAAAGGCAGTTTCGGGTATGCTAATATATGTTGATTTTCTTTAAAAACAAAACAAAAATACCAGTTCCTTGAAGCAAAACATCTCATTTCTGCTAAATGGGATATTTAAAACTAATTAAAAATTATATTATTTTTGTATAATTTATATGAAAAATTTCTAAAATGTGGCAACATAATAGAGACATCTGAAAGTGAGGTGACCTTATAGAGAATCTAATCAGACATGCTTCCAAAGACCAGCCTTAGTCATTACAATCACTAACTGTGACCCAGCACCTGCCTACATGTTTACACATCTTGCGTTGTAAAAATCTTAAATGTGTGTGTACTGTGTTTGTGAGCATGCCGCCAGTACATCTGCTGCGTTGTCTAAAATTCCTCTAACAAAAAGTATACCACAAGATACCACTATCAATGTCAACGGTCTTTTTTCCGAAGACCAGAACCTATCTCGTGTCCTTGACTTTGTTTACCACTTTAAACCTGCATGAAGCTACATGTTGTCTTAACCTGGAAATATGAGATCTACCTGTGTGTGTGTGTGCTGGCGCGTGTGTGTGTGTGAGAGAGAAAGAGTGCGCGTGCATGTGTGTGCGCGCGCGTTTACACTGATACAACAGTCGACAGCAAAAGCGTGCGAACATACCGACGAGCGACGCACCTCTTGAACAACCCCCCAAACGAGGGCAACAGGATATACAGGTCTGTGAACTTTACTCTCAATATTCCGGCGATCTGTAGTCCAGTTAAACGATCATCGATCTCGATGCTGGGATTTATGTGCGATCTGTCTTCGCAAAAAAACACAGACAACAACACGCAGATAGATATTCGTCAACGATTCACAGGCCAGCACTGCGTATGATGAGGTTGTGTGTAGCGCAGCTGGACAACCCACTTTACACCAGCGCACAACAACATGTCAAATGCCTGCGTCGCTGTGGCAGCTGATGAGCAAGTCATGGAGCAGAATAAACACTGTAAGCAAAGACCATGTTTTGCCCCCGAGCGGGAATCTTGAGAGAAATGAATCGCTCAGCTGGCTTGCAGCCGCGAGAGAGAGAGTGACCGCTTGTTTTTCTTGCCCTTCCACGATCTTCCACTCCTCAGCGCTCACAAACCATTTCCAAGCACGCCAAGTCGATCACGGTTGATGGATGGATCACAAAACACTTATTTCGGTAAGATGGTGGTGCACTAAGCAGTCTCTAAGGACGGAACAAAGCTTAATCCTTACCCAAAAGTAGCCCAACCATTTCTCGATGACGGTAATCCGGGACCTTTCTACGCCGTAACCTTCCGGGTCATGGTCACAGCGAACAGGGCCACGCTGGGCTGCGCGCGCCGATCACGTTCATACGTCGTGTGCTTCCCGTGAGGTTCTGCACAGGACACTTATTTGTCTGCAGTGTTGGCGACTGCGGCGCGCTGGTTACATAAACACACGCGTCAGCAAATCATGGACTGAATGGTTACATGTGATGATGGCAAATATTCTGATCACTGCTATCAGCATGATAGCAATAAAATAATTATAATCACGAGATTCGATTTTTTTTTCTAGTAGGTTTTTTCCCTTTTTTTTTTTTACAAAAATGTCAATTGATGTAATTTTTTCCACGAAGCGGAGTATTACTAGTTTCATCCCTTACCGTCATTTTCATTATTTACTAACCACTCAGGTGTAAACAACTATTATGTTCAAGTAGCGATGTAGATCCTAGTGTTTATCCTAATGTTTGCAGTCTATATTACCTTAATGAATGAAGATGTAGATATTGATAATCGATAAGCATGTTATTATATACTGGGGAAATAATTAACTATTATAATAACAAAGGGCCCGGGGGTCCATGCTCGGTGGCCCTGATTATAACCGAATTCATGCGTTTAACATGCACACAATTCTACAGTTATATAGGTCGTGGTATACATATAGTAACATATGTTTGATTCTGCTCAAATACCTACATTATGTTCGCCTGAATAATACACGGCTTTACAAGTATGCCATAACTTTTCACCTTTGACCCATTTGTTGATCAGTACTGCCAAAGCCGTAACATGTCTCTTTTAAGAGATATTGGTTTGTTCGCACGTGCGTTGCAGGTGTGTGTGTGAGAGTGCGCGCGAGCGTTAAGCATCAACGTGAGAGACTATGCAGCAACAATAAAAGTGTTATGATGTATAGGTTGTCAGATAAACAGATTAGACAGAGTGCATGATGAGCCGTTCGTGGTAGCAAATAACAGCTTCTACTCGGGGCGTGTCGAGAGGGCTTACCTACAGCTGGGATGTGGGGTGTGTCATGACATCTTGGTGTGCCACGTTGCATGTGGAATGTGTCATGATGCGCCGAGGATGTGTTATTGTACTTTGCTTCACTTCGTGGAATTTTAGTTTCTTCGTTATCTCAGGAATGTTTTTGAAATAATAATGACAAGAAAAAAATAATTATAAATATGAGTATGAAGTTAATTATCGAGCAGCTTCCACGGACGGAGGGTGTGTCCACAGATTTTGATGAGGTGAGCATGTTTAAAAACCTTTGCACTTTTGGCGAGAGCGGGGAGCCGGCCCGTCGGTGGGACCTGTCGCCATGTTTCGCTATCGTCAACAGACTAAAGTGCAGGTCGTGCGCCAAGACATGCGCAGTGCTCCGTGGGATGGCTGGAGACACGTGACCGCGAGGGGCCTGCTGTGGGATGTGCCGTTATCTTCGCCAAGAGTGGACCGACCCGTTATTAGCACCATGAATGTATGATTAATGCTGGTCGTGTAGGTAAAAGGTAGCAGAGAAAGCTAGACTAGAGTCGGTCACTCATGAGAGATTCCACCCTGCATAACACCCTCGCCCAACGTTCTTTCCGACGTTACACTGAACTAACCGAGCGTAAACATGCCCCCCGGCGTCAAACGCGAGCGTCAGTACGTGAAAGGCATACAGGAGCGAACAGCATGACTCGAGTTCACTGTCTACTGGGGTTTGTAATGAACACACACACATGTTGTCCAGCAACAGAATCTAGGCCGCAGAATATCAAACTCGCAACAGTGCGTTTGACCTTTAAACTTGATCTATTTTTTTTTTAAATTATTATTATTGTCTCTAGGCGCTGCTGTGTGATGGGAAAAAGCATTCACCTAGAATTAATGACTTTAATAAGTTTAGGATGTGTCACAGCAACGAGATACTGAACGACGATTATTTTTTTAATAGCCATTGTGAAGATCGCCATCAGCCGTTTCAACGTGTCTTCGGTAAACCACTCGATCGCCATCAGTCATCAGACACACTCCACAGACTATTAACACCTTCTAGTGCAGCCATGAGCTCAGCTTACAGGGATGCAATCGCTATTTATCAACTTCTCGCACGATGTAGTAGTCGTGCCAACATCACAGAGTGCGCGTGCACTTACTTCATTATCCTGCATTACTTACTGTTAGTACTTGTATGTGGTATACTTCTGTAGGACTGGCAGCAAGGTAGGTTCGGTGAGACCAGCATCACCACAAACACCTGAGGACAGGTGATGCGACACTGCGACTTCTACCTTATATGGCGATAGGGCTTGCTCCGCTCCATCATACTCTGATGACATCACCGTCATATAGGCGGTCCCTTGCTGGACCACATAGTCTTGTAATGTGCACTGTGAGTCCATTAGTATACTTAATTTCTTCTGGTAATATTGGAGATGACCGATTATATTTAGTGCAAACATCAAACTATCCTACATTGTGGTATGTGTTTTTAGTAACTGGCATCGAAATCAGTTCAGGGAATTCAACTGCTCAAGATGGCGAGGGAGGCTGTTCCACATCACACTCCCTGACTATTTCAGACTTGTAAAGGTCTATTCTAGGAATGGGAATATTCAGTTTTAGAGAAGTTTGAATGTTACTGGACAAAAGTAGCAAAGAGAGGCTGGGGAACAGCTTACTCGTCATTATTCTATAAATGAAGATGTATTTGTTGAATTTTAGTCTGTTTGTCAGTGGAAGAGCTCCCAGAAAAGAGAAGTCGTTTGGCTGTATTTTAGGATTTATGTGCAATCTTCTCGACTGAGGAGTTTATACATGCGCACACATGCATGCGCGAGCACGCACTCAAACACATCGTGTACAGAAAAGAAAAAAATTACAATTGGGGAAATCAAGTTCAACAAGAATCCAACACTCAACGCTGGCACAAAAAGTTTTACTCTTATTCATGCACTAAAGCAGCTTCGACAACACTAAATGATGGATGTTAAGCATTTTGTCTCGTGTAAAGGCATGATATATCTTCTCTAGAGGTTTTGGAGGAGGAAATTTTCATACTACTCACACAAGAAATGAACTTTTTGTTGTTCTTTATTCAGCACACCTGCGAGTTCTGTATGTGCCTAAATAATGATACACTTATATTGTAATAAGTAAAGGACACAATTATAAACAAACTGCAATTTTTGGAATTGATAAGAGTGACAAGTTTTTGATTGCAAAGATATTTTTGTGGCTTATACAGACAGTTTTTGTAATGCTGGTGTATATTTTCAGTGTTGATCAGCAGGTAAGTAATACATGCAGAATGAAATCTGGTACATGACATGAGAATATAGCAAAATTTCTACTTTATAGACATCAGTGTCTATCAAAATCTTGACCAATGCATGCTGAAAAGAACATTTCACTTTCCACCAAAATTCTTGGACAATATTCTGTTGGTATTTCTAGGGACATGGATGATCTATGGGCAACTCATCGATAAGCACATAACATGCAACTTCTTTTTTTTTTTGGATGCTCTCATAATTTGATTTACTTGATAAATTCAGCTCAACTGCATGGTAAGACCAGAATTTTAAAAACTTCCTGCTCCTAAATCGTCAGAAGTCCTAGCAAGTAGCGGTGTGTGGCAGCTTGATCCCGCCATTCCCGAGGGTAGCAATACAAGATCACGTGATCACGCCATTCCCGAGGTAATTTAAGACTATTAGGAATAAAAGACATGTCGGATGTACGACGATTTGAGCTCGGCATTCCCGAGATAATTTGAATAAAAGACATGTCCCACAAACTATGCCATAAAATGGAGGCATCATTTAGTAAACTTCATTACATAAAATAGGCTTTAGTGGCGACCGTGCTCGTTCGTGGCCCAGACACCCTGCAGCACCACCTGCAGTCAGCTCACCAAACCTGACCACAGACACACCCTGTCTCACACAGCCTACAGCTGCACTGACACAGAGACAGGATAGGAGCACACGACAGAATTCAACTGAATGACAGGAAGGGTTGAGCAGAGGTGGGGTGGACTCAGAATTTCCTTCACCCACCCTATTTTGATATTCGGATGCATTGCTTTTGCCGCCATGAATTTATAATTATACAAAGGTTGCCCCTAGCTACCGTCAGTGACGAAGATAGCTCACACCGAAGGACGCAAATATTATGTAAAAGGTCGATGTGACACGGTCGGACTCGCCCCAGTTACAGGAGACAGTCGTTTCAAACGCCCCAGTGAGTACGACTTAGCCTCCACCCATTACACTCATACAGAGATAATTCCCCGGGGCTGAAAATGATCCAACACCCGTCTCTCCCACCCGTAAGGTCGCGCACGTGGCACTGGAGGAAGATTTTCAGTTCACTTATCTTAGTGAAGAAATGACCATATGCTGATAGCAGAAAAGTACAAAACCACCCGCACCCACCCGCTCATAACTCGGCTTGGAGGGGACTAACAGTGCTCCAGCCAGGTCACTACAAGAGGTCAAGAGTAAACACTGAGAACTTACTGAAATGATCGCTTTCCCACAATCTCCTCGTGCGTGTCGGGTAGGGCGGGGTGGGTGTTAGTGTACCGGGTATAGAGACCCTCAGGGACAAGTGCAGACACAGTTTGCGGACAGCAATCTGCAGACGTGCCCCTGACCTGCTTTAGGTGCGTATTCACCTGCCATACTGGGCTTTCAAACATCGGTCACGTGAGTGAACGTGGTCTAGAATATGAGCACAGTAAGGAGTGATAATACTGGTCTTGTTGTTATGACGACCATACCTTGAAAACGAATCACATGTGCTCGTACACGCTTTACAAATGCGGGTACAGGGTGCACAAACACATCTACACACAAACTGTTATGTTGAAATGTCAAATGTCAAGGTGAAGCCACCGGGGTGGCTGGTGGGCGCGTACTTACCTGCTTTTTTATTTCGCACTGACTGCTGTCACACCGTCGTGCAAAACATCCTCCCTTTTATTTATCTCAAACGCTTTCATTTCATCTTACACGAACTAATTTTAGTTCACATTAAAGGTTTTCTCAGGCACACTCATTTTATCTTAATTCTTCTTGTTGTTCCTATTCGCCCCCAGGGGAGGATAGGGCCGCAAATTTTATCTGAATTAATTACTTTTATTTCTCATGTAATGTTTAGCCCCGCGTTTATCGTTTATGTCATCATGACAAATATTCCTTGTGTGAAGTATTTATTTTTAAATTTTTGAACAGTGTGCCCTGGGCTGCATCCCAGCTGTATCATCCATAATGACATCGTCTTAGAGGATGCCAGCTACATCATACATCATGGTCTTAAGTGGGTATCATCGTCTGAAGTGGCCGTTAGCCACGTCATACATCCTCATTGTAAGATTTATTTATCCTCATCATACATATTGTGGTCCTGTGTGGACATTACCACAACATACACTGGTGTCTGTGAGGTGTTACACATGTCGGACATTACTGGGCTCTGTGGACGGACCTATTTCAAAAGAAGTTTTAAAAGTTTTCAGCTAAGTTTCTCATTTGTATGCGGCACTAGGGGGTAGTCACACTTACTTCATCATGATGCGAGACTTGTGAGTGTTTCTCTGGAAGATTCTGGTCAGGCAGCGACAGTCTTCGTCTGTGGACACCAGGCTGCACCAACACTGTCAAATACCTTCACGCTTCAAACTTCAGGAACCTGACTGGAAAACTGAGAAAATATTCTTAATTAGTTTTTACTGGCCACCCCAGTCACCTGCCACGCCGACTATACAATGCTCTCACAGTTTCGACTCACTCTTAGCACATGGAATAATGAGAACATGTAATTTAAAAAACTGCAAACAGAAGATATTAATTTTGTCACCGCGTCTGTTGCTTTTCTTCTCTCTCGACCTTTCGACCTTTTTTTTTTTTT
>SRHC01002467.1:23701-41299 GCA_004794325.1 Pomacea maculata
TATATGTAATAAATTTTATGTTTTAAACATATTATATCAAGATGGAAGATTTTTCAAAAATTCTTTAAATCCTTGAAAGAGAGAATTGTGTCAAGTGGTTTAGCTGATTACAAACCTCATGCTGCTATATATAGTATCTAGAATGAATCATGATCGTGAAATATTTCTCATTAATAATTCTTTTAAATGATATTGTATTAATTGTTCAAACACAATAACTATGTCATATGTTCAGACATAATAACTATAATCAATCATTCGAATTTACTGAAAAACCAAACAGATAGACGGCAGTTCAAATCCCGGTTTCGCGATGTTTGGGAAAAAAGAAATCCGTTTGTACCTGTGTGGATGCACGCGGGGTGCACTGTCACCAACTTACCTTGTGTCTGGCACCGAGACTGGAACCCATGGATCTTCAGACCTCGTGCGACCAGAGGCAGGCTGTGTGTGATGGTGTATGATGGAGGATGTACATCAGTACATATCAAGACCACAGTGAGCTGGGGGTGGGTGAGTGTGCAGGGAGGGGGGCAAGATGCAGGAGTGGATGGCCGACTGAGAACAATGCAGACCGTGCGGTGTGTGTAGTGAGGGGGAGTTGGAGGGGAGATGGGGGAGGTCCGTGCTGTCATGCACTCATGCGTCCCTGTGGTTTGAGTGTCCGAGAAGCAGCACCGTGGAGCTAAGGGTGAAGTGGGTGACTTTTGGCCCGCTGTCATGCGCAGCTGCCGTGGTGAGTACGTGGTGTGTACGTGCAGGTCGCCCCGTGACTGCAGCATCCAGTCACACAAGGATGACCACGGCGCTGAGATGCTCGTCTCGCGTGATCGGGCGGTTCCGCGATAGCTGCTGTTGCTGGTGACAACTTGTTCAAAGACACACCACCTCGGGCTAGCGAACAGAGGGTGAGACATGTCCTCGGATGGGGAGGCAGGTCAAGAGCAAAGGTCTCGCCTCCATATTATTTCCAAAATGGTATTCAGACCCGCGGATATTTGCTTAAAGGGATTGTAAAGACAAAAAGAAAAATAAAAGGAAAGAAAGAAAGTTATAATCTCATAAAGATTGACATCAGTTTGAATCTCGTCTATTTTCGTGTCTGTTCATGTGGAAAAAGTTGAAAGTTTTTTTAGGATGTTGGGTTTAATAAGAGAAATTACACGGGGACTCCTTCGTTTTCAACGAAGTCTCGTCCTCCGATGACGTCAGCTCGATTTTAGTGTCAGCTGATGCAATGATATGGTTGGATATTGCTCATAGCCATCTTGATTGTGATCACTAATATATATATCACTAGTCCAACTAACGACTCACCACCGATCACTTGAGTTCAAATCCTAACAATGGCCGACACTTCCTGTCCCTCGCTGACGTCACAAAGCACGCCACAACCTTATCACCGCCGTCAGAGCCGTTACTATATCTTTAAGTTATTTTACCTCAAGGGTATCTTTGCCACAGCGGCACAAAAGGTAAAGCAACGTCCACCAGGTCTGGACACCTCGTGACTATGTAGACAAGGCGCTTGCCTTTGATCCCCCACCACCACCATCACCATCACCACCACTCCCTCAACTTGGTCTGGGACAATGACGATCCCCCTTCTTAACAAAAATCCTTCAAATCCCTCAAATCCTTCAAATCCCTCAAGATGTAGTTTGTGGCCTTCAGTGGCAGAACTTGACAGGTTTAATGTGAGCTCTGTTTAATTTGTACTTGGGATCGCGATGACCGTCGTCCTTTCTCGTATTATCGCCGACATTTACATCAGCGTCTGATGACTTGATTAGTGGCTACCTCTCCCTTCCCCTCGTCTGGAGGAACTTGTCTGCTTCTGCGAAACCTTCAGCCGTCTGTCTGCCTCCTGCAAGTCTACTTCTCTTTGCCTTCTATGGAGAGAACGAATTCATGGGACCACTTGAGCCGATGAATGAATGGGATCTCTTAGGAGAATGAATGAATGAGGTCTCGAGAGAAAACGAGTGAATAGCACTTCTTGAGAGAGTGAATGCAAACTGCAAAGGATCTCTTGAGGGAATGAATGATGGGATCCCTTGAGAGAATTAATGAATGAGATATGAGAAAATTTTGAAATGATATCTGAATGGGATCTCTTAGGTGAATGACCGCATGGGATCTCTTCTGAATGAATAGGATCTCCTGAGAGAATTAATGAATGAGATCTGAGAAAATGAGTGAATGGATATCTTTTGAGATAATGAATGAATTTTTAGAAAAAGTGAATGAATATGATCTCTTGATAGAATGAATGCAAAGGATCTCTCGAGCAAATGAACGAACGAATGGGATCTCTTGAAAGGATGAATTCTTGGGATCCTTTCTCTAGCTCAGGCAGCATCTACTACAAATAAGAAATCAAACCAGACAGTATTGTAATTATTTGCACTTCACGTCTGAAATTGAAATGAGCAGAGCATGATGTAATCCAGACATTCAGAGTTCGACAACTTCCATTGTAACTACAGAAACTAAAAATTCTAACTCAGGTCGGTCACACACTTTTTCTACATTACATACGAAACCGTATTCTTCCTGTTGCGACACTTGTAATGTTTCTGTGGAACCTTTTGCTGTATTTACTCGGCTTCTTTAAAGCTTTTAATGATGTTTTGTTTTGACAAACTTTGACAATTTCTTCTTCATCAGTTTCCGTTGAAATGGTAGAAGCTAGTTGACGCCATTCCCTGGTCATTTGATAATGGAATCCTTTTCAAGTGGTCAGTCTTAATTTTCCTTTGCTTTCGTCCATTTTATAACTTCTTTCAGATTCTGGTAACTAAAAGGCGCCTTTATCCTGGGCAGCAATCATTTCCCGGATGAGCACACAAAGTATAGCTACCCTCGCCCCGTGTAAATTCCAGAAATATTTGACTATCTATGATAATGTGGAAAAAAATAGATACTTGAAGACTTTGGGTAATTTGTTCTATGTAACAAAAGTATTGGTTGTCTGTGAACTTCAGACACAACTAAAATTCACCCGAGCTTTGCTGAGGGCGGGGAGGTAGTTTGGCAGCTGAGTTGTGTTCACTATCAACCTCACGCCTCAAGTTCATGGCCGAGACATGGCATCCAACACGACCAACAACTGGTACAAGTTCAATGTAATCATCAGCGATGTCCTCATGTAAACTTTTCAACGCAAAGACTAAGTCAATAGTAAACACCTGCACCACATGCTTTTAAAAAAAATCATTATACCCGCATGTAAAAGTTTGAATAGACCAATACATAGACCAATATGTGTAACCCAAAGACACCAAAAGCTGTGTATTTATCAGAGTTTAAATGAATCAGGGCATCAACTAGACTACAACAAGGGTCCATTTATTATGTGTATTTGAAACTGGAATGCCAACTGTGCTATAGTTAACACATCTGTGTAAATATATCTTTTATGTTCACCCTCTTCAGTCATGGGCCATGGCCTACGCTGAATAAAGTCAAAGTCTGTGTGCGTGTGTGAGAGAAAGAAAGAGATCACGTGACTGTATGCGGCCTGCCCCTTCTATTCTTTGAGAACCAAAGCAGCCACCCCAAGAGAGAAAAAGGTCCTCCTCCCCCCATCCACGTGACACCCCCCAGTCTGCTCTACATCTCCATGTGCATCCAAGCGTTCCCCCACCTTCTCTCTCTCTCCCCCCTCCAATCCGTTATTGTGGCAGTTCCAGCCCGCACGTCACAAAAACCACAACAACAGCATGTCGCTCCGTCCGGGCGTTGACCTCCGATGTCTGTGACCCAGGGCACGGGGCACACGCCATGGAGATTTCCGCAACAACTGCCCTCTCCACCCCACTGATCGCCCTCTGGTGGGCAGCACTGGGTAGTGGATGTTGTTATCGCCATGGTTATGATGGATGACGGTTGTCTCGTTCGTTACTGTGTCATTGTGTCACGAACTACTTAGCTACCACGCACACTGTGTCATTGTGTCACGCACTACTTAGCTAGTGCGCATGCGCGCCCTTCTGCCGTTCCCTCCTCTCGCAACCTTGTCCCTCCCTCCTCCACCTTGCCCCGACTGTGGAAACAATGAACATGTGTTCTGACCGCATTCCTTCTCCCACCGCATCGCCCCTCACCTTCAGTCAATCCAACCCTCCTCCCCAACTCCAGCCTTCGTTTCATCAATCCTACCCCATCTTTTTCTCTCTTCCTACATGCCAACATTGTGACGAAAACTCTGCATTACTCCTTGTAGGTTGTGTTATATTTATTCATTATTATAGTGTTGTTGTAGTCGTGATGTATTCTGTTTTCGTTATATATGGTACCAGTCGGCTTCCCGATGGTGCAACGGTTAGCGCCTGTCACCAAGACCGTGAAGGTTGGCTGTCCTGGGTTCAACTCTCGTCGATGTCGGGCACGCTTGTTCTTTGTTCTTGCTCTGCATGCGGTTTCTGTTTCCAGGGCAACTGCATGCCCCTCCATGACATAGCCTTGTAGTTGCTTGCTCGGCGTAAAACACTAATTATTACCCACCCACCCACCCCCTACTCACCGTAGTACGATTCCTCTCCCTTACTTCTTGTCCGGGTTTATTATTTTTATTTAGTCAGTCAACTTTTCCTCCTTTTGCTTATATATAATTTATATAGCATAATGCATGTTAAAAATACATTTTTCTTCATCGTCAATGCTATCTTTAGAAGTGTTTACATACTAAATATATCAATGTCAACATTTCGGGTTTCAGTTTAACCCTAGGAGAGAAATCGGAGGCGAAGCTGACTATATAAGATAAATGTAAAGAATTAATTTTTAAAAAAGAAAATGTCAACTCCTACTTTTCTATAAGTTTATATAAGACACAAATAACTACAGTTTAACCTGTAACCTATTTATTTAATAAAGTAATGAATTTTATTATTATTATAATTGTTTGATGAAGATGTAGAGAATTACCCTGACCTGTATAAATTATTGAGGTTAAGCTGACGAAGCCTGTTAAGCAAGCACCGACAGCAGCTTGCACCCAGCACCCGGCGTCTCGCTTTGTCTGCGAGGAAAGGTCACCTGGGGTGAAAGGTTAGAGCAGTGCGGGTCACTGACTTGTTCCACATACTTTTAAAAATTTTATTTAGGTGGGTAGAGGAGGAGGGGTTATTGCCAGGGGAGTGGGGCCATCTGGGGTTACACATTCAGGGTTAGGGTTAGGAGGTGATCCACTCCTCCAGGAAGGAATGTATTACAATGAACGATCCTAGAGAAACTTTATAAGTGATTAGAGATATTATTGGCGGTCAAAGGGAACGAGTAATTTATAGGATTAGTATATATAGTATTAGTACCATAAAAGAAAAAAAGAAAAAGAACAGGCTAACAATGTAATTTAAAATAATAAACACACATTATCCAGGCTATTTATTACAAATTGTAGCCTCTCTAGAAACTAGAGATAACCATAAAACTCTTATCACAGATGTAGAGAAAATGGAAGATGTATCCAGCAATAAGAACTAGAAATCATTTTCTACCAACAACAACAAGTGGCTGGAGAATCATATCACAAAATATTCAATGACATCAGTTTCAGAGTTTAAAACATACTTGACTACATCCGATAGTACGAGCGCTTACTGTTAGCATTGGTAACCACATAAACCAAATGTTACACTCTAGACCACATACTGAAATAAGTATTTTAAATTAGGGTTACTATGGCCAAATACTCCAAGATAACAACAACAACAACAACAACAACAAAAACTGCACCTATGAAAATTTCAAAGAAAAACAAATTACTAATACAGCTCTATATAAAGAATAAATGAAATATTCAACTTATACAAAAAATATGAATACCGCACTTTTGTATGAAGACGCAGCGTCCACCTCCACCCTCAACCCCACCCGTAGTGTACTTGACTAATGGACATGATGTTGAACTAAGACCTCGACTGTCTCGTGGACATGATGTTGAACTCGGAGCTCGACTGTCTCAACAGTCACAATGTTTTTAAGGACGTAGACTGTCTCGTGGACATGATGCACACGTGACCGGGTGTACAAGGTTCGACTCTCCACGGCGTAGAACGTGTCGACCCTGAAGAACGAGAACCAGAAAAACAAATTTCGATGATTCACTTGATTGATGTATTTTCTGCCATTACAAGACGGAAGCTGACGCTAATGGGCCTAAAAATTTCCGAAGATTTGCAGAATGTCTCTGTAAATTATCGGCTTCAAACAATTTATTTATAAAGAGAGATAATTCTAATAAAACCCCGCGGTTAACACTGTCTTCAATGGGCTATACTTCAAACAGGTCGGAATCATCTGCAAGTTTGTCAAAAGATGTCAGGCGCCGATTCTCCTCAACTTTCATTGCCAATGAAAAGTCGTGCGGTGAGCGTGAGCGACTACTACTCACTCATTTGTTGTTACCCTTTAAGGGGAGGTCAGTGGAGGATACAAACAAGAGGAGGGCTTTTGTATAAAATGAGCTTCACAAGCCATTCACCTATTTCTTTCTTTACTGTTGTTGGCGGCGGTAGTGGTGGTCTTTTCTCTCGGTTTCTTTTTTTCTTTCTTTCGTTCTTTGTAAACTTTTCTTGTCTTTGTCCTTGTGGCATCACTTTACCTTGCTATCGGTGCAAAGCCATTTGTCAAAGAGAATATTTAGAACAAAGTGGCCAACATAATCACGCGCAAGTATAAGCACTCGGCCACAGGGGGAGACAAATGGCCGCCTGACAGTTTTCTCTCCTCGTGTTTTGTTCGCGCTTTTTTCTATCTTCGCTCTCCGAAGATCTCCATACATTTATTAACCTCTTAGAAGTAAATTTAATCTTTTCGTGAAGTAAAAAACAAAACAAACAAACAAAGACATTACAACATGCGTGAGAGATTAACAGAAATAATGTTTTTCCTCCTTCCTTTGTACCTGACGCAAGGGAGAAAGAAAATGAAGAGGAAAGTGACAGAGTAACATATGTCTGGACTTTACCTGCGTTTTTTTTAAAATTTTGTGTACACAAGATGAATCACTAGTTGGGTTTCAATTATCAGCCATGGCATCCATGATGTCTGCTGTTTATTAGAAAAAACAAAAAAAAAAAAAAAAACTCAGTTTGCAAGTCGTGGAAAGTTTTTACATACGTGAAAAAATCCGTTGAGAATATGAGTCGGATGCTGGGATGCTTAATAAGAAGTAAGAGCTGATACATTACATCGTCTCTCGGATCCCTCCCGAGTCCCTCCTTATTCTATTCCCATGAGTTCGTTGACTTAATGTCGTTTCTGGAGGCAAGGAGCGGACACACGAACTACTACATCCTTTGTCCAGCAGAATTTCCTCCCTGGCAGGAAACCCTCTCGGGGTCCACTCGTAAACCAGGAGAAGCCGCCGGTTGTGGCCATGTTGCTCCGGACGTAAATATTGATCCCGTTATTCGCACATGAGTGATACCCTGAGCTACAGACATCTGCCCTCTCTGACCTTTGGTTCCACTTACAAAGACAAATGAAAATTGTTTCATCAGCAATCACTCTGGCAGTTATTTGAAGCGCTAACCGCAATTATTACATAACTCGTTGATGTTGGGAGCCATTCAGTGGTCAGCTGACAGTCCTTGACTTACCTCTAAACATAAACAAGTTGATCAAATTGAGTAGCTCGGCAAAAACTAATAGTTTCGTCGGTTAGTGTCTCCACCCGAGATCAGGGGAAGTCATCGATCCGCAAACAGTTTTAATGACGTTAAATGACGGTTGAGTCTGCACGAGTTCGGAGGAAATCGTCAGGGTGCAGCAGCAGCAGCAGCAGACAGCTCTCGACAAATGTGTTTGTTTCTCCCCTCCTCTCCTCCCCTCTCACCTTGGTGTTAAATATTTACTGTACGCGGGGTTTATCCCGATTAGTCTCGCGAGTCTCATTATCCACGACTGAAGCCCTATACGCTGGCCGCGGAGTTGTTTGCCCACTGTCAGGGTTTTTGTGAACTTCAGGCTCGTGCTGAGGTCACTGGTCTCGCTGGACTGGTTCTGCCCGTCGGGGGGAACAAACAATCAAATCAGGACATCGAACTACAGATTACACAATGTCATCATAACCGACTTTACTCTCGAGACTGTTGAAGGAAAGAAAAAAAAAGTCATTTGCTGCCCACTCATTCCTGACTCATCAGGTTACGGACCGAGTATCTGGCGACCTAAAGATCAAGTCAGGGATTCTGGTGACCTCAGATGAGTTGGCCTTAATAATGCTACCCCGGATACCAGCAACAAAACACCTAAGCTGTGGTAAGTCCATGGTATACCCGACTACCACCCCAAGACTAGAGGTCACGTGAACACAGATCTCGTCATGTCACAGTCTGCGGTCTCTCTTCCTTCGCCGGTCTCGTCGAGTACATTGTCTTTTTACTTTGTGGTAGTGAACAGCGATTACAGGTGAGTCGCCAATCACAGGTAAGGTTTCAGCTAAGCTACCTGCAAGCTGAGTGCAAGATTTTACAGGGGTAGATTTGCACACGTGCCTCGTCCATACAATGACGTCAAATAGTCTGTAATATGACGTCAAACGGTCTCATTACATCAGAAGATGCGTGCTATGACGTCAAATGGTCTGTAATATGACGTCAAACGGTCTCATTACATCAGAAGATGCGTGCTATGACGTCAAATGGTCCGTAGTACAACGTCAAACGGTCTCATTACATCAAAAGATGCTTCAAATGGTCTTCTCGTGTCGTCTCGCTATTGGTCAACCTTTATCTTGCAGCAGCGACTCTTTCTTTCCCAGCGATGTCGGCCATAGCTGCGTGAACGGACGGTGAGCAACAAGAGGATGCAGGTGGGGCTGGCGGCAACGTGTTGACCGTGACATCAGCAACGTGAGGTGGGGCCAGAGGGAAGCCTGCAGACTGTCGTCAACAACCTTCAACTGCCATCGATCGCCCAACGCGACGCCAGCAACAGCTTCCGGTGCTGACGGTGGAGGCCCCAACTGTGGATGAGGGACGACAGTACAGACAGGCTGGTACAGTAGTCTTAGTTTTACAATAGTCGGGTGCTGCGACTGTAAAGTGCTTGTCGCCCACACAGTGAGGGTGGTGGGTTAGGGTTCAAATCTCACTCCAGCACACGTCGTTTCTCTCGTTTGTTTACATGCCTTACTCGACTAGCTCACCATCATATGGCTTCATTTTCTGACTCGGCGTAAAACAACATGTCTTAGAAAGGTTATCAAAATAGCAATGAGATAATGGAGAACCGGTGTTCACTCATGTCAAGTATTTTATCTCTCCCCCATCAAGTACGGCAATGTTAGCCTGATATTCCCCTAAACAGGCGGTTATCGTGGGCTTACAGATCATCTACATTTGAACAAGAACTTGCACTTTATTGGTAATATTGTGGTCAGATATATTCATGACTGAATATGTGTAAAATATTGGAGCAATGTTACTTCTTTCCAAATGTATTCACCATTCTTGGCTCAAGCAGGTCTACCCATAATGGACATGTCACCTGGCCTAGTATTAGAATGATATTGAATTATTGCACGACTCAGTTTTGGTGCTGTGTAAGCGTTTGTGTTCATCATAAACAACAACACCTCGCTAGATTAGCTTAATATTAGGAATGAACTTTGAAGTAGAGCGGCCTTGGCTTTCTTGTCTTCCTGATTTGTTTGGCTCTCTTCCACTTTCTTACACACTCAATCTCTTTTTTTTTTTCTCTCTCTCTCTCTGTGAGGTAAATAGAGACAGGCAACGACAAGACAAATTGCTATTTCTTTGGCCACTGGCCATTTCGAAGCGGATGCAGACTTGGATAATTCCGTACATCATTTTCGATTACCCTGCTGTAGTATCAGAGAGAGAGAGAGACCCATGCTGCGGTCTACCCTAAGTGCAATACTATATTAAGGATATAAAAGATCAGGGTTCAGCTGCACAATACATTTCGAACTCCAGACACTTTTAGGTCTTACGTTAAGACATTGTTATAGACAACGCTTGTATATGGATTTAAAACAGTTTTATAAACTCACTTTTAAAATTACTCACACAAAATAGTTTCAGACAGTGGTTGTGTAACCGAGTTCGGAGCACTCAACTAGTATGCTTACATCACAATAAAATATCGAGAGAGATAGCAGGGTCACACACACCGATCCAAAGAAATAAACGAGTGAGAGAGGGGACAACCATGTAGACACATTTATCATCCTCCGCCCACTTCTCCACAATATTGCGTTAGACGCAAAAAAAAAAAAAAATAAATAAATAAAAATTGAGTAACAAATTACACTTCAAATTAAAATGTTAACAAATTAAATCACTGATTGACATGCCGTCACGCTCTACCCATGGCTCATTTCTGTCCCAATTTCCGTCGTCACGACTCCATACTGTGTGTTGAGGGCAAATCAATCCCATGATGCCGTACATCCTCCAGTTAACCTCATTTTATTGCTGCATGCTGCACTCATTGATTAACGACAAGAAAATTCACTTATCAATCACCTTAAACTCTCAGGACTCTACCTTTCCGCTGAGCATCACTTCTCGTGAAGGTTTTCTCGGTCCTCCTCCTCCTCCTTCTCCTCCTCCTCCATTTCTCTCTAGTTTGCCATTTTCTTGGAATGAGGACTTCCCACACAATATGCTCATTACTTTCACTTGAATATTTTTATTACAACGCGAAAAGACAGTTTCCTCTGTATTAATATCTGAGGAGACTGAATGCGATAGACCCATTCATTGAAAATTCTCTTCTCTTTATGGGATTAAAGCAGATGAAAGGAAGGAAGAAAACTGGAATCGGAAATCATTTCTCCTCCCGTTATAGTGCAATAATTTCATATTAAATCTGAATATGTCAGTGACACGAAAATATTCGTTTTATTTTCCGCATTCAATGCCGCGCTATTCAGGGTCAAGGGTGCGGATAAGTGGTCAACACCACAGGAAGAGTCGTGACAACTGTGGTGTCGAGAAACCATGGAAACAATTGAAATCATCAGGTTTGCTGTCGTCAGCAGAGGCCAGGTGCAGAGAAGAGGAAATCAGGCGTCAGACTGTAGCTGTGAAATCAATGTCCTCCTCCTCCACCGCCACCCCGTCAGAGGCACCCTCGCCATTGCCTTTCTCTCCTCCTGCGTTTGTCGTCTGCTGCAGGCGTCAAGGAAGCCGTCGGGCTGTTGTCAGCAGCGAAGAGGATTTCATCGACGTCCTCGGCTCCCCCTTATTGACTGAGGACGGTGGAGATTACAAAGCTTCCATGCCATTTTTCAAGGCGCGCGAGGAGGTCTTGCTCTGCGGACTGCCTCCAAGATGGCGGCGGACACCATTTGCAGAGACCGCCATGTTGATGGAGTAGCGTCCCCCTTGCCGCTGGCGGCGCTCCGTGCGCGTGACGTCAGCAGGTGGCGGAGTCGTGCGGCTCATGCCTGCAGGCACCGGACTGGAGCGTGGTGTGCACGTGCGCTACAGGAGAACAGCACGTGGCGAGGTTACAAGTAAATAAACTTATTGCTTATGCTTGCCTTGACAGGGCCGCCATGTCCACGGACATAAATAGCTCGCGCGTGCACACAGAATAACACACACGCACGTACATACAGTAGCATGTTCACACACAAATACTAGCAAGCATGCAAGCGCACACACACAAGCACATATACACAAACATGCACGAGTAGTGTACATACATACACCGACAAAAATGTCTGCTTGCAGAGCCAGAGGCATATTGACCTGACAGGTGTCAAGGACAAGCCCACTCTGACAGAGAGCATCTTCTGTCTGCTTGGTGATCCGAGACCTGACTGACAGGACAGAAAGGGTGAAGGATGTGTAAAAGCGTACTTTCCTCCCTCTTACAAAGGATATGGAACTCAAGATTTGCAGAATCTGCACGCTTCTCCCCTCCCCCAACCTCCACACACACACAGGTGAGAAAATGTAATATGTCTGTAGTCTCCAGCGCTATCCCTTGCCACACACACACACTGACAGAGGATGGGATGTTCAAAGTGTGGGTAGACTCCACGCTCACACAGACACACAGAATGAGGATGAGAGATTTAAAGTGTGAGTAGTCTCCTCGCTCTCACACATATACAGACAGAGGATGAGAGATTCAGAGTGTGGGTAGACTCCACGTTCACACACACACAGACAGAGGATGAGAGATTCAGAGTGTGGGTAGTCTCCATGTTCACACACACACACAGACTGATGATGAGAGATTCAGAGTGTGGGTAGACTCCACTCTCTCTCCGTACACGCTCACACAGATGTGCACACATTGTTTCCACTCTTGTCACACGCTTCATCTCCCAGACAGATGGCTGACGATATATGCGATAATATTATCGACGGCGCAACTCTCAGGCAGACCGCTATTGGAGTGCTGCCCCTTGTGTTTCCTATGCCGCCTACGTCACATCATGTCACAACTCAGTCACGTCACGCACACTCTACAGTACCAGTCTCTCTGTCAATGTGTTACCTCCAGTCGTGTTACATGTTACACCCCAGTGTGACTACACATGCCGTACACATTCACACATTCACTCCTGCACGGCGCTGGCACTGGCATCATGCCTGTGACCATAATTCCAGACTCAGCATGTCGGTGCTGCTAATCCCAGTTCTGCTTTTTTTCTTTTTTTCCTTTTTATTTTCTTTTTTTTGCATTGTCTGCTCATCAACAGCTACTCCTCCCCTCCCCCTCCCTCTCCTCTCCCCTCCAGACAAAAAAAAAAAATGTGAGAGCTATGTTGTCTTAGGCAGTTATTTCCTCCTCTGTTCCTTTTTTTTAAACGATGAAAAAAAAAAGGAAATTACTAAAAATTACAAAGGGGAGAAATGATTTTGGCGCGGGCTATTATTAGTGAAGCGAAAAGAAGCAACAGCGTTCAGAGTAAAATAATGTCATGCGAAGAATAGTTCTCTGGGTGAGACAAATACACAACAGGAGATATAAGATTATACTTTTGTCTTTATAGTAAGCTTCAAAGGTTCATCCTTATGTTGCATTGTTGTTGTTTTTTGTTTTGTTGTTGTTGTTGTTGTTGTTTTGTCTCATTTAGTCGTGTCAAGTAAGTTCTATCGGGGATTTGATCCTTTTTGTCCTCACCTGTGGTTAGACAGGTTTCAACTCTGTGAACAGAAATATTTCTAAGTCGAACCGAGCTTGCCATCCCAAACATCAGCAACCTAAGCAGACATTTGCATCCATGTTTGGCTACAAATTAATTATCGTTTTAAGATAAAAGATTTTGACTTGTCAAACTTCTTTCATCGGTGATGGGAGAAGCAAGTTTTATTGTCGTTATTGTCGTCCTTTCTGTTTTATTTATAGCTGAGATTCTTATTTCACTTTGCTGCATCTTGTGGCCTGTCTGCGTGGCTTCCTGGACATGTCCTGGACTCCATTTATTCACGGACTCCGTGTCTTATTTTCTCGCTCTTCCTCCACCGACCTCCGCCTACCATTCTCTCCCTACCCACAAGCCTGCTGCACGTACACCCTCCAAATGAAACAGCCCACTGCATCACTTTCGATGATAGATATCCTTGATGCCATCCATCACGACGATAACATCGTGAAAACATCGTCTGGTGCTCCCCTCCTGCCCTAACGAACTACCGTCAACACCCAGACTCTGACTTGCTGGTCTCGTGGAACCTCGGCCCATCGTCACGTGCTGTTACTCTCGCCCTGCAAGGGGAGGTTAGTCTTGATGCATCTATACGTCACGGCGTCTAGGTCACGTGAGTACGTCAGCCATCTTGTCCACGCACGTCACCAACGGGACCTATGCGGCGGATTAATCTGCAAAGGATGACATCCAGAAAAATATAGTACAGAGAACAGGGTTGTGAAATATTTGTCACACATGATGAGATCGTCTCAGTCGCTTTGTAATATTTTTTGTCACACATGAGATCCTGTCCGTCACATTGTAATTTGTCACACATGATGAGATCCTGTCGGTCACATTGTAATTTGTCACACATGATGAGATCATGTCGGTCACATTGTAATTTGTCACACATGATGAGATCATATCGGTAACATTGTAAAATGTATGTCACACATGCTGAGATCATGTCGGTCACGTTGTAATACTTTTGTCACACATGAGGCACAGTCCCCTTCACCAACCTTCTTTCATCTTTGTTGCCCGCTCCTATTGCCCTCCCCCTCCCGTAGCACAGCCATCTGCCATTAGTTTTGATGACACATCCCAACCTCACCCTTCTCACCCCAAACTAGGTTATGCTGACTGCAGGCGAGCTTGATGATTCCCTCCACCTCCTTCACTCCTTCACTCCACCCTCCCATCAAGGTTCTGGTTGTTATCAGTGACACGAACACTACACGTGGATTCAGGCAATGCTCACCGTTGTCCTTTTTCGCGAACTGGGATGAACACTTCCAACTTTTCAAATATTTGTTTTCGTCAAAGGTGTGTCTTCACGAGCTGAGGACACATTTTATTTTTTATTTTCATCTTCTCTTTGATCCTCATCCCAGCTATCCGCAGTGTCGGCCTTCCAAAGCCTGTCTTCACTTATTGAAGTAATGACTGCGGGACAAATATCTGCGGGTCTTCAGTTCAACTTTTCTGCACCGCAGTTATCGGTCATTGTTCCCAGTGTTATCAGCTGGAGGCAGCTATCACCCATCCGCCCATCCACCCACCCCAACCCGATTTAGTGCATGCTCAGCGCATTTCAGGTGATGGCGGTGTAAATGCCGGGTATCAGCCCGCCTGGGGGTCAGCAAGGTGGCGAGAGGTCAGACAGGTGATGTCCTTGTTTTAGGGCTTGTTAGAGAAATATTTGGGGGAGTACGGGGGGACGACACTGAGAGGAGGAGGGGGGCGGTAGAAGAGGGTCAAGGTGGAGGTCGCGACGTGTAGACAAGCAATGACCTTAGCGGAGGACGCACGCATGTATGATGGAGTGATTGTAAAACACAATGGTATGAGTGAGTGAGCATGCACACACACACATACGCATGCGCGCACACGCACACACACGTACACACACACATGCATGACGGCGGCGGCGAATGTTTGGTGCAGATGCAGGTCGGTCTGACCGGAGGGACTTTCTGAACGCGCCAGCCAACATAATTTCTGCACGAAGACTCCAGACCTTGACCTTCTGCTGCTCACAGCCGTGACCTGTGTCACGTGACTGCACAAGCATGTTGCAGCTGCTGCATGGCCATCGCAATCAGCGATTTTCAGTTTTAAATGCACCGATAGTTCGGGGGTTGGGGTTTGTATGGGGTGGGGGTTAGAAGGGAGGTGGTAGCATACCCGTTTGAAATCCTGTCTTGTCAGATCAGTGTAACACTGGTGGAGGTGAGGGGTCGCTTCAGTTGTCTGCCTCGTACACACATGTGACGTCATGTTATCAGGACTGTTGCTAACAACATATGTTGAGTGATGACAACAAGACAACAAAGCGAGGAGGAGAATAGGGGAGGGGGTCCCAGACAAATGCTGACGCTCGCGTTCTGAGTCTTTACCAGGGGTGGAGGGGTTGGGTGGGATTTGTTGAGCAATCACTATACATGGAAATAGGGGAAGCGGTTCGAGAACCGGGATCCGAGCCCGGAGGCGCGTCGGTTCGATACCCGTGTTAAGCAGCGAATTTCCTCCAATCATGCAGCTGTCGGAAGTGGGTACCTGACTCCGAAGAGCAAGGGCAGGGAACGTTTCTTCCTCCAACTGGATTTTTGTAACATCACTTGCGGATCTTCACAGAGCCGATCGTTGCAGATGGCTTCTTACCAGCATCCCCAGACGCCCTCCAGTCCGGGGGCAGCGAGTAGCTGTTCACCGTCAGTTGTCTGCAAGATGCACGCGCAGTTCTCACGGCAGGAGACGTAACACCGAGGTTTGTACAAGCAGGTGTCCTTAGTTACGTAACACCCTGGGCAGCCATGTTAGTGCACCGTTACATCGCCCAGTTACTCTTTTTTTTTAATCAAACATGATTGCAGACAGTGTTAATGGAAAGCTTTGTGTGTTTTACATTTATATAATTATTTATACTTTTTTCATTTGCTCGACAGAAACTCGTTTATAACGGCTTCGTGCGGTGCTGCTAGTCGGTGTGACGTTTACAGCGACACGCTCTCACGTCGGCCAGCTGTTACGTAACCGTAGGAGGCAGGCGGCCCCGGAGTTTTATCTGAATATCTGGGGATCGAGGGTCTGCCTGAGGTCTGATCATCAGATTGTCATCATCATCATGACAGAGAGCCTGCTTTCTCATCAAAACCTACCCTACATCACTCAGCAAGGGCTACACCCGCTCAAAGCCGAGCATCCAGGCAAATGCATTAATTAATTAATAATAATAATAATAATAATAATAATAATAATAAAGTGAGTTTGTAGAGCATAGCTACCTAGCCAAAGCCAGGCTCACTGATCTCAACAAAAACAAAAATACAAAAGAAAATCCTGGCGACCCCAGCAAAGGTCAATCACTAGTCCATTGTAGTGATACTAGGGAAGGCGTGACGACATCAGGTAGAGGAGAAGACGGGAAAGGTGTAAAATCGTAAATTAAAAATCCTCGCTGCTCGGGTGGAGCACAACTGTAGAGATAGTGATCCGTTACAGTTCAGTGAAACTGTGGTAAATGGAAAGTTTCGCCTGTGGCAAACAGAGGTTAGTCGATTACCACGTGTACATAAAAATTAAAGAGAACGTTGGGATGTGTGTCGTCACAAGACAGAGAAACTGTAATAAAAGATGGAAGGTCAATAGTAGTGACGATTTAAACCGTTACGGCGGCAGGCGGCAGAGACCGGTAGACTGGATGATAAGGCCTAACCCCGGAGGTCTAACCCCGGGCAGTCCCACAGGAAGAGGGGGCTAGTAAGGTGACAGGGTAGTGAGGTAGACCGGTAATGAAGCAGTGAGACAGGACGGTAATGAAGGAGTGAGGCAGGACGGTAATGAAGTAGTGAAGCCATGAGGTGGTGTGACAGAGAGGCGGTGAGTCGAGGTGAGGTGAAGGAACAGTCGTCCCCAGAAATGTCTTCGTGGCGTTTCTGGAGCGACTTGCACTGACCTCCACTCACCTGGCCTCGTGTTTCATTTCCACCGCCAATCCACGGGACGATTACCTGTTGCTATCAAACTTTTCTCTCCCCGACTTCCGCCCCGGCATCCGCCAATCTGTACAGTAGTTAGTTTATATTTTAAATTTTAAACAACACATTAGCTTACATTCTGTATGTAAATAAAACACGAATATAGGTTAAAAGCAAGTGTAATAAATAGTTTATATTCTGTACGTAGCTACTATAATTATAAAAGTTTCTATTTTTTATATCAATGAAATACATGTAATTATTAGTGAGTTTGTGTCTACCCACTTCACAGCATGTCAGGATGAGATAATACATTGAGAGAGACTAAAATGTAGGGTGAGACAAACTATACAGTATGGTGAGACAGACTACATAGTAGGGTGAGATAGACCATACAGTATGGTGAGACAGACTATACAGTATGGAGAGAGAGATTACATAGCAGGATGAGATAGATGATACAGTATGGTGAGAGAGATTACATAG
>SRHC01002468.1:5855-31547 GCA_004794325.1 Pomacea maculata
TCGCGTGTAACCATTTCACAGATCATGAACAGCCAGAAGGAACTTATTTATAATAATTTTATAAAGATAAGAATCTTATGCTCACTTTTTTAATATCGTAAACATCAGTGTAACAGTAAGCACACGGACACGACACAAAATGTGAAATAGTTCAGATTTTTCCCTTGCTTATTATTTACAACATTCACTTATTTCTTAGCATGTCAGGCTCACCTGACGACTTCCCACCGGCTAAAAAACAGAAGCTGACAACAGATGGTGGTGCAATCTGTGTCGATGGAGATGCACATGAAGTCATCCTTTCAACTGGAAATGGATTTCCTACTGAAAGTGATCATTGTATAAAGCAGCCAGTTATCAGCACTGAAAGTACTGTGGAATTAATTAGTGCTACAGCAGGTATGACTAGGAATATAAAAATGATAGTATCCAATGCTAGTTTCAGGCTGAAAATATTTAATGTCCCTCATGTGATGGCCAGCTAAGTGTTTGTGGGACTACAAACTTGTATCAATATACCATGTGGCATGAAAGTTATACGATTTTTTTTTATAACAATTTCAGTTTTCTTTGGCTTTATTCTTTTTATGGTTAAACTTAACTTCATCAGGAACATAATGTATAACTTAGTATACCTAAATATAAAGATATGCAACACTCTTGTACTCATACATGTGTTTTATTGCTACTAAAACATGCAGTGCAAAGCAGAGTATATTGTAGTTAATACATGTCCTTGACCAGATATTACTATCTAAACTTATATTTCTACTATCCAAATGGCAGAACACGAAAATACTACCCAAAACTCAACTTTGACGTGCAAAGAGAAGCAAAATGATGGCCTACAGCTCAGGACAGATGATATACAAGACCAATCTAATAAGATACACTTGGGTACCAATGTGTCAGAATTGGATGTTGGAATTACAGAGTACCTATGCAGTCATCCAGGAATCTCTGCCATCATCAAACAAAGGTGAGCTTAGGAAATCAGAAGCATTTCCATAGCCTATTGATTTTATTTTTTTTTAGGTAGCATGTGGGTAAGTAGTGACAATTTATTTTCATCTTTTGTGTCCAGGTACTCTGATTTTATAGTCCATGAGGTCTCCTTGACAGGAGAGACCATTCATCTTACCTCAACAGAACTTCCTTCTGAAGAACCTGAGGTGTGTTTGCAGTGAAAAATATTTTTATAGTTTTAATTTCCAAATTGATAATCATATACTTATGAAAACATGGCATTTTAAACAGTAAACATGCAGTGGTCGCATAATTTGATACAGCTTTTGGCATATTTACTCCAGACCCTTGCACATAGACACCTCAATCTTACCATACCAGTCAACCTCATGAAAAAAATTTATATGCCTTTTACTTTGTATGTAAATGAAAGAAAAACACATGCACACACAGACACACTCTATCTCACACACTTTCACATACACATGCATGCATCACACAGTTTGGTCATGTATTGTTTGGAATATCTGTTTAAAGCAGTTTTGTAGTTTTTGAATCATAGGATTTTAAAAATGATGTTTGATGCTGTGTAATATACTAGAGCCTTCTTCTTAGTGGTTGCAAAATAAACCATATGTTGAAACAAGATTGGATAAAGGGCTATAACTTGTTGTCCCTCATACACTTATGTGAAGCAAGCTCTCACTATTTCAGCTTCACTATTGTACCATTTACATTAGAATGTTCAGAGTTAACATGCAACTTTTTAAGTTAAGAACATTTTAGAGACTTACCTGATTGGTGACACAAATCATGCGCTAAAGGCTCCATTAATATCACTTATTAATTCCTTGAACATAAAATCACAAGGAGAAACACAAATCTCGAGAAATCAAATAAAAATGATTTCCTCACCTGTTTAGATCTCCATTTAGGCATGAAGCTTTGTGTGACACTAGTACTGGTGGCATAATGGCTGACCCCAGCATGGGTGATACAAGTTGCCCAGAAAATATTGAATCTTGAAACCCTATTGTGTTATTGAACATCCAGGAAAGCATAGTGATGGAATAAGAGTTCATACATTCCCAGACTCATCATTGAAAAGACAATGAATTAATTTCGTTTGTGTTTGTAGTTCTGACTTCTGTCATTTCCAAACGCCACTTTGCTCTTGAATGTTAGCCAGTAGCATACATGCTAAGCAAATAAGAGAGTTGCGAGAAACTGCAAAAGCATCATCTTCCAGGGCCATGCTATTATAAAAAAGCATGCTTTTTCTCATCCAACAACACAGAGTAGCTGCACAAACACTTTAAGTTATCTTGATAATTATACTTTTAATTTAACTTTTCAAGCCACAGTATTATAGCAACACAATATGTTGCTTGTAACATGCACATGGTAAATGATAAGGAACATCATTCTCAAAAAGATATCTTCTTTTCCTCCTCTTTTTTTTTAAATTCATGTGGCCTAAAGTCTCTCTGCTTTTTACTGTTATTTATGGGGGGGGGGGTGAACTGTGTTCACGAGCTGTGTGGACGCTTTTTTCCACGCTCTTCAATACAAGGTGCATTTTGCCTAGTTTTACGGAAGTTCTTCATCTTTGTGGTGTATTGTGCAAATATACTGATCTCTCAATTACAGGCTGCATATTAAGGTAAATTTTATGCGAATATTCAGTCAAAACAAAGGCAAGAGTCACTCGAGCAAAACACTGAGAGACTAAAAGATCATGTAGACCAGTCTCTCCAAGTCTTTGAAGACAAGCTCGACAAGCTCGAAGTTTTCTCACGCAGAGACAACCTGAAGTTCTTCGGGATAACAGAAACTGGAGAGGATTCATACGAAACCTGTGCTGCTACGATAATAAACCTCCTGCAAGAAACAATTCCAGGGAAAGTGTGGCAAACTACTGACATCGTGCGAGCGCACAGAGTCGGTAAGAAAATTGTGCCAGCAGGACATACCCGAAACAGGGAAAACAAACCACGCCCCATAATCGTTAAGTTCACTCGATGGTCTGACAAGTTGGATATACTTACCAAAGCACGAGAGAAACTGAGAGCAAAAGGTGTATCTGTGGCTAGTGATCTCACAGAAAGACAACAGTCGATCATAAAGTGCTACAGAGATAGCGGGGTGCGTGCGTTCTACAGAGGAGACCGACTCGTTGTTGGAGGATCCTTACACCAAAACATGAACAGACAACGGGAAGAGAGGGAGAATCCTCGAACCAACGCGGACAGATCCCACTCTCATCACCAGACAATCCTACAGCAACAGACTGATGAATACACACTAATAACAGCGAAGCGGAACATCGGAGTGCGACAGCACCGGAGTAGTTAGTCTTACTTACCTCTACCTCTGCGGAACCGCTATCTACCTCTGCAATCAGAAGATGAGGAAGAAGATACCAACAGATTACAGGCTGATAAGCATGAGAAGCAAATTGACACGAACGCTGCTTCTCGCAGAGAGGCAACAGTGGAAAACCGACATTCCAAGAGAATTCAGTGCACACCGACCACAATAATTGCTTTAGGCAACATTAGCAACAACCTACAGATGATTCCGACTGCTATCTTGCCTACTAAATGCCCTTCTGAATCCAACATTACCAATGCATCTACCGGCGACAATACAAAGGGGAAGGACACACCTCCATACACCAGTGGAACAGAGGTCAACAACAGCCAGACAGCTGGTGTCAGTGAGTGTCCACCTGACAGCAATGTGCAAGTATCGTCCCCACAAAGAAGCACGTACGGCGGCCAGATATGCTGAAAAGGTCAAAGCGACACAACAGCCGATGCGAGATGACAGTACATGGACACCTAAACGGCGCAAGAACAAGAACTGAGGAGCAAGCGAAAAGGGGAAGAAACAAGGCTCTCTGGACAGTTATATAAGTGACAAGAACACCTCAGATAGTGCAACAAGATCACAGCCCAAGTGGAAATAGGAAAAAACTGGCCGTCAGGCAAGGCGTTTGACTTTAGTTAGCTATAATGTAGAGGGCTTATTCAGCAAACTGGGAGACAACTCGTTTGTAGATTAAATCACGTCGTTTGACTTTATTTGTCTAACAGAGACGCACAGGGAGAGAAGTATAGATAATCCTAACATCCTGCCAGAATACATTAAGATTTATGCACCTGCAAGAAAATTGTCTAAGCATTGTTGATGGTCAGGTGGGGTTCTTCTTATGGTAAAAAACTGTTGGTCACAATATATAAAGGAAGCAAGATTTGAATCAGCCAACATAGTCACATTGAAAATTGATAAAGAATTAATGAACTCTGACAAAGATGTTATCTTGATATCATGCTATGTAGACATGTAGTGCCAGAAGGCAGCCCTTTTTACAATTTGTTAGATATAAAAGATGGCATTCATCTACTAGAGGAAAGTGTATTGCAGTATATAGATAAAGATGAATTCTACTTAATTTTATGTGGAGACCTCAATGCAAGGACAGGGTCCGAACAAGTTATTACAGACGATATTGTAAATTATTTCCCTTTTGACATGGATGAGGCAAACAAAATATGCAAAAGGAACTCTAAAGACCTCACCATTAACAGCTTTGGCAGGTCACTGCTAAACTTATGTTTTACTTATGACTTATTTATAGTGAATGGAACTTGTAAGGATAATATAGAAGGAGAATTTACATTTGTATCTTCACAAGGTAATAGTGTTATAGACTATTTTATTGTCTCAGAGAATCTTATAGACCAGTGATGCTCAACCTTTTTCGGCCTGCGGGCCATTTCCATTTCTGACACGCGTTTCACGGGCCGCTTCACCGCAAAAATCAAGAATGAAATCCATCGAAAGATTGAGAGACGTCCCTACGTAGGGATAAACACTTCTTCTTCCCTTTTTTTCGTTTTTTGAAATATTATTTTCGGTTTTTTTATTATTAACATCCTGATTTCCTGTACTGTGGGCAGAAGCTTCGCGGGCCGGATATGGCCCGCGGGCCGTAGGTTGGGCATCCCTGTTATAGACCGTTGTAATCTTCATGTGAGTAATGCGCTACACTCCTGGCGTCTTCCAGTTGAACTAGTACAGGATGGCTTATTTATTAAGGCAGAGTAGGCCCCTTTGGGTAAAAACTACGACAAACGAATTGTATGGTGCGATGATAATGCCACTAAGTACAAAGATGAACTAGATTCTGATGAATTCAAAGAGTGTGTCACTCAGGCTAATCAGTCACTTGCTTCAGATATAGACTATGCATTGGACACTTTAGTAAAAGGGTCTACAGAGAGCTGCTACTAGCATGTTGAGAGAAGTAGGAGGGAAAAGACCTAGATATAATAAATGATGTCAGGCGATCTCTTAAACGTTTTCGAAGAGCAACAACTATGGAATGTAAAACTGTGTATAAAGATACCTGTTAGAGAAAGGAAAGAATATATTGTGTTAATCAGGGAAAAAAAGAGAAAATGGAATGAAGCTCAGTTAAATAAAACAAAAACCTCTATAAATGACCCCAAAATATTCTGGACAACAATCAAGGGAATAAACAGAAAGACAAATATTTACAACGAGATAGACCAAAAGCAGTGGTATACCCACTTTTACAAAGTCTTTAATACTCCTGACTTCTCTACCGATGAAGATACAGATGAAGTGTTAGATCGACCGAAGAAGAATGTTTATTCAATGACCCAATAACCCTTGAAGAAGTCAAAAACGGCATTAAATATTTAAAAAATGAAAAAAGTGCAGGTACAGACAAAATTATTAGTGAAATGTTAAAAAAAAACTCAAACGAAGCTACTCTTGACTTTTGCTATAACTGTTCAACATTTTATTTGAGAAAGGCACTTTCTCATGCGAATGGCACAAATCTATCATAGTATCATAGTACCAATACATAAAAAAGGAAACATAAACGAACCAGAAAATTATAGAGGAGTGGCACTAACTAGTGTTATTAGTAAAATTTACACAGATATATTGAATAGGACATTATCAAGATGGGCAGAAACAGAAGAAAAGCTTATAGAGGAGCAGGCAGGCTTTAGAAAAGGCTATAATACAATTGACCATATCTTCACTTTGTTTGCTATAGTTCAGAAGCACTTGTTAAGAAATAAGGAGATGTATGTTGCTTTTGTGGACTTTAAGCGAGCCATTGATTCAGTTAATAGAAATTTGCTCTGGAGTATTTTGAGAAAGAATGTAGAATGTATATGGCTTTGCGGGCAATATATAGATCAGTTTCCGCAAGGGCCAGAGATAAGTCTGTAACGACAGATATGTTTGAATGCCCTCAAGGAGTAAAGCAAGGCTGTTTACTCAGTCCTTTTAATGTTCTCCTTCTTCATTAATGAGTTAGCAATTGAAATAAGCAAGGGAGGTAAACATGGGATCCAGTTAATACCTGAGGCTGTAGAAATTCTTTTACTATTGTTTGCAGATGATGTGGTTCTTGTTTCGAATACAGTTATTGGTTTACAGAATCAACTAAATTTACTAAAGCAAGAAGCGGATAGATTGAAGTTGCCCATCAATTTGGATAAAACTAATGTTATAGTTTTTAGGAGAGGTGGTTACCTCTCCTCCAATGAGAAATGGATGTATGGTAATCTAGAAGTTAAAGTAACAAAT
Source organism: Pomacea maculata (assembly GCA_004794325.1). Taxonomy (NCBI): domain Eukaryota; kingdom Metazoa; phylum Mollusca; class Gastropoda; order Architaenioglossa; family Ampullariidae; genus Pomacea; species Pomacea maculata. The sequence goes on from SRHC01002468.1 coordinate 12,459, forward strand.
ACCTACAAATATCTGGGAGTATGTTTTTCTACTAGGATGAGCTTTACTGCAGCATGGAATGAATTATGTATGAAAGGAAAAAAAAGGGGTGTTAGAAATTCTTAGGGTACTCATGAAAGCTGAGCTCAAATAATCCATCCATCTTTTGGAAACTCTTTGACTCCCAGGTAAAACCAGTGTTGACATATGCTGCAGAAATTTGGGGCTTATATATAAATAACCCTATAGAAAAAATACATACATTTGCAATTAAACGTTTTTTTAAATGTTCCCCTGCACTCTTCAAATTTGGTTGTATATGGTGAAGCTGGTAGATACCCCCTGTACATAGATACTTACATGAAATGCATAAAATTCTGGCTACACATCCTCAAGCTACCCATAACAAGACTTTGTAAACAAGCTTATGAAATGCTTCACCAGCAGCATGAGTCTGGAAAGCTCAACTGGATATCTAACATAGAGAAAGTGCTTTCAGAAAATGGGTTTGGGATGGTGTTTGTCAACCAGGGGGTGGGGAATGAAGACATGTTTCTTTCAGAATTCAAAGACCGTATAATATGTATATGTTCCTTTAAGCAAAACAGACACGCAAACATGGACAAAGATACAAAATATGAATGGTTCTTATCATTTAAAGATAATTTACAGTCAGAAAAATATCTGTCCCCATGATCTATCCACCGCTCCTCTTCCCACGGTCGGCCACATCGACCTCCGCCTGTCGCGACACTCAGTCTAGCTCTCCCATTCCACACCGGTGTCCAGTCGGTGATAAAGAAAACAAACTCGGATCTCATGGCCGAGTGTACCGGCCTTCCCATTAGCACCCGTGAATTAACGTACCTGTGAAGTGGCGACTGCGGCCCCCATTTCGTAAGCGGCCTCGATTCCCAGGCTCAGCTACCACAAAGGGAGATTTACCCCCATTGTCCACTCAGTATCGCCTCAGGGTACCAACTGCCCCTCTTTAAAGTTTACATTACTAGTTCGGCCCTATTTTCTGGCCTTGAACCAGGCTGGTTCATGACACTTGAGTAACCCTTTAAGAGATCCAGTTAGAACCGGACCTTCGAGGTCATCTGGGACAAAATTTATGGGACCCATATGGTCACTTTTTTCTATGCTGCTAGGGTAAGTGCAATTATTTTTTGATTCATAATATTCATAATTAATTCTTGTGCAGAAAGAAACTTTATGAAGAATGTGAGCAAAATAGTCAAAGTAACTGAGATGGCATTGTGATGCTGCACTATAAGGATGCATTATTATTGAAGTGAAATTTATGCTGTGCTTTTGCTCATGATTTGTGAAATCTAGTTTAGCTAATTTTTTTTAAATATTGTTTTCCATACAGGTAACTACCAAGAATCTAGCTGAATCTGTAAGAGACAGAAATGTCCAAGGTAGAGAGTGATGACAAAAATACTTCCACTCAACCAAAGAGAATACCAATAACTCTCATTAGATTTTCGTCTGTTTTTATTTTCTCTACTTCATTTTAGGAATTTCTTTGCGTACACCATGTAAGTACAAAAAGCTGTGTCATCTTTCTAGTAAAATGGCAGCTTACAGATGATAAATGTTATCCATTAAAGACAAAATTATCCTTTCAAAAAAGTTTTTAAATAACATATCAACAGCTTTAAATAGTTTTAAATTTACTGAGCTGAACAAGTTGGTGCAAATGTATTCCTTTGACACAGAGATGCACAGGTAACAGGAGAGAAGGATATCAAGGCCTCACTATGTGATGACCATATATGGTTACACAGCAATGTATGTGCTTTAGTCTGATTTGTTAGTAGGAGTAGTCAAATCTATGTTTGCTATTCCATGTAAAGGTTTCCATAACATTTCATTGTACAGAACAAATGACATGTCTGCAGTACTAAAAAATAATAAAGGCATTGTTATGGTAGCATTGATTGCAGCTGATAATAAATTTTCTGTAACCAATTTAGCATGGTTACAAAGAAAAATATGAAGCATCCTTAATGATTTTTCATCCATTTGTGTCTTATGATTCCAGTTTGATTAAGAAAGCATGTATTATGATACTGTCCACAGTAAGGCAAAAAATAGTTGCATGCTCATTTTTATTTGTTTCCAGGAATACTATTTGTCAATATGTGGGGTGTTTACATTAAAGCATGTAGTTAGGGTCATACTGTCTGTGCTATTTTCAACTGAGTTAGCCCGGACTTACAACTTACAACTTACAACTGGTTTGAAGGGGAAGAGTGTAATCAAGAACCACCCCTTTTAAAATAGAGTAAGAATTTTGATATTTGATTCTGTGTGTTTTTGTGTTGGAGGTGGGGGCACAACACATGAATACATGCCCATGATAAAATAAGACTGTTTGGATTATTTCTTCATTTGAGCCTTAACCTTTGACTCTGATACTAGATGCAGACAAGAATTTTCATAAAGTCATTAAAAAAGAAAATAACATTACAGGAAGATAAGTCAAGACTGGAGAAGTTTCCCTACCTCATTACATTGTGATCCAATTACATTGAAAAAAAGATTGAAATATCTACACAGTTTATGCGATGTCTACTCCTTTAATCAACATGTTAACACTGTGTAGAAAAGAATTAACATGACATAGTTTAAAGACATCTTCACCATTCCCATGTCTTGGGATTGCTTTTCAAATCAGTATTTGCAGCGTTTTCCTGCCTACAGAAATTTTAACTTAAATTTGAATACAGTTTCTCTTGAAGTTGCCTTTTGTTTATAAAGCTTTGGAATGCTATGTCATTTTTAATATCTGTATAATTTGCTTCCACTTTCCTTTATTTCACAATATATTCTAGATTTTATGTAGTGACCTACAACTAAGTGATTACTTGTTATGCAGACCCCTTACTCTTATATTTGTTCTAGTTTCAGATGCTGCAAGAAAGCATTATCCTGAAGATATAGATGCTGACACGCGGGTGCATATATCGACTTGGTTGGCTGATTCTAGAGATAGGGAGCATGGTAGAAGGGAAAGGGCTGAGCACAGCCTGTACAAGTCAGTAAATTGTTCTGGGGTGGAGAAAAGAGTGGAGGATGAGTAAAGCTGTACACCTTTCCACTTAAAATTCTTGTACATAAACCTGAATACATATAGTTTTTGTACTATATATATAGTCTGGATTTATATAATTATATAAAACTTTGATAATTTGTGGGTTAGTGTAAATAATAATAATAATCATAGCAGGATTGGGTATTTTCACTCTATCCAAATAAGAAGTGTGTTGCTTTAAATTGAAAATCATTTACATGTTTCCATTTATTATCATTCTCTTTTCTAAGACTTTGTAAAATTCTTGAACATAGTTACATTTCAAAAATGTGTTCAATGGTTTCCTTTTCTTGGTTACATTAGGTACATATAAGGTATTAACATTTTTATCTCTTTAAAAATACATGCAGCTAATACCATGAGCGCAAATCTAACCTGCAATATATGTTACTGTGTAAACTGTTACAATATACACAACAGCAGTTATAATTTTCAAAAATGATAAAACCGTTGAAAACAATGCTCACAGACACTCATTTTCTGTCCTGTTGTGCTGGCCGCCCGCTAGACAAGAGTTATTCCTGTAAGTCAGTAGCGGCCTCACATATACTCCCACCATTCAGCTACACCTGTCCTGCTCAACAGACCTATTAAGTCAACAAAGGTAGTATCCGTGGGCGATAGTGTGATACGTCACATGTTCAGGTAACAATGGCAGTCAACGGAATGTGATCTGACTTTGTAACAACCAGACAAAACCAACATCGGCAAGAGGAAAACTCAGCCTGGCATCAACACAAAAATAAACAAACATGGCTATATGTAGATCAGCTTTCGACACAATTGATTCTTGTTTTGCTGCTGCTGGTGGTACTACGGTTGATACCACAGTTTAGGTAAAAGAATAGAACAACATTCATGTATGTTTTCCAAACAAATCAACAGCACGTGCATGTTTGTTGGTTTTTACGCCGAGTCAGCGGATGCAGTGAGAAAGTGTGTGTAGCCGAGGCGGCATCGAGACTCGACCCACGATTCTCTGGCGAAGGACTGGTGTAGCCCTTGGTGAAACAGCTTCTGCTGCAGAGTCGTTGTTACACAACGGTCAACCCAGGTTTAAGTCCAAATGTCTAATTATTCATAACCCTAAAAAACCCTAAAAAACCCTAAAAAAAATTAAATTGCAGTATACAAAATAATGCAATATATAATAAAGAAATGTACCTTCTAAAAATAGATTTAAAATAAGTAATTGCCGATAGGGATTAGGGAAGCGGACGGCCGAGTGGTTAGAGCGCTGGCGTCCGAACCGAGAGCGCGCTGGTTCAATTCCCGATAAGCGCAGCAAACTTCCCCCAGTCGACCCAGCTGACGGGAATGGGTACCTGACTCCATAGAGGGTTGGGGAAGGTAAGGCAGCGAGGGAGAGGAGATGGGCACCACCCTCATGTAAAAAAAAAAAAGCTGGCCCCAAGAAAAGTGAGGTCTCTAACACCTCACTCCCCAAACGACCTTTAAGGTTATGGGATGACCTTTACCTTACCTTTACCTTAATTGCCGATAAATAATTAACTGTGCTGTTAGTCAGCAAAAGCAGTATCAGCCTTAATCATTCTCTCTTTTTTTTTTTTTTTGTTTGTTTGGTTTTTTTGTTTTGTTTTGTTGTTGTGAGGTTAGTAATTACATTTCTTTTAAATTTTCTCATTTTCGTTAGCACTCCGATCCAAATGTTACCAAGTAGACACACACTTATATGAGTTTGAAGTTAGATTATAGTCATTTTCTCATTTGAGAAGCTCATATACAATGATATAGTAGTGATTATGACCAGATTACGTTTCTATCATAATAAATGCGAGCGCACACACACACACACACACACACACGTTCTTATATTATTTAATATAAAAGCATTTTAATAGGATATATATTTATACAAAGCCCCTTTTTATTTACTGATGAGAGAATTCAGGGAAAGCTCTAGTCAAGTAATCTCTTTTATACAAACTGTAAATACTCTTCATCCAAAACCTAGATCAAAAGCATTGCACAGGGAGATCCCTGTACATTTCACTGGCTTCTCGTTGCATAATAAACTAATAACCTGCTAGCCAGAGAAGTTTAAATGTTCAACTTATAATAGTGTAAGTTTTAATTGTTGTGTCCCAACAAAACTATGTGCCTCCTTGGGCACAAAAGGGAGACTCCTCATATAAGTAGCATAGGAACTAGAGGGGCAAGTGGGGGATTCACTCTCTTTAAAGAAAAAAAGATACTGAGGGGACAGGAATATCTTTTGGGCTCACACTCCCCTACCCAATGTTTGAGGTGTGATTCTTCACAAAGTAAAAGCAAAGTCGAGGATTTGATCAAGAGAGAGTGAGAGAAATAATATTTTAAATTCCCCCAGTTGTTTTTCCCCCTTGTTTACATTCATATAAATGATATCCCACAGCAAATGTTTCCAGTGAATTACAAATGTAACTCATAACCTCGACTCGATTTGTCCTTATGTTCCTATATTTATTTTGAGAGATTTCAATCATTGTGACCTAACACTGAGGCCTACGACCAGTATGTTCATCTTTCACACTTGACCTCTTCTACAGAGCTGTGCCACATGCTTACAGATCTCTACCCTGTCTGAAATTCACTATTTTTTTTTATTATTTTGCTTAACTATGATAAGCAGGTGATTTATATGTCTCTGTTGTATTTACCTTGTTTACATTGTAAGATTGCTGGGGTATTTTTTTTACATATCGAAGAAGTTATAACTATCAAAACATCATGTAAAATTATGTTACACTTACTTAATCTAAGACATTCTGTACTATGTCTTCATTATTTCTTTCTCAGTTAATCTTTTTCTGTCTTTTCTATGACTTATATATGACATAGTCATGGCAGACATCTTATATGTAGCGCTGATAAGTTTTCTTTCTTCCATCGTCCCCAAAAAACACCACCTGTAAACAGGGCCGCCGAGAGCCAGCCCGGGCCCCCGGACAGACGACCTCTCCGGGCCCCTTGTACTTGTAATCGTAAATTATTTTCCCAGTATATTAGGCCCGAAATTGTATTCTACAGACTTGAAACTCAACTTCTGCATGTGTAATGCTTGGGTGTTCTGTCCTTAGACCTTTCTTTAAAAGAAAAAGAAAAGGAGAAGAAGAAAAAAAAATCCACTGACCAAGGCCGGGCCCCCTTGACAGCCGCGGGCCCGTGTACACCAGACCCCCTGTCCCCACCTCTCGTCAGGCCTGACTGTCAAACTTCTAGACCCTCTGATTATCAGCTTTGATTAGGTGACAGGAGCAGAACATCTTGTTTCAACAAACATTTTAAGGGTTACAGTCTTCGCCCTTAGGTACATTTCAGACCTTATAGCTCGTTCTGTTTTCTGTTTTTTTTCTGAAACTTACCCTAACTTTAAATTCTCCACTAGTATCTATCGTGTTCGTCTTGCTTTTTCGTTGAAATCTCCCTTTGGTGCTGGGAAAAAGCGTTATAAAAATTACTGTTATCGTCTGTTTATCACCAACGCAACTTTTTGAAGGGCGGGCTACCGTGGTCCAAGAACATGAGGAGAGTGAGTGACAATCACCAACTGTGAAGTGCATCTCGACATGGCGTGCAGGCGGACAGGGTTGTTCTCAAGGCCGTGAAGATCCACACAAACGACGACTTTCCGCTCCAGGCCTCGGACGGCGTCATAGTCAGCCACCCACACTACGTCACTGGCAGCCGTGGCCACGTCATCGATGTTCTCTTGTGCCATCGCCTGTACTGGAACGCACTGTAACATCAGTCCAGACCATAAATTCCGAACGCTAAGTCCACTCTCGGAATCCAAGACATCGCTCGTGTCTTCATCGCTCGTGTCTTCATCGCTCGTGTCTTCATCGCTCGTGTCTTCATCGCTCTCTAATCGCCGTCCGGACAACACATTGGGGTTTCTGTCCTCCAGTCCAGGCTCATCAACTGCGATGTCACTCCACCACAGCACGAGCATGTCTCTCCACTGCAGACGATCGGGGAACGATGGAGCTGTGTTGCCACATGCAGGACTGGTAGAGCTGGATGTTTCTGAAGCTGAAAATATTAAAACTAAAAACTTTAAAGTCTTTTTGCAAATACTATTTAAGAAAATATGAAGATAGACAAGGAAAAACGAAGAGTCTTACTGTGAAAAGCTAAAGACTTCTCAACAACTTTATTGCTTCGCTGATGACGTTCGTGTTGATCGTGGTGTAAACTCACACACATAATACTAAGTACTCCAAAGTAGTTTTTTCCTCTTGTATAACATTGGCAGAATTGGGTTTGTAGACAATAAAAACCTTCTCAATGCATTAAACATTAATTTTTAAAGAATTTAAAATTCAAGCTGTTTTATACAGATTGCATTAAAGTCTATTTTGAATGAATTACAGTTCAAAACAATAATTGGTAAACATAAATCAACTTAATGAGAAAGATGCCGATTTTACAATGTATTTTAATTGAATTTTTTAAAGTCATTTAAAATGGAATACACAATGGCGCTGTGTTATGTAGGAACTCTGTGTAAAGTTGACTCAGGAGCTATCGTTATATTCATGATTTTTCCACATATTACATAGGGAAATCATGGTCGTGCATTGCTCAGTGGACAAAAACTAAAACTATCTCAAATAAACCAACTAAAGTTGACATTTTGCAACCAAAACAGACGCATACGGGAATTGCTTTCTGTAGAAATAATCCTGCTTTACACTGAAACAAGTCTACGTGGACACAAAAATGAAAGTAACCTACGATGGGAGAAAAAGAAGAAAATAAACATTCTCGGAACTACAGTTCACTTACCTGGGTCCCTCAGACTCCACAAGAATCGTCCCAGCTCTCTCCCGCATTCTTCACAGTCTTTTGGGCTGAATCGCGAGTGACCTCGACCAATGAACTTTAACCTCGGGCCATCTGTGTGGCTGGGTATTCCGGTGGCGCTGTAGGCTCTAACGTCTTTGTTGAACCTGATTTCTTCTGCTTTTGCAACTTCTCTTACCACCGTGGGAGGAGAGCGGAGGGGTAGAGTTAAGTATTCCTGTTGCCAGCCATTGAGTGAGAGACCATGGAGGCAGGATGCGGCCCACAGACGGAGATCAGGAACTTGTTCCAACAGCTTCTCGCAGAAAGTCTTGAAGATGTCTTGTCTGTGTGTGAAAATACAAACACTTTACTGAGGTTTCATAGTCACATAAGAGTGTTTGTGAATGAGTGTGTGTCTCTGCTTTTGGAATACTTCTATTTGTTTGTTTGTTTGTTTGTTTGTTTGTTTGTTTGTTTGTTTGACTCTGAGTGAGTGTAGAATTATATGAATCACAAAACCGCACTTAATAAGTTGAAAGAGTCGCAAGAATATATAAACTAGATACAAAAGTTCAGTGGATCTGAAGAAACACATATAAACAACGAGCAAAAGGACACAAAACTTGACGATAATAATTATACACAGGTCAATACGGCTTTAACTTGAGATCTTCTCAAATACATTTTTTTTAATGACACAATAAAGTTTTCTGTCTGGTGTCTGCGTAGACATTCTTGATATACAGGTCAAAGCATTCGGCAAGTGAAAATATTTTCACGCCTGTCCTCCATCTTAATTAGCTGTTGATAAAAATATGGTATCTCCGTCAATACTTACCCGTAGCTGGGATCCACCTCATCGACGATGACATGCAAGGGATTTTTATGAGCAGCTTGCACCAAGTCAGTAACAGCTTTCTCTACGTCTGTTTCCTCACGAAAATCGTATTTTAAAAACATAAGTTGGCTGCGTGTGCCTGCACCTTCTTCATCCAAAGTTGTTTGCAGCAGATTATACAGCATGGTGCACGAAGGAAGGCTTTTGTCCCACGTACTCACGACGTGGACGAGTTGTTTACTGCGCAGCCAGTCTGTCGCCATCAGCTGCAGCATCACGGTTTTGCCCGTGCCAGGAGGGCCGTGTAGAAGGACTCTAGGACGACCTCTCTGTAGTAGACTCACCTGCTCTGGGAACAAAGTTATTTCAGCAAAACACATTCCAGTCGCAGACACAGCCTGTGCCATGGTCTTGACACTCAGTCGTGGGGCGATTACACAGGACACTGTGACTGTTGTAGGTGGACCACAGAACCTGAAATAAGTGTAATGCTGTGGTCAACACAATGCCACTCGTGTTACACTTTAGTTTCTAGCGTACCTGTAAAATTATGTTGAAATGTTTTTAACTAATATTTTCTGTTTACCTTGCCACTAGTGTCTTGTACAGTTCAGAAGTCATGTGACTGTCCGGTCCAGACACAGCAACTCGCCGCTGCCACCATGTCGCGAGCTCCCCCAGCACGTGATCATCGACATCCCAAGGCGTCTTGAGGTCAGACAACTGGTCACAGCACACACACAGACCTGTAATGTCGGCGGGATCTGCTGCTCCCAGGCACCGACACAGTTCCTGTAATTAACAAATATATATACAGCAAAGGTGTGGAGTAGACTACAAATATAGAGTTAACGGCACAACATAAAAACAGACACGTCACTAAATAGATGACACCGAGACAGAGAGGAATGAATTGTCTGGATGAGGATGAAGAACTGAATATTAAACACAATGGCCACTTGATTCTATACAGAACAGAATAAAAGTTGACATCAATTTACACCGAACTCATAAGAGTGTGTATGTATATTTTTGTGTGTGTTTATCTTATCAACAGCGAACTAAAAATATCGTGTATATTTACAAACTTGACAATATTAAAAACATGTGACAACTAGACACATATTATTTTCTTACAAGCTATTAATCAGTTCAACACTAGTGTCACAACACCACCTCTCAGGTCTAATTAAGTGTTTTTTCTGTCAACACAACAATCTGTCAGTGGGTTCTTTCAGCTATTATTACAACAAATAAATATTAAAATACATTTACAAACCCAATCCTAGGGATGTCTACCCAGGGAGACTATCACTCTCATTAAAATAATTCCCTTCGAATACAAACTCAAGCATCCATCCAGTTTCGAACTATCTTGGGAACACGGCAATCGTTTCCCTTTCACTTACAATGTTGTTAGTTCCATAAGAAAATGCCTGTCGGATTCAGTTGGATTTCTCTGTGTGTTACAAGTAAAGAAGTACAATTCCTCAAGTCACATATAAAATCAAACGAAAGATCAGTTTTACACAAGTATACAACTCTGTAGTCGCCCCATTATCAGCATCAGAGAGACCTCTACCACAACTTTATAGACGCTAAGAAGTCATTCGGAAGAGTCTGGCACTAGGAGCTATGGCATGTGATGCCAACATTCAAAATCGAATGAGACCCCGTTCATCGAAGCCAGAGCTCAATGAACTCAGTACTAACTTATAACCAAACAGAAGCGAACGTTTGCACCACACCAGGCGTACGTCAAGGGCGATCTTGTTGTGACCTTTTGTAGATGACATTGATCAGGCATTAACAAAGAACTCTAAGACCTCACCAGCAGACAGACAGACAGACAGACAGACAGACAGACAGACAGACAGACAGACAGACAGACAGACAGACAGACAGACAGACAGACAGATAGACAGACAGACAGACAGACAGACAGACAGACAGACAGTTTGAACGCAGTTTAAATGGAGACCACCATTGAAAAGAGAAAAAAAAAGTATAATCATTGGCAACAATCTACATGAACATCTACATCAAACAGAGATCTACATGAACCGGGTAGAACGCGAAGAGCTAAGCAGCTTCAAATACTTGGGGTCACCCTCTCCAAGGACGGCAGCTCCACACCAGATATCCACATAGGGATCTTGACAGCATCAGCGGCAATTCCTAGACTAGATAAGGTCTGGCATAGCCATAAGATAATGTCCAGTACCAAGTACCAGCTGTACAAATCCCTGGTAGTGCCCATCCTGCTCTACGGATGTGACACGTGGACTCTGCCTACCGTGACGGAAAGAAGAATCCAGAAATACTAGAATATATTCCTGACGAGGCTCATCAAGATTTCATATTAAGAACATAAAACCAGCGACTTTGTACGAAACAAGATATCCACACTTCTTGGGCACCAGGATTCTCTACTTTCAACAGTCAAGTGATGTAAGCTGGTCTTTGGCCAAGTGACCCGGCACGACATCCTGTAGAAGACTGTCCTTCAAGGCATCTTGGAAGTTAGTCGACGCTGCTATGGTCAGAGAAAGAACTGGATTACAGAGGTCAAAGACTGGACTGGTCGTCCTGTACAGGACCTGCTGACTATCGCCCACAATAGGTAAGTGTGGCGGACATGTCATCTGCCGTGTCCTAACATAGATTACCCCTACCACAGGTGCCGGTCAACTGGGGTCAAGGGTCGAAAGGTTAATGACTGAATGAGTCTACTCATCACAGCTGGCGCAATATCTCTCAATATGTGGGCTGAATATGCTGGCTCGGCAACACAACCACAACCAAGCTGGGCTATATCCTAACGAATAAGTAGAAGTCTACACTCCCTCTCAGTGAATGCGACACTTTCTTTCTCTAGGTGGGAGGAGGAGTGGTACATGTGATAACCTCTCAAAGATTTTACATCAAAGTCAAATCTAAATATCACAAAAATAATAATGGATATGTTTTCATCTCTGATTTACAGACACATACAAACAATAGTTTGTGTAAAAGTCCATAAATTTAAAACTTTTTCGTACATTACCATATCTATAAATATGACATCTTATGACTAACTTTTGAAACAATGAAAAGATGGAAAGAGTCTTGTTGACAATAGGTCGATGTACATCGAACCTCTCTATTTGAATATTTAAGATTTTAAAGTAGAATTAAAATAGTTATTTAAAGCACCCTACGCAAGTTGAACTGCGTTCTCTGCGTCTTTACCTGTGACAGCTTGGGGTCGCCCTCGATGGCCTGTTGCACCTGACGAGCTGTGAGGTTGGGGAGAGCCATCGTCTTACACACGCGCAGACCGGGGGCCACATCGTGCACGAGGTGAGACAACATGACTTCCGCCTTGTCCAGCTGACCCACAGCTTGTCCAAGCTTCTTTCTAATACTTTGGTCTATATCTTGCTGTGACATATTCAGAGCTTGTACGTTGGCTCCCACAGATTTCACTTCGCAGATAACGAGGCCGTAGTGTCGGTGAATGAGTAAAACATCAAAGTCGCCATCTTTACAACGTTTCGGGTGGTGAGGAGGCAGGTTCTTAGCTGAGGGTAACTGTGCTGCAGCAGCAGCGTAGCAAGGTTCACCCAGGTACTGTCCGAACTGTAACTGACTCAGAGCAACAAACACCTCCCTGTTATTTTCTGATAGTTGTTGTAAACAAAAGATCACCCGTTGCATGGCTGCATCATCTCTGATGTCACTGTCCTGCACTGTCATAGGTTGTGATTTCGTAATTATATCAGGACTCAAGGCAGGATGGACAGACAACCCGGTCTTTCCTTTTGCTTCTTGAGGGACAAGAACTTCCCCACCCACCAATAGTCTCCTGGTCATGGGCACGCGGTTCATGAAGACAGGAGGAAGAAAGTGAGCTTTTGTTTCAAGATCAGGAAAAGCGTTTTCAACCCAGCTCATCCAGATTTTCTCGATGATTCCCTGTTATTAAATAAAAATAATAAGTGAAACCAAAAAGAAAACAATGCGTTTTACTGTTATTTACTGAAATAGATTCACTTAGCACACACAAAAGTACTTAAAATCATGTACTACTAAAACGTATCGTTGAAATTAGTAGACAGTCGCTGTTTTGGAACAAATCACTTTGGACAATGTGTGTGTTCGACAAACTAGAACGTAAATTAGACCTTATACAACATTTCTTCTCTGGAGTATATGCTGTTCCACGTATTTGGAATTTACTTAAATCAGGAACTAAACCTGTCATTCTCTGTAATCTTTATTCACCTTCCGTGAATTGAACAAAAAATCCCACTAAACATCGTAAACGCGTGTGGTGACCTATGGATGCTAGGTGTTTGTGTGTGTTTGCATTATATCACTAGAAACCTCCAGTTTCTGATACTTTGATTGATGTGACAGGAAAGTGCTTCCACCTAGAAGTGATTTAGCACGGTGTGGAGGGGGTAATTGCAGAGAAAACGGAAATACCTGGAGAAAACGTTCAACGGCAGACCCTGCGAGCAGGGTTCACACAACGAGTCCTGATACGAGATCTGACCCCTGAGCCTCACGACAGTGATGACAGGCGAGTGTTTAAGTGAAGAATAAGAAAATGATTGACCTCACCAATGTAGAAATATTTGTCCCTCTACGACATTTTTTGAGGTTACCAGAGCAACTTTACGATATCTTCACTCAGCCAGTGGTGATAATCTCATAGTCCTTCTCTATACACAAGTCAACAAAGTTGCCTAATGAGTGACACGGTCTCCATACATTCAGTGTTTACCAGTCAGTCATTATTCAAGTGTCTCTAGTCACTGTAAATGCTATCAAAGTTACACCTCGGGTGTTCATTGGCCAGTGGAAATGAAAGTCTCACCTGCTGTGAAGACGATGTCGACTGACTGCATCTTCCTGGCGGCTGGTTACACTTTCTTGGTGACTGACCACATCCTTCTGGCGACTTGGAGTGAGTCACTGTTACCACCCATGATGTGCACGAACCGAGGACATCAAAGAAATTATCATCCAGAAAGACGATAGTTTTTCTGGTTTTAATATATTCGGTTTCAGATGTCACCAAAATAGTATCAGATTTGTCCTCACTCACACTGACAGGAACACCCTCAGAGTGCAGTCCAAACACAAAGCCAGAGTAGTATTTCATACTATCTGACTCCACCACTACCACATCTCTCCACTGAAGAAGAACCGCAGGTGTTTCCGTGCTGCCTGTTGTAGGAGACATGGTGGTCATTGCTCCTGAAACATCTGTTTTAAAAGTGCAACTTGAATTTTAAACAGTAAAAATTTGAGTGAAGAAAAATGACAGGATTCTCTCAACACTTTGATTTCTCAGTTATCACATTTGCTGTCATAAAGTTCAAGCTAATCGATGTATTGAGTGTTAACGTGTACGAGGGTTAATACTAAAATAACTTACACTCGAATTAACTAAAATAAAGACAAATATTTACCTCAGCTGAAAAAACCTACCTGGGTCTATACACCTGCGTAATAATCTGCCCAACTCCTGGCCACATTTTTCACAATCATGCGGTCCTTTCTCTGAATGATCTTCGCCGATAAACTTAAAGCTTGAGTGGGTGGCTGAAAACTTGGAACCGAAATAAGAGTATGGAAAATCAAATTTTGAGTCATGGAGTTTCCAGCCAGAGGGCGAACCTCCATGAAAGAAGTTTGCTGCCCAAAGATGGAGGTCAGGAACTTGTTTAAGCAGCATCTCACAGAAAATGTTAATATTCTCTGACCTGCAATATATTAAATACTTAGTATACACAATTTAAAAAATTTTCGTCCGAAAGGTTTATTTATAAAAATCTTCTTCATACTCATATGTCTATTGTGTGTGTGTGTGTCTGTTTGTCACTTTATGAAACATGTGTACTATATAGTCTGCATAAGTCTTTACTGTCTCCTTTCTGTGAAAAAAACATGATCATAAGTTTTATTTGTTCTACAGAAGATTTAGACATACAATGGACAACATCAACTCTCATATATTATTCATGTTCCCTTAAGTTTATTGTGTGCCTATTGAGCCGTACCAAAGATTTGTTAAACTTTGACTTCGCTCGTGGTATTGTGTAAACCTAGTCTCAGTAAGTCTTGTATGACAGTCTGTAACCAGCTGTACATCTTACCCATCAAAGGATCCCCCGCTGTCGGCAACGACGTACAAGGGTTTGTTGTTGGCAGTTTGCGACAAGTAGTTCACTGCCTTCTCCACATCACTGTCTTTAAGAAAGTTATATTTCAGAAGATGGAGTTGGCGACCTGTCCTAGAACCTTGCTGTGTGCGGTTAGTTTGGTGCAGCTGCATGTACAGTGTGCTGCATGCCTCGTGGCTTTCATGTGACGTACTAACGACGTAAACGACGTTCTCCCTCAGCAACCATTCTGTCGCCGTCACCTGCAGCAACCTGGATTGGCGCGTGACGTCATCTCCGGCCAGGATGACTCTGGGAAGACCTTGGTTCAGCAAAATCATATCCTCGGGTGACAAAACTATTCGTGCAAAACTCGTCTTCATAGCTGAGATCTTGTCAGGGGGATCCACACAGGACACTGTCACTTCTATTGCCGGACGACATAACCTAGAGCATTGAATGTATCACGTGGTCAACACAGCAAATGATAACGATTAACTATTTAAATTTTGGAAGTACCAACAATATTCTACAAATGCCTTTTCTATTTATTTTCTATTTATTGGGTGTCGGTGGAATGTAGATTAAATGTGTACGTGTCGCTTTATCTCCTCACCTTGCCACCAGTCTTTTATATAGGTCAAAGGTCATCTGAGGATCTGGACCAGACACAGCAACTCGCTTGTGCCACCACTGGGATAGTTTTGTGTCGATGCTTTTCACAGTCAAATCAGTTATGTCAGGTAACTGGTCAGAGCACAGACAAAGTCCAGTGATATCAGCAGCATCTGCTGCTCCCAGACACCGACACAAATCCTGTAATACACGCATACATAGTTACACAATAAATACAAACATCTTTGTAACAATGCTGTATTTAAGTGTGTGGGGGTGAAAAGCCAAGCAACTCACTTAAAGGTCTCTGTTTTTGGTTGGTTGTGTGCGTTGATTACACTCTGTTAAATTCTAAGGTATTTAGGTTGCATGTCTTTCTTGTCAATATTTCTTGATGTACATGTCTAGTCAACTTTAAACTTACTTCTAAATAAACAAACATCAACAAAATCTGAGACACGTTCTCCGCGTACTTACCTGGGTCAGGTGGGGGTCGCCCTCGATGGCCTGTTGCACCTGACGAGCTGTGAGGTTCGGGAGAGCCATCGTCTTACACACGCGCAGACCGGGGGCCACATCGTGCACGAGGTGAGACAACATGACTTCCGCCTTGTCCAGCTCACCCACAGCTTCTCGAAGCTTCTTTCTAATATTGTCATTAACATCTTGCTGTGAGGTATTCAGATCTTTCACATTGTCTCTAAACACTTTCACTTCACAGAAAATAAGACCGTAGTGTCGGTGAACAAGTAAGATATCAAAGTCTCCCTCTCTCCAGTTCTTTTTGTGACGAGCAAGCAAGTCTTCAGGTAAGGGTCGCAGTGCTGCTGCTGCTGCGTAGCAAGGCTCACCCACGTACTGTCCGAACTTGAACTGACGAAGTGCAACGAATGTCTCCCTGATGGACAACTGTCTGAGGACAGCCATCAACCTGTGGACGACTTGGTCATCTCTGAAGTCACTATCCTGCCGGATGGTCCGTTGTATTGTCGCAGTTGTAGCAGGAGTCAAATCAGGATGAGTGGGTTTCTCAGCCTTTCCTTTTGTTTCTATGGTCCAGCTCTCGTAGAAAGGTGGAATGAAGTAAGCGGTTTTTTCATCATTAGGAAGAAGTCTATCAGCCCAATAGATCCACAAATCCTCGTATTCTTTGTAAATGGCTCCCTGTTGTAACATCATTTACACATAAAGCTCCAGACACAGCCTTAATGAAAATTCTATAAAACCATTCTTATAAGATTTATTTCTACCTTGCTTGAAAGAAACTCCAAACGATAATAAAGTGATGCTTGCAACTGGAATGAAAGCAACTAGTCTACAGTCTACATTGTCAATTGTCCCTGTAAACCTAAATGTGTATTTTTGAGTTTAATTATATGTTTATGGTGTGTGTTTGTGTGTGTGTAAATGTGTGCTTCTGGATATGAGTGTCTATGTGTGAATGTGTATATGTGCCTGTGCGACTGTCAGTCTTGACGTGTGTGTGTGTGTTCATTCAAAGAATGTCGAGCTTATCAAATGCACTCAACTACCCTATGGCAGGGAAATGAACTAAAAACTAGCTATACAACAATAATCAATGTTTATATCTACTTTCATGTAAAACTATTGATTTGCATAAAGTAACAGGAAGATATTTTCAAAAGTGTTTGTAATTCTACGGGATGAAAGGACCAATGTCTTACCGGGAGATTTCCGTTAGTTCACATGGGGAGGTCAGTTCTATGTTTGCATGCAGGACCAACAGATGGAAGATGTCCTTTGTCTTTTGAATGAATTGTGGTTGGATGGCGGTCTGTCTTAATGTGTCATGATGTTGATTGTTGATGTTGTGTGTGGTTCATCCATCTTTTACTGATTGCCGTCTTGGACAAATAAATGTGTATCTTATCTAAGTAGTCTACCAAAAAAGTAAGATTATCATAATATATTTAAGTAATTTCTAATTCGTTTAGAAATTCTTTGGGGTTTTGAAGAGAGTAGAGTTTTGTTTGAAGGTAGAGCTGTGTGTTTATATATAGGTCTCTAGTAATGTGGACAAGTTCAGGATATTTGAACTTCAGCTTCAGTCTCGTCGGTTGTATTGGGACTCAAATCATTGTATAGTCACTGTAGTGCCAAGCACTACTGTAAGAATGTTTCTGTCCGTAATCACAGTGATTCATAGTTGTCTAGTCAGCAATCGTCTCTACAGCAGTCCCATTCATCAGTTCTCGAGCCAATGATGTTACACAGTGGGTGACAATCCTCACTTTGTTTCACACTTGATGTTCTACAGTCAGTGACAGACATCAGAACCTGTAAACCGTACGGCGACTGACTGACCCTTTCCTGCAGCAGCTGTTGTCATGACATTGTTTCGGGATCAGAGCTGATCAGCAAGATCTTATGCAACGGTTAGTTGGTTTATTTAGTAGGAAAGTGCTTCCACCTATTGGGGAAGGGGAGAGTACAAAGGAGGGGGAGGAAACAGGAGTGTTCCGGGGGAAAAAACCCCGACTCCCCATCCTTGTGGACAGGTGTCACATACAGACAGTGTCCCAAGACGAGATGTGAACCATGAGTCACTACAGTGGTGACAAGCGAGTGTTATAACCACTACATACCCGCGCCCCCATCTTATGCAAACTGTACAAGAACCAGCTTCGTAGAGGCCACGTTGTTCTTTTTCTCATGGTGTTGGTGACAAAACACATGGTGGGTTTTTATTCTTGTTTTTTTTCTTAGTTACACAACCATTGACCTGTAGAACACGAAACAGGCTGCAAGCACCATATGCAGGGATGGGCAAGCTACTTTTAATTTGTAGCCGGCTAGGCTACAGCTACTTTTTTCAAAATGTAGCCGGCTACACTACAGCTACAATTTTCCAAAACGTAGCCAGCTTCTTTTGGCTACTTTTAAAAGCGTGATGTTATAACAAGTTAGCTGTAGCCAGCTGGCTGTAGCAGCATACACAAACATCAAACATACACACTAAACACTATTACTTGCTTTACAAAGTTTTTATTATAATAATGAAACGGAGAACTGCGATATACCGACAATTTTATTTAGTGAATCTAAAATGCTTTCATTCATTCCTTGCCCCCTTTCTCCCCCGGCCTTTTTCACACAATAAGTACACGTATTTTACGATTATATTAAACATTTCTGGATCTTTTTCCTCATCCTGTTTTAGTGACAAAAGAAATTATATAAGTTTTCTGATAAACATTTGTTTTCTATAACTACTTGTTCCCTATTACTTAGAAATGAAAACTAAACAGATGCTTAAGTATCAGGTACCTGGTGGAATTTTCAATAAGTTAGGTTATGTGGTGATGAAAAATGTCAACCTCTTATCAATATTGTGACAATGAACAACAGACCATTGAAATAAATGAGTTTGCATGGAATATAAGTAAACACTGCTTAATCTAATTTAGGCAAGCAGATCATAAGGCATTTTTTTTTCTAACACTGACACTGAAAACAAAGAAAGGAACACGAACTAATTGTTTCCAAAAGCTGATAGGGTGAAAAGTATAGTCCTGGCATACTAGAATAGACTTTAATTATATAGTAGGATGTCAAATGTAGCATATAAACACTGAAATATATTT
>SRHC01002469.1:0-33585 GCA_004794325.1 Pomacea maculata
TTTCACACAGTCTAGCGGTAAGTGAGACAGCTCAGTTGCCCATCTTTCATCACATCTTCCTTTTCTACCGCTCAAATGGAGCAATACAGCTACCTATACCTATAATATTTTAGCATTTTCCTTGACTGTTTGTACATAATTGTTTGAGCTGTGTATATATTATAAAGATCAACAGTTTCTGAGCACAGGCTTATGACTTTTTGTCCAGGTAACCTACAGAGCTTTGCCTCACCTGGAAGAAGATGGGAGGTTATTACCAATGTTGGTCAGCCTCAGTCGTCGTTACATTGGGCAGGACTACGCAAGCAAGAAACCAGTTGGCGAAATCACAGCTGACATGATTGATTTGGTGAGAAAGATTGATTGAGGCTTGGGTGATTGTTTAGTGCGTACAAGTAAGAAATTGAATGACATGACTATAAAGTTACCTTCTTTATTTATTTGATGTATTTTTTATAACATGTCTCTTTAACATTGCAAAGATTCATTTGATTTTATAATGTAAAAGGGTAAGGTTTTGCATTGACAATAGCACCAATAACTAATTATAAATTGATTAATAATGTATTAATTAATAATTTATTAATATTTCAGTAAAAAAATATTATTGATTAATTAATAATTTATAACTGTGTGGGGAATATTAGGTTAATTGGGGGCTTAAATATCATCTCTGGTCTGCATAATTTCGGCATAAATCTGGTCACTCATTACAGGGTTGGATTCGCTTGTTATGATATATATATAGCCTTACCTACTGACTTGAGTTTAAGGAGCAAAAAGCTAGCTGTTAATATATGTTTATCTGATTTATCAAAGGCATGCTAGAACTGATCACATTAAAGATAATACCAAAACAAACATTTTGCTTGATCCTCTTTTCTCAGCTGTCCAAGACTTCATTCCCACTTTGCATGCAGCAATTACATTCAGCGTTTCGTTCAAACCACCACTTGCGACATGGTGGCCGCATGCAGTATGGACTTTTCTTGAAGGGCATCGGCTTGTCATTGGAAGAGGCCATACGGTTCTGGAAATCAGAGTTCACCAAAATCATGGATGGAGACAAGGTTAGGAAACAGTCACTTAACTGCAGTCTGACAATGACACTGACCAACTCTATTAATTCCAGTGGGCAGTTATACTTAGGAAGTGTGCTCATATGCAAAAATAAAAAAACAAGTGCTAGTTACAAGATGAGGACAAGATAAGGATAAAGTTGTTTATTATGGAAAACTTAAAAAAAAAACCCATGCAATCTTACATATAGATCATTAAGACACGTCTACATCATCACACACACACACATATACACAACTGACAGTTTATCTCTGAGTAACTGGACTGCTGAGTGAGCAAATGATTTCAGTGCCTGTTTTTCATACAGGGATAACATACCATTCACCTGAACTCAATGAATTTTGTTAGTACGTGTTCTGGTGTTAAAAAAAATGCAGTATGTCTTTCTGGCAGTGCTGTTCAAATTGTTTTTATTTCTTATTGCTGGTCTGACAGGAGAGTGCATTCAGCCTTGACTGATCTTGCTTGGCAGGAAAGCCTAAATTAAAGGGAAAATGCTGCGTGTTTGCCATTTTGCTAATGAAAATTCTTTAAAGTGTCTCATATTAGTGCTGGCTGGACTAACTTTCTAAGTATGAATTAAGGTATCCATACTGATCTGCTGGAGAAGTATGAATATCAATTATATAAAACAAAATCATTTATGTCAACAGCATTGAATCAAGATGAAATGTGTCACTGGGATTGCTGCTTTGCATTGGATTTTTCTCAAACATTTTTGTCCTAGTTTGACAAGCAGTATTCATATAGCATCCGCCACTACTATGGTAAAGAGGGAAGAAAGGCAGATTACACACCATACAGTTGCATCAAGATCATTACCACCAATACCCCAGCAGTTGGTGACTTTCATGGTCAGCATTCATGAGTTTTTTAAATATTTTTTTTAAAGATCTATGAAAAAAGAATATGTAGTAAAGAGAAGAAGAAAAATAATTTTACTTTTGTGTTGTTACTTCTAGATTTTACAAGAAGTCTGTATGACCTTGGAGTTTAAGTGTTCTAAGATAAAGGTAAAGCTGGTCCGTAACCCTTCCGTCCTTGGAGAATATGATGTTAGAGGTTACTTTTATTTTAGGGCCAGGTTTTTGTGAGGTTGATTCCTATCTCTCTGTCATAACCTTTTCTTTCCCAACATTCTAAAGGTCCAAGGAAACCCTAATATACTACTACATTTCCAGAATGGCTACACAAGACAACATTGTGATGTTTTCTTGGGAAAGTCATCTCTAATACTGTTCTTAATCAATTTTTATGGATAAGGGGAGGAATTTTTTCCATCATTATTATTTTTAAAAACAAGGATGAAAAGGTGTTTGAATGTGTCCACCAAACTAGGAAGAGAACTGTCTAGTTTCTCAGGAATGAATGAGCCTTAAAGGATTGTTGAGTTCTGCTTGCTGTTATGCAGATGTGATCATTAAGCAGTTTATGTTTACTACAGGCAACAACATACTTGATGATCTTATCGCTAGTCTGAAATAAATTTTAATATTATCTTTGTTTCTTCCTTATTAGGTTGCCCATTCAAGCATTCAGATCCTGATGTTCTTCGGCAAAAGCTTGCTGGTCAAGGGTTAAAGCAGGAAGGTGTTGATCAGGTATGTACCATACGTGGTCCACTAAAGACAAGGACTATATAAATATATAAATGCATAAACAAAAGTGTATTCTACATGAAATCAACAGATTAAACAAGACACTGACATAGACAGTATCCAACTCTCGCATCTACATTCTAAATAATTCCAAATATGATGTGTGTTTTTCACAAATGGTAGTATTATCTTAGGTGATGCAGTTTGTGAAGGGGGGCCATTATCAGGTGGCCTGTGCCCGAGTGTTTGAGCTGATTCATGGGTCACTGTCTGGAGGTCTTATAGATGTGGAGGTCAGCTTTCAACACCCAAACCAATATTTTGAAGAAAGCTACAAACGACTTCACAAAGGTACAGACATATTTTTGTTATGGAGGTAGATAGGATTTTTTTTTAGTATGATAAGTTTTTTAATTTATTATGTTATACTTTTTTCTTCTTTTCCCTTGTTTTTATTGCCCACGAGGGACTGGCTTCTCGTGCCGGAGGTAACACCCAGCCTCTCTCTGGCTGGGTGATTAAGCTGGCCCACTCCTTTTTCTTATGCTTTTCCTTTTTCTCCCTTTCCTGACCCGTTCATGTATGTTTTTCGTCTCAACAAACATTTCCCTGTCATACTACAGTTTTATCTTTCCTATCTTTTGTCTATACTGGTTATTCTCCTGTCTTCTTGTTTTACATTATGCCTTTCTTTTGATGTCATTTTTTTTTCTCTATGGCCTCCTTTAGGCCCCCTGGGTTTGCCGTTCAAGGCGACCCATGTTGAGGAAGGAAGGGATCCTAGAGGCTAAGGTCCCTGATGGGTTTTGGTCCATCATACCGACACCTCTTTGGCCCAGACTTCTTCTAGACAGGTGGTTGGTGTGGCCCACACCAGTCAACTGGCTAGTTGTGTTTTGCCCTAGCTTTGCTAGAAGGCTGCACCTGGGGTCAATCTGGTCTTCATACTTGGAAGGCCAGAGTATATTCCTTATGTATTCCTGGTGCGACCCTGCTGGAAATTCCCTAAGTGGTACTGCTCAGTCACTTCCCCTTGTTGGACTACATGGTGGGAACTATAAGGAACGAACCAAGTTCTTTATATCATGGCACCAAAAAAAAAAATAAAAAATAAAACCAAACCTTGGAAAATGGTAAGCGAGTATCTCAGGCAATGTTCGAGCAGATTAGGCTGCCAAGGCTGCATGTCAGTCTCCCGTTAAACACAAACAAACAACAATCCTTGCTTTTATTATTTCAGATAAAATCAACAGTAATACTCCACAAGCACCACGCGCTGTCCAGATTGTGCCACCACCTTCTAAAGACAGACAGTCTGACACTGTTACAAATCTCAAATCAAATTCCCAAGATGTCACAGCACCAGCTGCTTCAACAGCCAGTGATCCACATGAAGAGGATGATTTTGATGAGCTAGATGAGACTGTTTTGCTAAATGAGGCAGAATGAACTGTCTGTAAAGAAGATGAATAAATGGGTCCTGTGGTTGTTTTTTTTTCTTTGAAATATTTAATCATTGTGTATTTATTTTAACTGAATTTCTTTTCAATGTGTGCACAAAGCACACTAGAAGAGAGTGATTTATTTTGTTAATGGAAGATTGGATTGGCGGTTATAATAACTTACAGCTATGATATCTTTGCTAAATGAGGTGCTTATGTTCAGATACAATCATTTTTGCAAGTTGATAACCTAACAAATATTTTAAAAATTGAATATAAATTGTCATTACTTCCCTGCTGTTCTATTTTCCCGTCTAGTGTGTAAATCCTTAAGAAAATCAAGTACAAAATTATATTTTGCATTGTTTATATGTGATTAAGGGAGAGAATACAAGAGTGCTTATATAATTAAGCAACAGTGACTTCCCTTTGCCAGTTGATTTGTCCTGGTGAGTAGTGCGGCAGTACTCAGTGGTCATCGTACTGTGAGCAGGGTTTTGAAGGAGACCAGTAGGATTCAGGGGTTTTATTGGATCAATTAAACCATGTATCGGTGTAATTGTACTTCTTTGTCATGAGAAATTTGACTGTGTGAGCCAAGAGGGTATACTTAATAATGACAAAATTTGTGTCGAGTATTTTGCCTTTACACAAGGAAATAGGTTTGAGAAACTATGCAATAAATTGGCTGTCATGCCAACCATACGTGTAGCATGGTTTGTGATCAGGATTGATCTGAACACTGAACAAGTCCCATTAGAACTTTTTGTAATGTATAATTTATAATTATTTGCAACGAGGTACTTTTATGTTGGCTTCATATTATGCTTTGATCAGTTACAGTTTAGTCACTGGATGTTTTATGATAAATCATATCTAAGATTTGTTCAAGAAATAAGGATATAACTATGATTAAAAGCAAAACCATACATTGAAGGCTGAGAGTTGAGCTTATAAACAAGATATAAGAAAAGGCGAGGACACAAAGAACGTAAACAGTTATACATGCCTTTAGAAGGCTTTAATTTAACAAAAAGGACACTTTAAAAAATTCAATTAGCACTTTATTGCAGCTTGCCTTAATTGAAGATACAGCACCATGTCAGACAAACATGACATGAAAAGCATCACATTTTTAGGCTGTACTTTACAGTTAAACCCACAGTACAGTAACTTGATTGTAAGCTTCAGCATTCACACAGGTAAAAGACTTCACATCAGACTTTGAAGAACACTTTTGGAATGAAATAATCATATGAACATTTGCAAGGAACATGGAAGTAAATCCATTTTAAGATTTAGAAGACTTTCCAAGTAAAATATTTCTCAATAGCAACAAAAACTGGTGGTTGCTGAGAATAATATATGTAGAAATGTGACCACATAGAAAAAAATTGCTTGTAAAATGGAGGGGTGCTCACCACAGTTTGCTTAACACAAAAGCATGCTGCATGACCAGCTGATACCAAAAAAAAAAACTAGTAGATATTTTGCTTGGTTCGGTGAACTGCCATTTTTAATGGTTGATTAAAAAAAAATGTATTGCCAATCTGCATTTTTATTTTCTAGAGAGCCGTCTTGTTTCCATATATATGCAAGTCATTTCTGAGTTGCAGGAAACAGTCAGGTTTTACTCTGTAACGCTACCGATCCATCGCGTTTTTCAAACAAACTGCACCACTGTCCAGGAGAAAAAAATTAAGTCGGATGTTCTTACGATTTCGAAAGGGTGACTGGTGTGACGTTCAAAGCAGGTCATGCAGTGTAAAATGAAAAGCCACAGCCTAGACGGCAAATATCAGAACAAATGACAAGAAAAAATCTCCACAATTTTAACGCAGCTGTGCACCTAACGACCCCGCCGATCCCTGTTCGGCCTGGCGAGTCGCGGCTGATACGGGTTGCGGAAAAAAGTGCAATATTTTGGCGTTTAGTAAAAATATATAGTTATTTAAATTGATCGAAAACTTTCTGCGAAAACATTATTTCCACCAATCAAACTGGTGTTTTAAAAAACTATATAGACGTGTGCTCTCCACTTGTTTGACGAAAAATTTTCTTGTCGAAAGTTCAAAACAAGTGAATGAAAACGTCCAGCTGACACGCATGATGGACGAACAATGCCAGACACCTCAAAAATTGAAAATATAGATATCTACTACATACACAGATATCATGTGTATATCACACGCATATTGTGAATGTCTAATATCGACGAGCATTATAACTATATTTTGTGTATCTTGTACATAAACACTTTTAAAAAAAAAAATGTATGAATGGACAGTTCAATGGAAATACTATTTTTTTCTCGCCCACCCAATGTACACTTCACGACATCAGGTAGTTAAGGTCGCTTGTCAGTTTGTGGCACATTGGAGTAACAATGTCCGTGCCTATTCCATTCTGCCGGCTTCATAAATAACAAATAGTTTTAACTGTTCATGTGCCGTTACTATAAATAACTAGCGTTAACTTCTGAATGACTGAACTTTTTCATTCATTCGAATACATAAATGAGAAACCACACCTTTCATCTCCGAAACAATAGGCATGCTGACGCAAACAATAAGTTAATCGGGTTCACACATACCCTGAAGACCACGAATAGAACAGTGGGTTACAAACCAACAGCTTACAGTTCCGACTGATACAATTCTCAATATTAATTATGAACATGCGTTGTGTACACTGTGTTAGAAAAACAAAACCCCGTTCTGGTTTTTAAACGGGTAGCATGTTAACATCAGTAAATGGATGTTGTTACCCGTCATCGGGTGTACGCAGCTGTCGGAAAGACTCTGGGCCAAGAGCACACAGTTCATCACCGCAAGTCCATTCGCCGCTTCATTAGACAAGGCGCAGCTGCAAGGGTTCGAAACCCTGGTGGGGAACAGCGGTCAGGTGCTTTCTGTTCTGAGTTGCCGTCTGCTGTCTCGGGTAGCTGATCTAAAACGAATCTGCGACAAGTGTCAGTCGCTTGCAAAGTGGAGGACACCCAAGATTTCTGTTCAACGTCTGCCGACACCAAGACGTCGAAAGAGTGATCGCTCTTCAGACACGGGTTTGTCGTTCTTGGTGACGCCCAGCCTCCGCAAGATGGACCTGGCAGGGGAGGACGATGACGCGGCTTTGTCATCCTCCTTCGCTTCCACCCGGGGTCGGATGAGGCGAACGGACACCAGCTGCGCTCCGGCGCCCACCTGGTCCGCCCACTGCACGTGCTTTTCGCTGCGTGTGCACGGCATGGACATGCGTCTGGATGCGGCGTCTGTGTTGCTGCTGCGGTCGCCGGTTTGGGCGCAGAACGCTGCCTTTGACGACGACGACGAGGAGGAAGAAGAGGAGGACGACAGCGACGAGTGGTGAGAAGAAAACGAAGCTGACTTCTTCACAACCTTTACTGACCTTTGTTCTCGTGATTTCTCGCAGAGGGCGCTGGCTGCTGACTTTAGTTCTTTTGGCTTGGTGCAACCATTGCGACTGTTGTTCTTGTTTTTGCTGTTGCTGCTGCTGGTTGGGATGGTTTCAGGGTCAAGGTCTTCCTTCGCGGAGTCCAGCTGCTGCATGACGCGCAAAAACGTCTCCGACGCTTCGGGGATGATGTTGCGAGCGGTGGTGTTGGTATTGGTGGGGTAGCGACTGATGTTGCTGCCGACCTGATACATCAAGTCTTCGCCGTCGTCGTCATCACAGTCGAACATGCCGTGGAAAGGAGGCACGTCGCAGTACGACTGGTGCATTGCGGCAGCTGCAGTTGCAGCTGATGCGCTGTCACTCTTGCCGCACGTCTCGCACGTGGGAGCCATTACTGCTGCAGGAGCGACACAACTAGGATGCTTTGAGAGCAGATGACTGGTCGTCTGCTGAAAATCTGCAACTAGCTGGACTTGCAGGTAAATATAAACAAGAAACTGAACGTTCAGGTCAGTTCAGCTGCAAAAAATTCGGCAATAAAAATTTCTGGAAAACTTGCCGTAAATGTCCTCCGTATTTTTGCAGGAGTGGTGATGGCGATGGAAAATCGACAGGCTGTTGGTCGTATATCCTGGAAGGCAAACTGAGTTTTGAAGTCACCGCGCTTGCTGTTCGATACAGTGCTCGTGTGGAAGTGTCTGAGATTGATTGCGGACTGCTGTGCGCACCGGCTCTTTATACACCAGCGACGGCAGCGACCGCGCCGCAGGGCCGGGTGCCGACGCCACTACGTCATCGCCCTAGTTTCGCGCCCACGTGACTCGGAACGCTCGACGCCCTGCTGTTGTTTTTCAGATCCACATTGTGCTCGGGAGAAGTTTTAACGACCGTTCGGGAGGGATAGAGGGGATAGTCGTTATCGTTTTGATGACGCTGGATGTGACGGTGAGTGTTTGATGTTGGCGGTGATGTCCCAGGAGGATGGAGAGAAAGATGTGAGTGTGTTGCTGATTTTGCGTTGGGTGTTGCTCAATCAGGTGCTGCAACTGAATATCGGGCAAGCAGTGATCGGTTGGAGGAGAGTCTGGTCTGTGGTAACAGGTTCTGATCAGGGCGTGGAGGTAAATTCTTGGGGAAAAAATATCCCGAGCATCCACCGATTTTAGATGCAATCTACTTTTTTTTTCTCTCGCTCTCTCTTCTAACCGATTTGGGTATAGCCTTACTCCCGGTTTTCTCTGCATTCAGAGAAATTTGCATATACTGACATACATGTTCACAATCAAACATGCGAGCACGCATGCACACAAACACAAATATGCACATAATAATAAGTAAATATACACACGCGAGCGTGCAGGCACAATGCACGAATATAAAAACATTCTGTAAGATGTCTGTTCTGTATCAAACATCACAATTTACATACGATAGCATTTCAGTGAACTTTCGCCGATGTCAAAATGATCAATGGCAAAACTACTTCAAAAAATGATATTAGAAAGTTGATCTGAAGACAAAGAGAATAAAATGTAACTGTTTTCTACGCGCTTTGGTCTTCTTTTCTAAAAAAAAAAAAAAAAACTTTATTCCATTATTTCTTTTTCTTACGATTTGTAATTATAAAGTAACTGTTCTCTCCACAAAAGCAACCGTTTAGAGAAAGTAAAAAACCAACAAAACAAATCAGTTCGACCTTCAAGTTGTTAAAACCAATCTACCCAAGCTTTTGTGTTTCTTCACATTGCATTATCTATCTACAAGATGGCGGTAGCGTCGAGGATTATTTGTCATTCACCCGGGGTAGTTTTTGGGGAATCAACAGAGCACTTGCCTGGCCAGCTGCCAAGGCGCGTGTTTGACTGCGAGTTCTAGTCCGGGTGGTTGTTAATTCAGGGTAGCTATCATTGATTGTCGTCTGCTGACAGATGTTCGCCGGCGAGGCCGGTCTTTTGCTTTTCCGGAAAGTTCCACACGACTTCAGTCACGTCCGTTATGCAGCAACAGACGGTGAGCATGACATGCAGCGACACACCAGAGCAACAGGAGCGCGCACACACACAAACACACTCACAAGTGCACTCATTCACCATTTCACCGCATGCGAACTTGGTAATTAATCCATCACAAAAATCACAGCTGTGTCGGTGTGTGTGTGTGTGTGCACCTGTTGATCTGGTATGTCGGTGGAGGGAGTGGCTGAGAGAAAGGATAGGACTGCATTTTTACAAAGAAACAAAGCAGTGCAAAATTGTTGGCAGGTGCCAGAAAAAAAGAGGAAAAAACTCAAAGACAGAAAAATGATATTTTTCAAATAAATTATGATTGAAGTTTTAGTTCAGAAAGAGCAAGTCTAATTCTGAAATTTAATTGCTTTTAATGTTTTTGTTAGGGGGAGGCTGCTTGTTTACTGTGTTTGTGTGTGAAGGGTGTGAAGGTAGCAGAAACACTGAATGATTCATTGACTGGAAACTGTACCGGAAGTAGAGAGAGAAAGAGATGATGTATTTCGATCCATCCCTCGTCATGCTCCCCCTATGGCTTTGTGATCTCGCCACCCTCCACTAATGTCTGTCACACCCTCCCTATAATTCGAGAGGAATCGTCCAGGAGACAGCAAGTACATACATTCACTGAGAGGAGGCAATGAGACGTACAGGAATCCAGCCTCTAATTACAATGCGCCTACTCCATCCTCTTCAGACAATCCTTCTTAAGGGGAAGATGCCAGACAGAAGCTTGTGGTGCTCGGTGCTAACTCCCAGACTAATCAGAGAACTTGATGAACTCAGTCATTAACAAAAAGTTCGCTTGGGTGGATTTTGAAACGCGATACCCAAACGCTTTCCTATTTACCAGTCCACACTTTTGTCTTTCTCTCCTGCGTTAACTTATATAAACATTAATCGGAATTTTATATCATAAACCTTTTGGGCAACAAGTTAAAGGTCACTGAATGACGTTTTGCGGCGTCAGCACGCTCCTTGACCTCTGACCTCCACCAGCGTCAGACCAAGGCCAAAACATTGTTTTAGTAATGGCGGAGCCCGGGTATATACGAGAAAAAGTCGTTTATTATCGCTCTTGTTTTTCCCCCTGTGCGTCATCCGCCAACCGTTTGCGGCAGCCATGCTCGATGGAAGATGAATCTGAAATCAGGGTAGCAGACGATTGAATGTATTGAGAGGGATGAAGTCCCCAGACCCTTGAGGAAGGGTGAAGGCCAGGGGAAAGCATCAGTGGATATAGTTTCAGCGCGGAAATGCTCGTCGGCATAGTCATGATTCCCCCGCCTCCCCTTTCCCTTAGCTTAACCGTTATAGAGAGAAGATAACTCTTGCATCCTTTTTGCAATGGTTAACCGAGAAGTTTGGGGGTTAAATTGTTTTTTTTATACGAAATGCTGATGTGAGCAGTGACGCATGAGTGCGTGATGCGTGAGGGTGGGTCGAAAAGGGCAATGGCGTGGATGGCTCATTTTTTTTCCTAGTCTGGAATAAAAGATTAGATGCTGTGCAGGATAAGCAGAAAAGGATGATGATACCTACCGGAAAAGGAACACAATGTATTTTAGGATAATTCTCTTTCTCTCTCTCATACACACAGAGAAAGAGAGAGAGAACAAGAAGTATCAAGAGAAGACAAATCTTCCCATCCTCAATATCTCGGTCATCTGTAAGAGGACACTGCCTTTGACATGCTAAAAACCAAGATTTCGTGACATTTCCGCGAGAAAGATGAAGAAAGATGATGAATATTGGAATCGAGTTATCAAAGATTTTGTTGTCATTATTTTCTTTATCGACACGCTAATGCATGAGGCCTCAGCAGATCACATGCACCGGTGCAGACTACACTCACACAGCCTGTCAGCGCACCATCCGCAGACCATCAAGAAGCGCACAGCATCTCAGACCTGTGCACGTGCGGAGGGCTGCACGCGCTTGTGGGTACACCCAGGAGGTGATCAAGCCCCACATTGTCTACAGAAAGGTTTGTGTGCCCTTAGCCTTATATACAGCCCAGGAAGTAGTGGCGGATCTGGCTGGAGGGTCCAGGCTGGTGCAGCAAGGGATCCGCTCGGTAATGACGGCGATGGACACGTGCATCGATCTGCACATGCTGGCGGCGCTCGACCCCGGTACAGCGACCGGCCTTTGTCGCGCACGTGTAGCCAGCTTTTTTTTTTTTTTTTAATTTTCATATGGCTTCCTATTCTTTCTTTGTCCCATTCTTCTCTGTCTCGGTGTCTCTTGTCACCTCTTGACCCTAGCATTTCTTTTTCTTACTCCGTCTGACACGCTCCGACACATTTTGGAAAACCGTCGTAGTAAGCAACCAAGAAATTATAGTCCATCGATAAAACTGCTGCAACTAATCAACTTTATCATTTTATATTATTATTATAATCATCTCAGCCCAGAAGTATTTTAGTTTCAGTATACAAACGCTGTTCTCTCTCTTTATCTATCTTTCTCTCTCTCTATGTGACTTGGCACCAAAGATTTCCAGTCCCTATTTGGAGAAGAACACTGAACAGTCACTGGCTGAACAATTGCAGTTCTCATGTAATTCATATTTCTTTGAAGCATACCGCCAGGTGTAACATTGCATCGCGCATGAATCCACGTCAGAAGAGCCAACGTCCCGTTGTTCTGACATTCTAACGGAACTATGTCATCATGCTAACCGTTGTTGGTCATGGCCAGCCGTGCTGGTAAAAACAACAACAGGGTACGGGTGCTAGTGCAAGCAACTGCTTGACAGCTTCCTGACTCAGTGCATGATCACAGACCACTAATCGTTGTTGATGTACAGGAGGCCAAGACAAAGACTCCATTAAACAGCCTGCAGACCGGATGGCAGGCTCGGAAACCTGATGGTTTCCCCCGTGTACTGAATCTTTCTGTTCTATTCCAGACCGACATGTTCGATTTCCCCGCCTTCCCCACTCACTTCCTCTTCTTGTTGTCGGAAAGAGATGGGTTGCAGTCGAGGTTAGACTAAACAGACAGGTTGGATTTGTTTTCACGAGAAGGAGGAAGTCTTGTTTAAAAGTCTTTTTATCTTTCCTTTTCTCTCTGTCTCTCACTAACATACAACAAACAAACATGAGCAAAATCATACATTCTAGTAAACATCCACAATTTAAAAAAAATCTGGATTGGTCAAGCTCCTTATCCCAATTGTGCACCAAATATAAACACTGAAATAAACCCTGATAATGTGTACACAATAAATCATTATAACAAAATAAACAAAAATTACATGTACAAAATCGGGTGCCATGATTCCTCTCCATTTCCTTCATTTCCATCCATCTTTTTCTTAGACAGCACCGATATAACTGCTCAGGATACTTGTTTCTCTATGTTACATCAGTCCATTTTATCTGTTCGGATTAAAAACCTGATCGGCCTTGAGGAGGGACGACCACAAGACACCTTAAGTTTGCTGGCGTGTGTAGGAATCGCCACCCCGTGAAGAAACTTTGAAGGTTTTTTCTTGGCTGAGTGCGCATGCGTCAGCCACCTATCGGGTGCAGATCATCTATCTTTAATCTATTCTCTCAGAGGAGGGGTCAGAATAACCTCCGAGTGGCTGAAAGTGGTCACGCGAGCAAGTCCGTAATTAGAACAGGTGTCATCAGGGCGGAGAGGTCGTGTTCACTGTTCAGTGCGCATGACCTCGGTAATTCGCTGAGTCCACAGTGGGTCTGACAATACCTCGATGGCACGAAGACGTGAAATTAAAAACCTTTATATGTATGTAGACTCCTAGGTAGTGATAGCTAGGTACACAAAGTCTGACATGTTTTGTTCACCTTTGTGTTTGGACACTGTGTGTGTGTGTGTTTGCGTCTGTATGTGTGTGTGCTTATCTGCTTGAGATGACCCTGAAATCAGTTTCTGTAAGCAGGTTCAGCATGGAAGAATCACCATAAGGAAAAGAAAATTGATTCCTTGTCAAGATGATGGCTTCAAGACTAACATATTTCATGTTAACTGAATGTAGAGAACAGAGATTTTAACCATGGCTATTGTAATCAGTATAAATTCATTTTATTGTTTACGTGGTCTTTGCTGTAATCACATTTCTTCATCTGAAAAAAATGTTTTTTTATTTCCCGTCGATCAATCTATTTATTCGACCTTATCCGATGACTTGAGGATCAGAGACGATCTGTGGCGATGGAAAGTTTTTGTGTTCAGGGCTAGTGTTGGGGACATGCAGAATTTTCTCTAGATGTTACACCCGTTCAGTTTATAAAGAAATTTTTTTCCTCTTTCTTCAATCCATCACATCCATTGTGCGAAATCGCCACCAGGTGGAAGCAGATACTATCAAATAAACCAGCCATCTAGTAGACGTGTCAGTCAGTACGAGCAATGACAAATAATAACAAATCTTTATTTACGAGGGTAACAGAAAAAGTCAAGAAAGAGAGAGGGTAACAGAATAAGTAAAGAAAGAGAGAAAGAAAGAGAGATATCAAACATTTTAAAGACTTAATGCCATTGCACCCATTGTCCCATTCAGAATCTATTTATAGAGATGCTCTTCGTTCAACAAAGCGAGAGAGGAAGCTGGTTGCCTCTAAAACATGGAGTCCATTATTACTGAGCAACTAATGTATATCTTTTCTGCCCACCAACCCTCACCAACTGGTTGTTGTGAGTTTATTTTGATGTGAGAGGCAAGTCACGTGCTGGTCCACGAGACGTGTGCATCATAAACGACAGAAAAACTTTGTTATAAAACGCTTCGCAAGGAAAGTAGCTTATGGTTTATCTTTCAAAACTGTAATTTTCTAGCAACAGAATGGCAGGTTCCTGGTGGTATCAATTTCCCTCCATAGAATCTTTTCTAGAGCTTTCTGGAGTCCAATCCTTCAGTGATCCCCAGGGAAGTCCATTTGCTTACCTCAGCATCCCCCCGCCTGTAGTCGTTACAAATTAAGTCAAGTAATGTAGAAGGCCTGATGGCCTTTCCTGAAGCCCGCGTGGAATTTAATTTGGTGTGGGCAGAAACTGAAAGCAACAGAAATTTCTCGAAAAAGCCATCTGCCAAACATTTTCCATCGTTTATATGAATGGTCCAACTTTCTCTCTATCCAGAAGTCTTTTTTTGTGCGAGCTCAATTTGTTCCGGGGATAAAATAAACATGATTTACAGGAATAGTTTTAAGAATTATCATGTGAGAATTTTCTGGAAAAATATAAATAATTTGTTTCTAATGTGTTCGCCATTTAGGTACTCGGCTTTAAAAAAAAAATCGTTGTCCATCGTTATTTGGGAAGTGTTTAAATGCCGAACACATTAGAAAAAAAATTATTTATATTTTTTCGTAGAAGTTATCACACTAAATATTGTAATATAATATCTATATATTGTAACAACTTGTCAATCATTTACACTCAACAACTTGAAGTATTTTTTTTAAGATAATCATGTATATTTATGTACGAAGATGGGCGATGGGTGGCTACCCGTTTACATCATCTTTGAACAGACATCAATGCTTGCAGACAAGCAAACATCTGGATACATATGCATCTGTATAGATATATACAAACATAATACAGTCTTCTCCTCACGCCACACGCAATCCCATCCATAAATTTTCTTTCAACCTCTTTCTTTTCATCTATCTCTCTCATTCAGTTTACCCATCTATCTCTGCATCTTTTTCTACTATTTTCTGAAATAATTATGCCTACAAGCATCCTCTTGACAGGACAAGCCAGCATTACAAAGCAGAACAAAACATGGCTATAAAAAGAAGACGAAGATGCCGGCAATCCGAGGATTTGTTTGGATGTTTACAAAGGATAAATATGGCGTCGGTACCAGAGTCATGGAAACAACTTTATTGTCAGGAGCTTTGGGACATCAATGTCTGACATCAGAACTTTCTAGATTCCATTTTATTTTTGTTGAAGTGCGGAGGCTTCTGAGATTAATTAAATTGTTCGAGAACCTTCTTATTGGATTCTTTTCTCCGGTTACTCATTAAAAGCTAAGTGATGGACGTAAGTATTGTTTTTTTTTAAAATTCTTTTGTTAAGTGTCAAGCTCGGAGTATTTCATTTCCTCTTGGGTAGATGCTACAGGCTGAAATGAAACATTAATGTCAAAAAATAAAAATCTCGGTTGACCTTCTGTCATTTTAATCAGTCATAAAGTTTCAAATGAAAGCACTTGAAATGTTTATTACTTGCAGCAAATCTCACATCTTCTACATCAACAACAAATAGATATAACTGAAGGAGAGTTGATTGCTTTCTGAGGAAAACTTAATAGTGTAAAGTAAAACCAGGAAGGAAAGGGTAAAGGTAATAATTTCTTTTCCAAAACAAGGATAATAAAACACATCAACATAAATTCACAAGTATACACACAAACAAACATATGTCATGGTGATTATTTATATTTATAGTAAGAATGACACACATTGCTATGTAGGAAGAATTCTGTGTTCGATCAACAACGTCTGTTGAGGTCGCCGTCAATGCAGGGCACGTGGTCGATGAAGGTCGGGGTCGCCGTAGAGTGCAGCTGTAAATGTGGAAACCCCTGAAGCAAGACAGTTTGGCTGGCACTGAGCCAAACACACCTTGTCAACACCACGCCCCCAACCCTCCATGTTTATCCTCCACCGTCGACGTTGAGGACCTGTTGATGACAGACCACAGAAACTGCCTGCAGCGTGTGAACGGTTGGCTATTTTTAGGTCTGGTCCTGAACTTGTTCATACATGTCTGTTTGTGTGCCTGCAGTGTGTGTTGAGGCATTCATAAATCTTTTTCTTCACAGCAATTTGTATCGAACACACACACACACACGCACGCATGCAATTATCTACACAATAGTGAGCCTGGAGACAAGGACAACAAGAAGATACAAAGGTGTCCATCCGTTACATAAACAATGGGAATAAAAATAGACTACCACTGCCAAATTTAGTTCGCCAGAGTCGGTTCAGTGCTAAATATATACTTCGCTGGGGTCGTTTCAGAGAACTTAGTGAATGACACACCTGAAACTGGGATACCTGACACCCAGTCAATCACTGACCTGATCGATTTACTGATAGTAACTGTTATTGACCTGACTATATTGATAGCTTGTCGTCTGTTCCGACACGTTCGGTTCTAAGAATTCATTTGATTGTTGATTCTGTTTGCCACTGTTATCAATTACTGAAAACACTATCTTCGAACACTGTTTTGTTTTAGACTATTTCATGCCACAAGCTGTCCAAGGATTAAATGAAAAAAGTAAGGTAAAAGGGAAGTATACAAATACAGGTTACCCCTGACACCCTGAAAAAGATCCGTGGGCGTAGCTATGAACAAGACTGATTATTAACCGAAAATTGAAGAAATATTATTTACAAAACTTTACTTTTATCACGGACCTTCTGGAGACATCAGCTAAGAAAGGTACGAAAGACCGGAAGCTAGACAGGATCTCTGTGTTTTCTGGTCTTTCACTCCTGCGGCATGTTTGTGCGTAGTAAACCCTTCCTTAGTTGCGATCCCTGGCTGTCTTCAAGCCCCTGGCTTTGACACAACCCCTGGTGTTAGTATGACGACATCGGGGTCAACGTTTCATGAGCTCAACGAAAGGTTCTTGCCCGTTCTGACACGTCGGACCTTGAAGATCTGTTGTCTTCGCAAGTTACCCTTCTCGGTCACAGTTGTTTGTCTTCCTATGCAAGTTCTCAGTGTGATGATAGGGCTTCAAATAACGAGCAAAGCTGATGCAACAGAGCCAGAAATGGCATGTGGGGGTCACGCCCTCGGCTGAGACCATTCATTCCCCGAGCGTGTCAACAGTGAAGCGAGAATCACGACTTTGAGGGTAACCATACCTATGTTTATACTTATAGAGCGCGTAAGACTGTGGTGTGCAGTTTTATTTATTTATTTATTTTAAATATTATTTAGACGCGAAAGCTATTTGCAATAAGTCCAGATTGGGTCCAGTTCACCGTCAGCCAAGCTGCAGAGCAAACACCGTGAATTGCCGACTCCAATATTCGTCCATGTTTACAGTCTGTTCAAAGAAGACACGACAAACATTTTGTTCCAAAATGTGTTTATGAATCGAGGCAAGTGCAAAACACGAAAAGATACTGCTAATAACAAAAACAACGAGGCTTTGTATTCTCGCATAGTGCTTAGTTGAAGGTTGGTGTATGTGGGTCCCTCCCACGCCCCATAACCAGAGAATTGCCTTTGGCAACCCATTAGGTATGTGAACCTCACCGATCAGGGAGTGTAAATGCAGTTGAAAATGTGGGTGTGGGTTGGGCTTTCTCATACCGTGCAACATCAGCAATAAAAACAACAAAATATGATGATAAAGACAAAAGCTTGTTTACTGAGGTGGTGTAGGCCCAATGATCCCCTTATCAAATAGTTGTCTCACCAGTCAGTTTTTTACAAGAACTATTTAGAAAAAAACTTCAAACGTTGTTGAATAGATAAGAAAATCTGATTGATCGGGCGACTTATAATCGGGATTAGACAAGGTCCTACCCGGAATATAATGCTTGACAGAGCAGTCTGCCAAAAGAGGAGCGGTGGTGACGACAGGGTACAGGTTGAGTGAGCAACAATATTATGTTCAGGAGATAGGAGATAGGAGAGTCTGGACATGGGAGTGGTGATGACATCATCACGAAGGGTAAGGCTGGACAAAGGACACGAGGAAGGATAAGTGGTATGTGCGACACCTTTACATGTTTTTTTTACCTTCAAAACCGAGGTCAGAGGTCGTCACCGGCAAGGACACCTCACCATTCACCCCTTACTCCCGGAGCTGTCGTGGAATTAAGTAGATGCTTAGCTCCGAGAAGCCATCGAACACAGAAGTAACTTCTTGAAAAACAGATTGTAAGAGAGCTGTTAGGGAAATAAAGTAGTCGAGCTCAGAGACACACACGCAATGGCGAGCACGCAAGATAACAAGTCTCAGAATAGAAAAGCCATAATCCCAGACAGAACAACTCGTGATAAGAGTCGCCTCACTGCCTATTGTGTGCCTGCCTCCTCATCCCAACAAAGCATCAAACCTCTACATTTCCTCAGTTCTACGTTCTTCCAAGATTTTTTTTTTTAAAGTCTTCATTTTTGTGGGGAGAATGTCACTCCTTTGTGTATCAAGTGTTCTAAACTCTAGAATAGTTATATTTATTGGTTTCAATGTCGGCGAAACCTCTCTCTGTTCCAAAAATACCAACGAGGGTGGAGCCGATGTATTCTAAAAGCAGACTGGAGTGATATAAATAAAATGAATTGCCAGACGACAGATCTTTTTGTCAGAAATGTGGTAAAATATAGCTCCGTTCTCTCCAAAACTGGCAACCTGAAAAGTGCCATACTCCTTTAAACTGTTGTCTGTACTCGACCAAATTAATCAGAGATTTCTTGTGCAGCTCTGTTCCATGCAGGTCTTGATTTATAATTGGTGTCTGCGCGCTGGGGGCATGGACGTTGCCGTTGGCCGCCTCGACACTGATAAACAATAACAACGGCGCCAACTGCGACTGTAGCGGCCTTGGTGGTGTTGTTAATCTCTCCCAAGTGGGATGTCTCAAGCTTGGCTGATTTGGAGCAAATACGTTGATCAAAGTTCTAAATGTACAGATGTTTATCTTCAAACCAATTTTTTTTTTGACGGTCACACAAACAGTTTCGTCAGACGATGGACGTGAGCAGCTAAGAAGGTTCTTTCACCTTAAACTTTGTTTACAAAATAAAGCAGGATTTAATTTCGTCCAGTCAGTCACCTCATCGCCATGTGCATTGTTTTGAATGTCTTTTAATAAATGAATATATGCATCCGTTTTCTTGGTTCTCTCTTCCTGTCTTCTGTGTGTGAGAGAGAGATGGAAGTAGCAAACTGGTTAGTGTGAACCTGTTTTTTGATCCCACCGCCTTCCCTATTATTTGAAAGGGACCAACAAATGCATGCAAAACACACAAAAGGTTTGTTAACAAACGATCTCTCTAGAACAAAAGCAGTCACGTGATCCCTAATGGCGCTGGCATTGAAGGCGTGCTATATATAAAGCCTCTTGACGCACAAGACCACGAGGTGAAGAAAACATTCCGGATGATTTTTTTTTTATAATTTAGAAAACCTGGAAAGGTGGTTAAAGTACTCGCATGACATTTTACAACTCCATGCCTCAACTAATCTTTGGAGATTGTGGCAAGAGCTGAAATGCAATAAACCGGATGTTCTAGACTTGGTAATGACAACTATTTATAAACCAACTCACTGCTGTTTGAACAACTTGGAAAACAACTATCGAAACAATTGTTTTCATGTTTCAGCCAGTCTACAGTTGCAATCATTTGCAGGGTTGTGTCAACATTACAGTCCTTCTCAGAACTTTTATATCATGCTGTAAATGGAGCGCCACGTGTGATTGTTACCGACCCTTTTGTACGGTTAAATTTAACATGAAGTGGACTGTAAAAAATTGAATCCGTGTATCTCACATGGCGACAGACGAGAGACACTTTTTATATATCTCACTTATAGTCTTAACAGTTAACAACCTTATAAACAGAGGTTTTTTTCTGGCACCTGCAATGTTTACCATGGACGTGTATATGTGGATTGCTGTCTGTCTGCCGAGACCAATGTTGAGCCTCTTGCGAAGTTCTCCGCTGTTAGTCTCGGCGAGCCTAAAAAATAAATGTGACTAAACCGGAAGCTGTGTAGTAGCATGCCTCGTTTTAGTAGTTAACTGGAAAAAAATCGTCTGCCAGTCCAGTAATACAAGTTTGTGGGCGGACTGTGTAGTATATCCGTCCTTAGTTTCACTGTACTCGCTTGATGTGTGTTAGAAGCACACGGCATCACAATCACGTGACAATGTAAAATCTTTCATGTGATTGCTTTGAAAATTGCTGCCATGAACACTGGTCACAAAACGAGTTTACACCCGTCAACACGGGTGGACAAAACAGCCATTGTTCACTTTTCGTATCTAAAGAAGATTCCACTTCAACTTCACCCACATCTCTCTCTCACCCTCCCCACTTCACTATTCTGTCTCTCTGTCTCTCCTTCATGTGCCGTGTAGTCAATGGCACGCGCACTCATACATAGCGACAAAACAACACGTGTAAAAACACACAACCCAAATCGTTACAGAGCATTTCTCGCAGCATAGTTTGAATATCATGTGACTGATATCAAGTATCGTCATTTCTCTTCATCCCGATGAGAATCACATCAATAGCCACGATTCGCCCCAGAAATGAAAACTCCTCCATGAAAGCTTCATTTCCGGTTGTGTGAATGTTCACGAGTTGTGGGAGCAAACACGGGAAGGCACTAATCCATTATGCAAATGAACTTCGTCATCTGCATCGTTATCGGGAATCCTTAACGACGTCACTTCCGCTTCCAATCTTCAGTGGAGTTTAAGTAAACTTAAAGGCTAGAGTCGAAGTAATAGCGAGGAGATGAAAAGGATGCAGTGATGGGATTTCTGAGAGCATCAAAAGCATTCCTGTAAGGAGGGATCGTAGACAAGAGTCTGTGTCGGAAGCTGCAGATATTGTCAAACAGAATCGGCAAAAAAAAAAAAAAAAAAAAAAAAAAATGGAAGAATCAATCTCATTTCAGAAAAAAAATCACTTCCAATGATAAAAAGACTAAAAAACCAAATAAACTTTAAATTTTTTCCCTTTTTTATTTTTTTAAATGAGATAACAATTGTAAGGAGAGTTTTTCTCAGAAAAAGTGACATACACTCTGGACAACTAGGAACCTCTCCTTGACCTCTCATCCTCTTATTAAAGTACAAATTTTCCCCAGTCCATAGCTACAGCTTCGCGAACATTCGAATCAAAGCTCCAGCTGCAGCCACGTTCATGTCTATCGTCACATTTGTACTTCCTTCTACAACATCTTCGATTGTTCTTAAAATACACCAAGAATTAGAACCTGGTGGTTGGAAGGGGAGGACAAGCCGAGGTGCTTGAAGAGGATGGGAGTCGCTGGCGAGGAGCCTGCAGTTGTGAGAATATAAAACCTCGAAAGGTCTCGCCTGTCACTTGAGTAAGTCGGCTTCCTGTCGCCGTCATGAATCTTCTGGAATCACAGAGAAAGATTGTTTTTTCACTTGCAGACATCAGACAGTATCGTTTTTTTACACACATATTTTGGAATACGCAGACATGTACTTTTATATTTGTACATACACACGATCTTACATAAGTTCAGATGAAACTATTGAAACATTTGATTCTGATCAGACAAACGGCGGGAACGTATACAGTGCGCACACACAAACAAACAAACAAAAGATGTAACGACACTTTGCTTTATTAATCACATGTTCACATAATAGAATATTTATGTTTACACGCAGATGCACTCACAGACAGTTCTTTGATTGTGGTAATGGACTACTTTGCTCTGTTGACCACTCTGCCTGATGACATGAGGCTGCACGGCGACGGCGATGCACGATCGATGTGACCAGCAGGCTGGTGTCACTACCGTCATTGTCGGAGTGGTTGTCGCGGGTGACGAAAGTTCATCGGTCATAGATGTGCGCAATAGACGACAGCCTTGTACAGGCAGCAACAACTCGTCCTGTCTTTTCCTCCCTTTCTTTTTATACCTTTTTATTTCTCCGCCTGCATTTCTGTAAGGTCTACATCGACATACATAGACAGGTGCGTCTGCGTGTGTGTGTGCGTGTTCCAGTCTGGTAGTTGGTGTTAGAACGAGAGGAGACAAGATAACAAGCATGGCGAAAATGAGAAAGAAGACGACGAGATTTACAGTTGAGCTTATCTTTTGTAGTAATGTGTGTGTGTGCGCAGATTTGTTTTATGAAAGTATTGCAAGGGGAGTGATCCGGACTGTAACATATAAACAGAAAATCGCGGTTCGTCTGACAGGAGGTTACACGTGATAAAGAGCACAAGAGTGAAGGAAGGAGGAGAAGTAGGATAGAGGAGGGACAAACACCAGCAGCCAGCATCTCTCCAACTGCGATGACGTAGTTTTGTCCACGTTTGGCGTCTGGGACCTCCCCTGTCCACACAACAGACCGAGTGCGGCAGATTTGCTGTCGCCGCAGCACTAGGAAGCCGGCCGTTATCTCTGACGTCACACACAAGGGGTTAGCACCATCATGACCACGAAACACGTCAGACTCTCACACCCCTCCCCTACCCCTCCCACACACCACTCTTCTTCCGTCAACAGTCTGTTGATAATGGTCAGCTGTGAAGAATGCACGAAATCAGGACCCATTACACTTTCCTGTTTTCTCTCGTGTAGTCGGCGCACCTGCCATCGGGTTGTAGACCTCGACAGCGGCATTGACAGTTCTGAAATTCTCCTCTTGTGTTCCCCATCATTGGCAAAATCTCTCCGCACGCGCGTTGACTGGAATCCTCTTGTACATTTGTCTCTGGTGATGGTGGATGTCGCCCATAGGAAGACCAGCTTTGGCAATAGTCGAGTTGATGTCTTCATCGTCATTGCCCACGAAATCTCGGGATGGGTCACGTAAAAGGTTTGGGGAGAATAACAGTGCACACACTCACACACGAATTAAGCGGACGATGATGTGTATTTTATCTTTGTGGAAAGCTAACATTGATGCATTGATGGGAGGTTTCCAACAACCTGGCAGAAATAATTAGCATTTTAATATTTTCAATGACACGTCAACAAGGGATGACTTTTCTGTACATTGACTCACTCGTTGTCCTGTTGAGGACCAGCACCCGGCTGTGAGTGGTTGCTGAGAAGCACTCGGTCCTGTTGTCCTGACCTCCCTGCACTGTTTTCAGATAGCAACAAGGTCAGTCTCAGCCTCCAGTTTTACATTTGCCAGTTCCTGTGGTCAATCGCAAGGACAAAAAGGGTCCAGGACACTCTTTAGGACTAATTCCACCCGGTCAGTTAAAAGGTTGATAAGTGATGAAGACATCAGCTGACTGCTGCCTAGCAACATGTCACGCTTCGGGTCCTAGGTTTGCACGGATGGTGAAACAACTTCGAAGGTACAACAACAACAGGCTTAATCGAGTCTCAAGTTGGCGGCCTTGGACTACTTTTTGCCCCGCCTATCAAAAGAGGCAACAGATGGCGCTCTGAAAGATGGAGAAGGCGAAGGGCAGGCGTCATTGAGCAGACGACAGACCTCTAGTGACATACGGCTGACGATGAGAATGATGAAGAGAGAGGCATCCTCACGGTCTGATTAAGACAGTAGACACCACGTTCAGGGTCTCGGAGAATGATCAATGACTTACCTTCCCCACCTCTGTATTCTAACCCCCGAGAGTGACCAAGCACCCCCTTCTGCCCCCACAAGGTGATCATACTTTCCTCTTCTCCACATCTACCCCTCTCCCCCACAAAGCGATCAAACACACTCTTCTTTATCTCTTTATCGGACTCCTTTCTCCCCAGAATGATAAGACACCCTTCTTCTCCACCTCCATATCCCCCCTTCTTCCTACAATAATCAAACACCGCCTTTGTCCACCTCTTTATCTGGCCCTTCTGGAAAGTCGGTTGCCATGCTGAGGTCTTTTTTCACATGGATGCAGCTGCAGTAGTGAATGATGTCTCCCTATTTAAGAAAAACAACCCCAGCGACTTGCGACGCCACTAAAACATCAAAAGACTTGACCGACATTTTTATTACCCCAATCAGTAGTGTTGACTTTTCTCCGGTTCCTTGATCTACTCATCGATCGAGTCATAGGTAGGTAAGGTAGAAAACGGTGTCTTGGAAAACATGTAATAATAAATAACATTTTATTAGCTCGAAAGAATGTAAGTGGATTTTTTACTCTTGCAAGATATACTCCATATAAAATAGGAAAGGATGAGAATTGCTACTTCAATAAAACAACAAATGACATTAATGTCACAGCAGGACATTAGCGGGAGGTTTAAGCAAAAGGAGAAAAACTTCGATGAGTCAAGCAGTGACAAGTCTACTACTCGCCATTCATCCTGCTGTAAGTGATGTTTGCCAACTGCTTGTACAGCTTCTGTCAACAGGACGATAAAGTGCAGCTCGGGTGGATGCAGGGTGAGGGCAGGGCGTGTTTTCATTGTGAGAGTTGTAGGTAGGGGGTAGGGTCGGTGGGCGAAACGACTTCCGAGAGCGAAGACATCGTCGTCTCCTTTGTGCACTCTCTCTATAAACACCATAACATCGCTCGTAAGAGGAAAAACAACCATTTTATGTATGGTCACAAATGAAGGAGAGCTGAGCGGTATGTAAACACGCACCGACACTCGCACTTCTAACTAGTCATTCTTTCTAGAACTGCGCACATTCACAAATGAATCGCGCACTCACGCAAGCATGCATGCACAAAAGAGGAACACACGCGCGCACACACACTCACACGCACGCGGACAGACTAAGAGAAAAGGAGACAAGAGAATAAAGATAAAAATGAGAAAAACAATCGAACGTACAAATTCTCAGAAATGTAACACACACACACACACTTATAAACACGCTCATACACACACGAGCGCTCATGCATGCATAAATACTGACATTATTGCACTAGCATGAAGATAACACAGATGTGTAAATAAATCAAAGTTCTCTATATTTATTTGTGCGAATAGCATCACATTTTCAGGAACGTCAGATAGTCAACTCCATAACCTTACGCCACTGTTTACACAACCCAGAAGGCATCACACCTGTAATAACAAACAAAGGAATGCTTTTACATTTGCATGGATACGGCTTCTTTCCTTCAAGCAACTCCAAGTTGTAATGAAAACCCTCCGGAATGGGATCCCGACAGGAAACTGCTCTACAAACTGTAAGACCGAAGCTGAGGATGTGCAGACTGCAGCTCAGATGCTCCATGACCATAGACAAAAGATTCATAACAGTCATCATCTTTACCAATGCTCTGTCAATCTTGACAGTCGTTTTTTTCTAATAGCGGAAACGAGGAACTGAACGTCGTTGCATCAGCCACAAGCAGCCTGCAGCATTCCACTGAACAAACAATCTGCCTGTGGATTCCCTCTCAGAGGCAGGTAACAGACTGAGAAAGGAGGGAG
The DNA here is from genome assembly GCA_004794325.1 of Pomacea maculata. Classification (NCBI taxonomy): domain Eukaryota; kingdom Metazoa; phylum Mollusca; class Gastropoda; order Architaenioglossa; family Ampullariidae; genus Pomacea; species Pomacea maculata. The sequence goes on from SRHC01002469.1 coordinate 25,643, forward strand.
GAAGATTGGTTCAAGAGACCCACTTCCTGTCCACTTTGCTGAGGTCAAGACACTAATGCTAAGAAAGAAACTATGGCGCCAACATACAGCAGTTTAGACAAAGACTAGACAGAGAAGAACATGTGACCATCATGAGACTAACAGGCCAATCCAGACATTATATGTCCTCTAAGGGTCCCCAAACAACTGACGTTTCAATCCTCACAAAAACAATCTAAGAAAAAAAAAATGAAAAAAAAAAAAAACAATCTCGAAGAGGGAGAAAAAGGTGGAGAGTTTAAAAGGACAAAACTAAAGTCTGTTTGACAAGAATTTTCTAGAATACAAATTTCTTTCTCGCTTACGACATTATCTCGTGGTGTCCAGTGTCTCCTGGAAACGGCGAGTCCCTTCACAGTAGCAGCCGAGAAGAAAAAGATTGGAGCTGGGCATAGGTCAGTTTAAGAGTTAGTGTGAACACATATAAATGTAACGATATAATCTAGATCAGAAGTAAAAAAAAACAAAGACCATAAAGATCCAATGAACATTGTTGTCTAGAAAGAAGACCCCAGTAGATCGTTGGATGTGTGGGACAGATCATCACAACGCACATAGTGCAGATGGTATTCTACGCCCCGTCTTCCACTCATTCTCTGTCAACTAGTTGGTGATTGAACTGCAAGGGAGGAAGGAAGAGATGGTGGTGTGTGTGGTGGGGAGAACGTCGCTGCACCAATCAGCACTTACATCGCCAGCGATGACTTTGACGCTGAATTACTGGGCGAAGCGCTTTTAGGTCTAGACAGAGACTGAGAAGCCAATGCCAAACCTTTCTCGTCTGCCCACGAGATCCTCCTTGAAGAGGAATGTACTGACGCGGAGTCGGCGGCCATAAAGTACATGGAGGGTGGTTCAGTATCCTCCTCGTCTATGGTAGAGGTGTCGTCTAAACATCGTAGTGAAGGAGTGGACTGCTTTAAGTTCTTTTGTTCTTTTTCCACTTCTTCCTCTTCTTTTTCAGATGAGCGAAGGGAAACGGCATCTTCGAAGACCTTCTGCATGGTGAGCGAGCCCCTAGGCAAGGGAGCCAGGGTGGGGAACGCGGATGGTTCTTCGTCATGATCCAATGGTGTTTCATCGACGCTGGACCCTGCGAGGGAAGACTTGGAAAGGGCCTTGTCCAGTATGTGTTCTAAAGTTTTCTCCCGAGGAAACAATCGTCCCGAGAACGAGGTCGAGGGTGAGATCTTCGAGGAGGAGGGCGAGGTCTGCATCGACGTCGACTGCTCCTGCTCGTCGTATTTGTCATCGCTCAATTCACTAATCACTTCAGGAATAGTGAAGGACTCGCGTCTTGGGTATTTTTGTGTATTCTTCGAGTCGTTAGGGGATGGCTGCAACGTGTTCTCGACACTCTCCCTTTTTGTGGATTCGGTGTTCACCGGCAACTTCAGTTCGATGCTTTCCAAACTTTCACTCTTGGGCTCCCTTGAGGTGACTTTCATGATGGACGTGACAGGTGCCAAGTTCTTCTGATTTGAATTTTCCATCTTGTCTACTTTGCTCTCAACAAAACTTTCTTCTATCAAACGTTTAACAGGTGCCATCTTCTCCTGCCTCAAACTTAAACGTTAGTTGTCAGATTCTCACCTAATGGGAACTTTCCAGATCCCACCATGCAAGAGAACTCACGTGATCAGCAACATTTAGAGTCCACGTCAACACAATCTATGTTTCTTCCATGCAGAAAAGGACGCTTGTATCTATCTCCTTGTGTCACTCGAAGATTCCAGGACACGGATCGCCTCCAGTCTGCTGGAAATGGTAGTGTAGCGCACAAGACATTGTGAAAACTGAGAGAAACTGACTCACGGAGCAGACACACAGCTCGTTGTCTATGGAAAATACACACGTCACATAATTACGTCATCTATGTAGTGTCGTCATTTGTTGCTCGTGACGGAAGTCTGAGCAAAACGTTGCTTCGTGCTTACGTTCTGAGCTCCGTGCGTTCTGTACACGGTATATATATAAATATTTATTTTTAATTACAATAGTTAATAACTAAGCGCAATAAAGCATTTGGAAGTGTGAAGAATATCGTTGTCAATCTATTCGCTTGTTTTTTGTATCTTTGCACAAAAATGCTAAATCTGCATCTATACACCTGACAAACTGTAGCAAAGAAACACAAAGTATACACCTGTCAAAGGATTCACCTGTTGGATCAGAACTTGTTCCGCCCTATGACCATTCTATCGAGAAGATAACTTGGATTGTTATCGAAAAGATAAATATTTATGATTATAAATGTTTTATATGTGAGATACATAATGATAACAAGTAACGATTTTTCTGTCCATCTGTGTGTGTTTGTGTGTGTGTGTGTGTGTCCACACGTGTCTACTCTACTTCGTTGTTTTGTAAGACTAGGTTTGTGTTTAAGCCTTAGATTAGTGTCAGAAAATTTAAAAAAATTTTCTGAGGCGTTGGCTGGGTGTGTAGGTTCAAACCGTCCACACAACGCACCCACTAACTCCTTCACTCCTTCACACCTACACCTTTCAGCCTGATAGTCATGGACGACTTCCAGACACCAGAGATCACCGCCTGTTACTAAAGTTAGTCTCCCCACAATACGTGATGTTATTTGTGAAGACAATTCTTTTGTTTCTCCCCGAGGAAACTACCGAGGTATGTGTCGACGCACCTCCCAGACGGCGGAAATCCGAGATGAGTGTTTTGACGAACAGTAATGAAAGGCTTGGCGAGTGCAATGATGTGAAGCACTTGAAGGCTTTTGAAAGATTGCACAGGGACTGGGCCAGGCTAGCCTTATCACAGGTTTTTTCTGGATGTACTTGACAAATGGGTGGATTTTATTGGAAAGAGTTTAGGAGAGTCTTATTTTCAGTATCGAATAGCTTCAGCAAGATTTATGTCCTTCGCTCGGCAATATTTCATGTCGGTTTTTAGTGATAGAGGGAAGTGTGTGTGTTTGTGAAGTAAGGCAATATGGTAATAGTTTAGGTTTTTCTTTATTGAGTGGGGGTAGAGAGAGATGGTTCTTGTGTGTGTGTGTAAGAGAGAGAGAGACGGCAACAGAAATAAAATAAAGCAACACATAGACACACACAGTCAGGGCTGACAGACAGGTAGACTACATGTCTTTCCATATTTGTTGGTATGTTTGGTCTGTGTTGTAATGTGTGCTGTGAATATTTCATCTGTATTTAGAAATTGTTAGTTGTTTTTTTTTTTTTAATTTCCATAAAGAGTATTGAGTCTACTGTACGTTGGAGAAAGGCGATATATCAATACAAAAATCATGATCATGACATAAAATTTCAGTGTTCACTATTTCACGTTATGATAGAGATTCTTATTAGATCATATAGCCTTTCTGATAATAGCTTTCTTTGAAGTTTACTGATTGTCAAAAAAAAAAAAAAAGAAAACAAACAAAAAAAACCAACAACGAAAAGATAGTCACATTTCAAAGCACTACAATCCCTGGATAAAATATAAAAATGCAATGGCAAGTGACATGGGGGTTAAATATTACACAGTTTAAGAAAAGAAAGATGGGAAAAAAACGAATGAATAAATGAGTGAATGCGACAGGTGCGTTGTGAATTTATTTCACGGTTTATGGTCCAAAAGAGAAATCTCACAATCTTGTGTTTTATCGAAGTATAATAACCACATTATCTAAGTATAATACTTTCATTATTTGTGAAAACTGAAAATTATTTTTTTCATTACTGGCTCGGATTTAGGTTTTAGACGTTGTTGTGTTGTGAAGTTTCTGTCTTTTCTCTCTTCTGTGTTCTGCTACAACTGCCTTTGTGCGTGTCTGATTGTTGAAGTGAGATGGCTGTGGGTAAAGTTGTCTGGAATCGGTGATACGGCTAGAGCTGCGCGACACGTGACCGCGGACAGCACGTGGAACGCTGCGCAGGGGTGGAACGCCACGCAGTCCACGTGACCACGAGACGCGGCCACGTGACTTCTGCCCCGCCTGTGATGAAGGTGAAGGAAGTGGGATGAGAAGAAGAGAAGGAGAAGGATCAGACGCCGGCTAAATGGTTCTGCCCTTTGAGTGGCGGTTGAGCGGGTGGGTGAGAGAGGCAGAGAGTGGCGAGCGGGTTGTTCTGAACGAGTAAAAATGTCCGATTTCATCGGCAGATGGCGCACGACAAGCGTCAGACGACAGGCAGTCGCCAGTCATGCTAATTGTGGCCTTTGTTTTCAGAAAGCGGGATGAAGACGAGGCTAAATATGCTCGCAACCTGTCATTCTCATTCGCGCGTTCTCTCGTATCCTACCTCTTCTCTGACGTCAGGATTGTACACAGAAACGTGGGAGAGTTGGGACCATAATATGTGAACTAAACCCATATGTTCACGATGTTGACGTCACGATTTTGATCTCTCCCTGTGCTTGATGATGTTTGTCGGCATCTTTCTCCACAACGGAAAGGGGGAAGGGTATATTTACTTAGAAAATAGTATATCGCACTGAGCTTTACACAATTGTTAGAAAAATAAACTTCATGCCACTAGTCCTCTTTATTAATGTCCTCTTATTAAGTTCCGTACTTAAAATAGTTTTGTTTAACAATATCTGTTGACAGAAGTGTTTGTGTGTGTGCGCGTGCGTGTGTTTTGCACTCAATTAATTCTCGTGATCTCAGAAAAAGGTACAGTAGAAATGTAAATCAGTGGTTCATTAATTGAACACTTAATAATTAAACAAACAGCCTCACGAAGAATGTATGAATAAGGCATTTAAATATTGAATGATCTAAAATGCGAAGTATGCTCAAGGAAAGATAACAGCAAGAGGAGAGAGTGAGGAGGGGGGAGAGAGAAACGTACTCCTGGTGACGAAAATTTCGAAACTACATGTACTACAGGTCGACTGGAGAATTTGGGTCACGCCACTGGTCTGCCATGACTTTTCTAGGTTAAGTTCTTGGTAACAGATGGCTTTTGCCCTAGTGACAGTCTTGACTTACAGAACCTACTTTCGGTGACGGATGGTTTTTTGAATTAATGAATGCGGATAAGCGTCCGTTTTGTGAGCTCAAAGTTTAGCACAAGTAAACAAGCTGTCAACTGGGACTGTTCAGCCTGTGAACAGTTGTCTGCCCCACGTGCAGACCCCAGTCAAGCACGTGAAAATGGGAATAATGTAAAATACTGGGGATAGTCGAGGTCTGAGATGTCCTTAGCAAAGTCTTCGTGCCTGCGGGCATTGATGATGATAATAAAAATTTTAAAAAAAGATGATAATAATAATAACAATAAGAGCAACATTTATAAAGCATCTTTATCCATCATCAGCTGGACTCAAAGCGCAAATGAGCGCGATCACCAACTCCATCTTACCATCATGCGACTGTGACCTCTTTATCACCATCCTGCTTGACCCTGATGCCAGTGCATCTCTCTCGGTTCTCGAACATTCTTTAAAGACAAAGGAAGACAGTGTGTATGCAGATCTTTGCATTTGTCCTATTTGTGATATCTCACTTGAGAGATTCACGGAAAAAATTTAATCTGGCAAAGTAAGGGAAATAATCTAGGGGAACGTAAATCACCGCATCTGTGACTAGTTCTCTCCCCTGATAAGGACAGTGGCGGGATGAATAAGTGAAGTAAACGCTGACTGAAGGGGGAAGGGGAATCTTGGAAGCGAAACGAAGTATAAAGAAGTCATTGTCATCACAAACGACTTAATAACCGACTCGATATCAAAAATATAAATTATTATAATTAAAGACATCGCTGTATCTGGTGTAAACGTGACTTCATCTTTCAACAGAAAAGCGTCAGAATGTAAACGGAAAGAAAGGAGGAATAAATGAACAGAAAAAGTCAACTTGTGCATGCTTCCTTTTCCAGTGTGATTTACTTGTAAACAAAAGTTTCCTCAGGATGCATCTTGATAAAGATAACAAAATCTCAGACAAATTAAAATAAACAATTTAAAACAGTGAGAGATTAACAATTTTTTCTTCTGTTTTAATATATTTAATTTGTTTATATATGTATTTTGGAATGACAATATACCTTAAACGCTTTTCATCTTGTACGATACCAACAAGTGTGCTCACATGCAAAACTAAACAAAAGAGTAAAAAATAAAGTAAGCAAGCAAGTGCTAGTGACAAGATGATTACAAGATAAGGATAATGTTGCGTGTCAGGGAAATGTCTTATTTTCCCGTGTAAGCGTAGTTCGCGAGTGTGTGCGAGTGTGTGTACCGCGTGAGAATAAAAGATAAAAAAAGGGTGTAATTCGTACACCCGTGCAGGAGCACAACTGATGACACGTGACACTAGAGACGACAGCTCACCTCCAGGTTTCTCGCTCAGTGAGCAGTGTGTGACATTCCCACCGCAGCCGCCGAGACAGTTGGTCCTACCTGTACAGGTGTAAATACAGACAGGTGAGTCTGTGCATTTAGTTCCTCGCCCAGTCAAGGTAAACAAATATGTTTTTATATTGTCCTGAATTCTAAATTCTGATTTCACGGCAAAAGTATTGTTAAATTGTTTTATGAGAAAAATCTTACCGTTCAATAAGAAATCAAGTGATGAGCTTAACTCAGGGAGACTAATAGTAGCAGTGAATGGTAGTCTCATTAGTAATTAAGTTACAGGAACTAATGTGGAGGAACAGTTATGGAAGACCCGCTGAAACGGATCCCTAACTACAGGAGGGCCTGAGAACCTTCTTCCTACACCGGACCCACCGAGGGAGGACTGGGTGGCTCGATTTTATCCGGGTAGCCCTGGAGTTTCTTCCCTTGTGGGTCGTCGAGGAATCGAACATCCGTGTCAACGTTTCCACTAATGTCCAGGCCAAAGAGTGTGGAAGTGTCTACCAGCATTGGTGTTTCCATGGAAACATGTGCAGTGGTGTGTTCGTGTAGTTGCTAGTGTGACAGCGCACCTCACCTGCCTGGCAGTGAAAGGATGGGAGAAGAGCATTCCTGGCGCTGAGATTCGTGAGAGTGTCCTACATCGGGACTGCAGATGACGGGAATTGTAAGTGTTATCTTCGACTAACTCTAATTTTTCGATTTTTCAATTTTTATTTTTTTATTATTTAATTTGACCACTAGTCATCGGACATAGTTCCATGACCATATCCCATTCTTCTAATCAGCAAGTAGACAGACGTGATGACAAATATAAGAAACTTTACATTTTTGGCGAGGAGCTAAGAATTGCGAGATGGTAGAGTTAGCTTTGAGTTTTGTCTGTGTGAGAGTTATTTGGTGTTTGACCGTGTATTGGGGCAGAGGATTTGTGTTGTTGTGATGTGACAGGAACCAGCTTAAAAAACATTTGCCATCTGACATCATCTACCATCAACTACCATCATCTATCATCATGTGCCATCATCTATCTGCTATCATCTATCTGCCATCATCTACCATCATCTGTGATTGTCCGTGACAATTGGTGACCCCGAAGAGATTGAGATTGATTGTCTTGTAAACAGTTGTTGTGGAAGGATTGTCGTTTGAGGAGTCTAGTGGTCTTTCTGTTGAGTCTAGTGGTCTTTCTTTTAATATTTTATTCCCCGTCTCCAGCTCCAGGGCTGATGTGCACAAGAGAACTTAAATTTCTTACTTAAGTTGGCCGACTTAACCGCAAACTTTACTCAGCTGAGTTCGCTGCTGGCGAGAATTCTCATCGGTGTGCACAAGCGGACTCAACTGCTTGCTTACTTAAGAAATGGGTCAAGTCAGTGACCTCTCGTCCTTTTCGGAATTGCCCGGGAATTCTCTCGCGTCACTGGCTATTTATAGACAAACAGCCAATCAACAGTCGCTTTGTTCGTGTGTTACGCTTTTATGTTTGGTCTTGTTCAGTCTTTTCAACCACGATACTATCTTTTGAGATTGAGGTATTTGCCTGAAAAAATGGAAACAATTATCAAAAA
>SRHC01002470.1:0-33509 GCA_004794325.1 Pomacea maculata
AAGCTGCCAACTCTTGGCAAAGACTGAATTGAGTTAGTGATACGGTATACAGAACTAAGTTTTGTGATCAATCAGCTTATGCACATTCCGCCTACTATACTTTGTACTTTGTACATTTATTTGAAATGTCAACTTTGAACAAGAAGACGACTGATGGATGTAACTTGGCGAGGGTCAAGTAATGTCGCTTTGGTCATAGAAATCTCTGAGCATAAAATAAACCCCGCTAAATTTAAACAATTATTTCTTCTTTATCACTGAAACTTTAATTATGATTAAATAGCCCGTACTGAGTAACAATTATGGAAAACACAATACTGCGTGGTCAACCTTCTGTTAGCCATACTTATAGACAGTCAGCATTTCTGTCAGTTACCTGAAAAGTCCTCGACATAGCCCATGTATCGTCTGATTAGTTTCCATTCAACGAAATGGCAGCAACTAAAAATTAATGTCATCTATTGTTTCCTTTCAATACTTGATTGAAAATTTTTTTTTAGATTAAATTTCTCACTTAATTTAAGATAAAATGTCGACGAAATTTAATGACTGCATGTTAAATTAAGTGAAATGAGTATATTTGTACATTCTTCCAACAGATTGTGCCACCTATTATTTTACAATGTTCTAATAGCATTTAAGAAAATAGATTAAACTCATTCGTAGCATGCAATCAGAAACTGAACGTAAACCTCATTTTTTAATTCGAAAATTAGTCTCATTATCTATCTTTTTTTTTTTAACTCACACGCAAACGAGCTCACACACACACACATAGACGCGCGTGCAAAATTGAATAAACTAAATGAAGCAAATTATCCTACAAACGTGAAACAGCGGAGTTGTCATTTCTGCGAAACCTGTTTAGGTCTAAGTAGTGGACCTTGTCAGCTGCCACATCGACCCCCTAGCGGCGGTGTGTTGTCCTGTAATGTCGTTATTATTCGTGAAGACAACGATTCCTTAATGACGGTGTCAGCAGTTGGATTCCTGAGACTGAAGCTGCCTCCTAGTAGTAAGCACCTGCATGGTGGTGTGTAGATGGATTGCTGTCTGTCTGCCAAGACCAACGCTTAGCCTCTTGCGAAGTGATCCGCTGTTAGTCTCGGCGAGCCGTAACAAAGAATGTGACTAAACCGGAAGCTTTGTAGCCTAATGCCTCGTTTCAGCAGTTAACCGAAAAAAAATCGTCTGTCAGCAGTCCAGTAATACATATTCGTTGTACCTGTGTAAAAGGTGTCGTCTGTCAATGAGCAACTGTGTACAAGAGTTCCTTACCCTTTCTCTGGCTGCGTGTTTGTAGGAAAAAAGTTTCGTGGTGTGTGATATAATTTAAGATTTTTGTAATACTATTTCCATACATGTAAACTTTGTTCGAGCTATTCTTTAATGTGTGTATTATAAAGATGAAGTCGCTTTTATTAGTATTATATTAAGGATTTTCGTTACTTAATTCGCGTTGTGTTCCTTTTATTTTTTTTATCCAGTGCGCACCCGCACTCAGCCGACCTTGGAGTCCACAAGAGACCCTGATTTACTTGCTCAGACTAAAGTGTCTCTTCTATCGGAGCTTCAATTCTACGGATCTTTGCGTGTCTTCTCTCTGCTGCTGTCATCACTACATGGACAACACAAAACTCACTCGCGCTATTGATACAAGTTCACCTCATTTACGCGACGAGGACACAGGTACTACACATTAGCATTCGTTCGCTGACACTGACACGCTCACACATGTCAACAGTTTCAAGACATATATTTATTTACGTAATGTACATCCACAGCTACTATATCTATGCTACCTACCTAGCATATTACAACCTAACACCTAACTCGATCATTGGGGAGGGGAAATGACAATGACAGTACGTGACAATTCTTTATTTACGAGGGGTACAATAAGCAACTGAGCAAAATAAGCAATAAGCAAAAAAATTGTAGTAAACATAAAGAAGAGTGGATATTTACAAGGTGATGGATAAGAAGAAATATGCATATATTTACAAGGTTACCTAGAGTTGGGAGGAATCTCTAGAGGCCTCATCTATATGTCTTGAAAGTGTTTAGATAGATGGCGTCGGAAGCAGTTCAGGGAGTTCAATTGCCTGAGATGGAGAGGGAGGCTGTTCCATAGCATGCTTCCTGAGACTTGCAGACTTGATTTGAAGAGGTCTAGTCTAGGAAAGGGGATATTCAGTTTTGGGAAGGTTCTAGAGTTATTGGAGGAAAATAGTAGAGAGAAGGAAAGAAGGAGGTAGAGTGATGTGAGCCGCCGGGAAAACAGATGCAATCTATTTGTTCCGGACAGTGTGGGTACTACGTCACCCGCTGTTGTTGTCCGTCTCGAGCTGCGTGGGGTGGAAGAGGATGAAGGAGGAAACGTGGAGGAAACAAGCACTGTCAGCGGTACCCGCTGCCCTCAACAAGCGCTCCCACCAGTGTAAAAATATCAATATAATGTGACAGCTTATTAGTAGTATTTATTGTTATGTGTTGAAGCAGTTTTTACATATTTATCACGCATTTTTATATTTTTGTTATTTAATCTCTTCAGCCCTTGTGAATAACATGTGGAAAACTATAGCAATTTGATAGATTTAATCATCATTGTGTGCAACAAGGTTGTTGGTTAACTTTGTCATCAATACTTATTTCTATTCGTTCTACTTTTTAACATATCGTAATTTGTTTTGAGCAGTACGTGTAATTCCATGAGAGAAGAGAGAAAGAAAAAGAGTAAGTTTAAGCAACACATGTATTCGTCAAACTCAATGGTATTACATAGCATCACTAAAATATAATAACTAAAATTATAGCAATTAGTACCTACGTACATCTAAAACCAAAGAAAACTTTTAACATATTATTATTAATCTACACAGCATTTGGACATATAAGCAATACAAGCAATACCACAAAAAAAAATCACACTAATATTTTTTTTTCTGTTGTCATATGCAGGTGACAGAGTGATGGTCAAGTGCAAAGTGACCTGTGTGACAAAAAGTAAGAAAAAAAAATCACCTTAAAAGAGTATCATTTTTAGCTTTTAAAATTATGTGCTTTAAAAATCAAAATACTGCATAATTATTTTTATTTTATTTTCCTAGTGAGGTAAGCCAGTTAGAAAAGTGATAGTAATCAGCTTAGTCAAAGAAGACTACATGTCAGTAAAGATTTGATAATAAAACACCAACAAGTCATCTTCATGCAGTCAGCAAAAATAGTTAAGATAATAAATCAACAAAATTTCCAGTTAGTCAGATTGGTTGTTTACCTCCACTGTAAAACACTGTATTTACTCTGGGTCTTAAAAGATAGTTTATGTCATTTTTGTGTAAAGAGAGACTAACCTATTTGCTGTTTTGAGTGGCTTGCTTTACAACGGTCATCTTTTGGCGGGGAATAAAATTGCTGTAAAAAGAAAACTCACTTAATATAGTAATATCTAATCTAAATAAAATATCATTATTTTGTTATCCATTTCTTAATTACAAATGACTGTACTCAACAAAGATGTTTGTCCTAACCTTGTGCGTGAGTAGAATAAGGATGTGTGTGTGTTGTAAAACAAAAGCATGTTAGATGGGAAAACAATGTCTGTAACATAAGTTTTTATTTACAATAACAACAAATAAACGTGTTAAATGTACAGATCAATTTAGCAGACCCGACCAGTTCGCATGAGCGCAGACGGAACGGAGATGTGTTATATACCTTAGTTTATATATCAATTGTGTAAACTACACCAGCTCTTTCCGAAGTCTCTGCTCTGGGTTTTGATAAGCATGGTTATTGCTGTGTAGTTAACGTGACTCACCATTCTTGTTCTCCCTGCGTGTCTATATCAGTACCACTGAGAGAGAAGACATCCTCTTCCACTTCTCCTGGAAACTCTGTGTGATCACTGAGTAACAGAAAAAAAAATTCTCATTAAAAAACATTTCATCCATCAGCAAACAGATAGACCATGAATGTAAGTGCATATGTTGGCAGCTAGAGCAGCTCAAGTGAAAAATAACTACATGTATACTGTAATGGAAGAGACCACAAAGTCACTAGTAAACTTTACTAACAGAATCACTAATGAACATGGAAGAAATAAATACTGTAATATTTTTTCATAATTATTCAACTGCAAGTAAAAATGGAAATATCTTGCTTGCTTTTCCATCCAATCCTTAGTCTTGTACAAATATGCTTACAGCTGCACAAGTAACTGACCTTTCCATTTGTATTCGCATGTCACTATTGGCGCCATTTGCAGAGGTGGTCTCTATTCCTCCACTAAATCACACATCGAGAGAACAATGCGTAGGCTCAAATGTGTTCATTTGTGTGAGAACAGATCAACAAATAAAAAACTAGAATTTGTTTTAAAACATTATGTTGTCTTATAGCTTTTCCTGATGTATCTAGTTAACTGTTTTTTATGCACATGCACAACACATAAACACACATGAAACAAAAAAAAACAGGAAAAGACAATATGAGAGAGAGACCGAGTGAAGAGAGAGATGTCCTGCATAGCCTATGAACTAGTTTATAAGGGTAAATAATATAAAATTTTAGAGTCAAACCAACCTCTTTTATAGGTCTGTCAATTTTTGTACAATGTATTTATTTGTGCATACACAATAAAATAGTGTACCTGTGAATGTCGACGACTGTGGTGTCACATGTGATCGTGCTGGTGTCTTTCTCTTCTTCCCCACAGTCAGTGCTAAGCATTGAGAAAAATGTTTTTTTTTAAATTAGTTTATTGAAGAAAAGAATAGGCCAAGGGAGACAAGCTAAAACATAAAAAAAGAATGGTACAGCAGACAACAAGGGAATGTGGAACAGTTCATATTTTCCTTTCTATTCTAGTGCATCCATTTTTATGGAACACATTTTCTCTAAATCAATTCCTTCCCCCTGTTATCGATTCAGTGAATTAACAGTTGTTTAAAAGCTGGGATGGAAAATATCGTCCTACATAATGCAAGTTTGAAAACACGTACATCTTAAGATAGATGAATGTGAGGAAATGTGTGTTTAGGTACGGATCTGTATACATGCTCTTGTTATATAATATATATATCTTATAACTTACCTTACTATCTGTACTGGTTTTTTTATAGGCATATCAATATCAGAAGAACAAACAGGATCTTTGGCTTCCTCTTCGACAACTGTGTTTTCATTCAATCTAAAAAAAATACTGGAATATATTCACCCATTCAGACATTTTTTTTAAAATGACAGCTTACTGAGAAAACAATGACTTCTGTACTAGCATCCACTTACTGACATATAGGTATTTTCAGAAGCAAAGTGACATAAAAATAACTGCTTTACATTTGCAAATAGACATACAAACTTATCATTGCAGACATCAACCTTTTGGAATGAACTCACTTTCTCATTCTTTCGCTGGTGGTGATTTTGCCTCGAAATACGATAGGATCACAAGGAGGTACAACATCTGTGTCACTGTAGTACCCTGTTCTCTCCTTTTCATCTGGAATCTTTTCACTAAATGGGAAAGAAAAAAATATTTTAATTAAATTCAGGAGAAAGAACTCTATGATCGTTAGAATTCCTGGAGCATGATGCAATATCCATTATTTTAAAGAAATTTTTTAAAATCTAGTCACGGGAAAAAGTTGTTCAGCAACATAGCCACTTTTAGCAAGTATTACGGAGCTTGAAATTTTTTAATGAATTATTCAATTCTTAAGAATATTTTAGGTCTGAAAGGTAAATATCACAAAATAAAACTTATCTAAAAGAGATAAAAGTCAGCTGAAGTTGTGTGTAATCCAAAGTAATAATTATAGTCTGATTGCCTTCCATATCAACTGCACAGTGCTGGTGACAAGAACGTTTGAAATGAGTGATGTCCCTTTGCTTTACTGGTTACAGGGCTAGAGGGTGATTGATGTCCATTTTGTTCCGTCGTTTTCGCAGATCTGCATTACCCTTTGTGTCTACTGTTTGATCTGTGCTTTTGCTATACCACTGGCTGTCTTCTGGATTGTTCTTCTATGCCTGTGATACATAACTTCCTTGTAAGGACCACTTCAACTAGCAGACTCAATTGACACATCTGTACCATCTGGCTGCTTTTAGAACTGTGTCAGCAGCATAATTTTACTCTTTTATAACATGATTTTGTTACTTTTGATGCAGCTGTTATGGCACTCATCACTGTTTGGGTTGGCATCAACAGCTATGTTTTCTGCAGTCTCATGTCTCTGTTGATTTGCAACATGTATTACCACTTCGAGCCCTTGGAGATGTATCACTGGAGTCGAGTTAGTGCGTAATATGATTGCTCCGATAATCGGCCAGGTTTCCTTCGCCAACTCCTATCATATATCTGAACAGATCTCTTCTGGAATTCATCTTTTTCTGCTTGCAGTCTACCAGTCACTTCCTACGCCAAACCCCTGGCATCCTTCATGCACAGATTTTTCTGTCTGTCATGGATGTTGTTTTGTCTTTAACCGTTTTCTTGCTGATGTTTTGGTCTGTCATCAGTGTGTGTTATATATCTATATATATTTTGTATCAGTTTGAATGTGTGCTGTCAGTGTTTTGTGTTCTGAAAATGTTTGTAAAGCAGATTGAGTCTATAGTATGGTAGAGGTATGTGCTATATAAATGCTTAGCATTATTATTACTATTATTATATGAATAAGACCTTTGAGCCCTCAGTTCCTGAACAATTTTGAGCCTACTGCCTGAGCTCGTGGGCTAAAATTAGCTAATAATGGGTTTACAATTCTTTGCTGCCAATATTATAGTTGTAATAAAAGAGATAAGATTGATACTTTGCCTGACTTTGTCAATGGCATCAGTTTTGTTGATTGTGGTGTCAGTTTCATCAATAGCATGCCAAAAAAAGCCAAGATGGAGAGAAAGCGCTCCCTTGACATCACTTTTCGAAGCTTTACTGTTGCTTTCATTTGTTATCTTAGCCCAAAGAAAGCTTTAACCTCTGCTTCTGTTAACTTTGATTGCCTTTGAATATTTGTCCATAATAGTAGCCTAGCTGGCTTTGCTTGCTTGATCTGCATAGACAGCTGGTTTGTTTTGTTAACAGAATTGTCCCAGAAGCAATCATCCAGAAACAGGCTAACAAAATCGACTGCACAAAAGCCTTCATTGATATTATCTGGAACGCACTCAGAATCATCAAGCGCCACGTCATTCGCCTGATATCACTTACTCCAGCCTTCTCAAACATTGCCAACATCATTGAGACACGCCTTACATAATGCAAGTTTAAAACACATCTTAAGATGAATGTGAGGAAAGGTGTGTTTAGGTGCTGATCTGCTCATGCTCAGATTAATAAGTGTATAAAATAACTTTTTTTGCTGATTATGCAGGCCGTGGTTCTTTTTCAACATCACTGTAGTTAAATCATTCGTGTGAGATCTGCCTCTCAGAGTAATAGTTTATTTAAATACTTCTGATAAATCATCAAACACATCGATGACTTGCTGCGTTCTAAACAGTTGTTTT
The DNA here is from genome assembly GCA_004794325.1 of Pomacea maculata. NCBI lineage: Eukaryota > Metazoa > Mollusca > Gastropoda > Architaenioglossa > Ampullariidae > Pomacea > Pomacea maculata. The sequence goes on from SRHC01002470.1 coordinate 7,516, forward strand.
CGCTTCTGATTTCACCCCTGACGGGCCAGGTTGAAGCTCTGTACGCTTTATGCTAAAATAAATCAATCCAATTTTATCCAAAACACATCAGAAGGGAGCAGCCATGTTGCACTAACTGTACCGATGTCAGAATGGTATGGGGTCTCTGATTGGCTAATTAAAAATATTAAGCCATTCGCAAAACGCGATGCAAGTGTGGCAAGGCATATACGCCATTTCTCTGTGCCACCAAGAAAGAGGTGTCGAGTGCTCAGAGTGTCAAAGATTTAATGGCATATCATAATATTAACTTTTCTGGAATAGTTTAAAAGAACTAAATTCAAACATTATTCAACAACAACTTTAGCTAATAATATATATATAAGAAAATATTCTACATTTTTTTCACATTTTACAGATCCTTTGATATACCACTCGCAAAAGGAAACGCTGTGTATTGAGAAACACAGACACGAGCGTCATGTTTGCTGAAATATTTACCTCTCCTTTTTCAATAGTTCTATTCTCTCTCCCGGCCTGTGGTTAGTGAGATCTTTATCTGCACGAGTTTCTTCGGTCTTCTTTCTGAACATTTTGTTGTATCTATGGTGAGAAACAAAAAGTCCATTAATTTTTTATTTCTTTTAGTCAGCATTGATGAAGATGCTTACCTGATTATATTTTTCTATTTCTTTCCCCTTAAAAATAATTTAAAATCAAAGACAGCAGTACATCATGTAACTATCTGAATGACATGATGATGGGGTTCATGTAAAATAATTAGCCTGATAATGTTATTCTAAGTAGGTAAGTATTAAGACCATTGCAATTTATATGATACAACAAATTGATAATTGAAAATTATTATTACTAATCCAATGATTTCATTGATTATACTTTTCCATGCTTGATTTTCTTTTTCATGTTTGCAGTTTGAGTAAAATTTACTGAAAGTCTCATCTCTAGCAACCATAAAATCAAGCCACTATCAAAATTCATTTATCTTTAATGTGACTGGAATAAAAAAAAATTGAAAGAAAACATTGACAGCTTTTAAAAATGATGTAAACTCCATTCCAGCCAAATAATAAAAAATCACAAATAATATAACTAATAGGTTATTTCCAGCTCCACATAACATCTACTGTTTAAAATATTAACACAGAGACTAGATTACTGACTTTGTTTAATTTATGAGGTATGAAGAGTGCTCTGACTGAAACCAAATGTTTGCAAATAGTGGAAGATGCTCTCAGACATGTCAATCATTCGGGACATTTTTATCCTTGGTCAAGTTAAAAAGTATAAGTGTCATAAGCTTCATTTAAAACTGAAATTTTAATTAATGATCCATAAATTGATATGACCTGTTTACTGACAAGAATGAGGTACGCAATCACTGTGAGAGCATTGAGCAGTTGCTAATTTGGAATCGATCAGTCACATAATAAATATACTCCCCAAATGGACCCCCCACGCATGAAAAAGAAGGAGAAATTGAGTCTTCCAGTATAGTGGACTAAACTCTTATTGTCAATCTGTTGCAATTATTATATGAAAAAGAACTTTGAAAATAGTGTGCACTTGGGTGAGCTGTTTAAATGAGTCAGTTTGTGAAACAAAAGCTTGATAGGCAATTTGCATCAGATCAAATTACTGTTTACTTACAAGGTCCACATCTTGCAAGTTTTATTCTCTGAAACACACAATTATATATGCTTTAAATACCGCATTAAATATTTACATCTTTTGTAGCTGAAAAGAAAAATTCACAATTTACTATATATGTGCATTTCAATCTTTTTTTCAAATTCATAAATATTCAACAGACAATTTTTAACAGGCTTTATTCAAATTAAGAGACCTTAATAGATGGCAGTGAATGTAAGCTAATAAGCTTAGATTACTGAAAGTGCACCTTCAATGCTTGCTTATGATTTTAATAACCAGAAAGTTATAGAAATGGCATATTTATAAAATTTTTGTCTAAGCATAATTTTTTTTAAAATTATTCAGTTGATATTTGAACTTGATAGAAAAAAAGATGCATTTAATGTTAAATTTCTGTACAGTTTAAATAATAGGTTCACAAAAGTCTGAAAACATTGAAAGGAAGGGTGTTTTTAGGACCTTTTAAGTACTTATAAACCCATTATTAGGACCATTACAGTATGTTTTCATTACATGTAGAGAAAGCCAACTACAGGTCATCTGTCTCTCATATTTTATTCTATCACAGATTTACAGATTAAAGAAGGAAAATGTAACCTGGGACACAATTTTGTCAACTATTTTGTTATCAAGGCTGAAAAAGTAACTTTTAGCTCTATGGTGCTTCTCCTTCTTCACATTTTTTTTTTTCAGTTTGCTTTTAAACTACCATAGCCATAATAGCAATATTTACATATATTCATTGCAAAATCCACTGCCCTTTTATCTTTTTTGACCTACAGAATCCAGATGATCTTTGTAACCTTTTTCTTTTAAAACTCTCTGTTGGAACCTTTTTGCAAATTGCAACTTTCTTGGCATGATGACTTTGTTCACTACCTTGCAACTTGTATGAAATAAATTTCCCCAGCTTGTTGAAAACTGATACCCATGCATACAAATCAAACTCATGCATTGTTGGGAGCCAAAACACATTTTGGGACTGAAGTATGGTCGAATCCATACACAATCCCACCTTTTTCATATCTGAAGTTCACAAAAGCTAAATGACTCTTAGTGACAAAAGTGAACTAAACTAAATATTCTAACAATATTATGACTTAAAGCATTTAAACATATGCATAGATATTTAGACAAACAGTTAAGCTTCAGCTTTATTAAAAGTACCTTGCATAGCTCAACAGGTAGGCAGCTCTTTTAACCTTGGGAATTTGATTTTATTTATGTGAAAATTATATGGTTGTAATGATGTATGGTGTTAAAAGCTTTTTGCCCCCCAGACGTCAAAGAATAAATGGAATTGCTCTCTAGTAAGTAAGGCCATATGACGGCAAGGAAGCTAACCCTGTAAATAGATGCTTACTCTTTCCAATCCTTGAAAGTGGAATATGCATTAAAGCCAGCAACAATAAAGCAAGCCCGATGCCCACAGGAAGTGGGAGATTCATGGTATTATTATCTGTAATGTTAAAGAAAAAGAGTTACTTTAGTATTCTCAAAAAACATGTTTGTTTATAAACAGTTAACTAAAATGTATAGTGACACAAGAAAGAAAGAATAAAAAGGAAATACAATAAAAATATTGATCCATAGGTGCAATTAAAAATAGTGCTCATACTAACATACATATACATATACATGGTATGAAAGATGATATAAATGTACTTATCTCTCTCTCAAACACACACATTCCTAACAACAGCAGATACAGCGGGTAACTCTAGGCCACCTCAGGTTAGTACAAGATGACGGCCAGTAGAGTTTATCAAGTGAATGGCACACTCAAATTAATGAGTAGCAGTGATGATAGGTTCTGTATACATACACCGCGTACCTACAGGCAGACCGTAAGAGCGAAAACTCACATGCCAACGCATGATCAGAAATAGTCAAAAGTGAAAACTGAAATGCCAACACATGATCAGAAACAGAAAGGATGTGTGATGTCTTCCTGAGGATTTGCTGATGACATAAAGCTGCCAAGTCCCTCTGCCTGGTTTCGGTAATCTTGGAACAGATATTTATTAACAAGGGTGACAAGACTGTTCCTGTTTCTTAGGGAGATGATGTGGATCAGAAATATTTTGCTTTGGTTTATTCACTCTGGCCATCAGAGGCTTTCTAAAGCAATTATTGGCTTTATAAACTTATTACAAAGAGAAAACATGAATTATAATTAAAAGGATGTCTTTTACGTTATTTAGGTGAACTAAAATAAATTAGCCTTTGTTAGTTTTTATATTCTTGACCTTTATTTATATCCTATTTACGTAACATTTTTTTAAAAGATTACTTTTAAATCATTTAACAATCTAAGCACTTTATGTGCCATATTGATAAATTATGTATAACAATAATTTTTGAATGTGTATAGAAAACTTACATCTTATGGCTGCGTCTGGACTGAAAAGGGAGTTATTTCCTTAAGAAAAATAATACAAACATGTATTAATTGAGCAATAAGCAATACATTTCAGTAGGAGCGTAATTACGAACTTAGCTATAGTGATTACCTCTCAATAAACATGGTATCATTATAAATGTTTGTGTGCAGAGAGTTGATTTTTAGAAAGACTTTGTCACAAATTTCAGATGGCTTTATCATTATCTCTGTGGAGTGAGTATCAATGAGTTGTCCTTCCTTGTTAAAATTTTATTGCTATCACTTTTCCTAGCACTGTTTATCCATGTTGATATGATACCCATTTCTACCCCAGATTTACACTGTTTACCACCTAGCTCAATCAGTAGCCATATCAATAAAAGATGTATGTAACGTGAGACATAAATTTACCATTTGGAGGCCACATGCAAGACATGGAATTTTTGGAGTACATTCCAATTCCAGATACCTGACAGAAAAATTCTCCAGGTTCTGTAAAGTTGGTAGGAACTGTTATTTGAGTGGACGAACTGTCACCGTTCTTACAGCTGAAGCCATGGTCATTGTAAATGTCAAACCCAGGTGAATTACATGTAGCTACTTTCCCTGTAGAATTATATAGTGAAAATAAATGTACATATTTGAAATATACAACTACTCATTATTCAAACTTTATGCATTAATAATAATTCGTCAAGGTCAAAAAATAATTATTGAGAAAAGTCGGACATTTTGCATATGGGCTGCTTTTAAGCTAGTAGAGGTGATGGCAGCCTGAATTAAAGTAGCTCACTGTCCTTAAAGCAAATAAAAGAATAGAGAAAAGAATGTGTGACAACTGACCTACTGAAAGAAATTACATCTGACAAAAATACCAACTATAGCAGCTAAATCAAGAGTACCAATCTGTTTACTTATCATGCAGTTCTTCACTTATACATTTAGTTCATCTTGTCATCTGTTTTTTGACTCTTAATTTCATAAACAGATTGTCAGTTTGTTTGTGGTCTTGTAGACTGTAGAGCATACAGCTCTCATCTACAATGTGCTTTACTACTACTATAATCGTTATTATTAGAGCCAATATTTGCAAACATGTCAGAACAAAAGATAGAGATGAAATCAATTACTTTGTGATCCATTTTTGGGATGAAAATAGATATCAAGCGGATCCTTTCCTGGATTAGCGCACGTGAATCCATTTTCATTGGGAGCCAATGTTATAATTGTACAGTCCGGTGTCAGATGCCTACAACAGATTAAATTCAACAATGTAAAACAATATGGTTATTATTAAATTTTCCAGAAGCACCGTCGTTTAAGGAAAAAAGAGCAAAACACATCTTAACAAGTGTGCATTTTTTTATTTATATGCGGGATAATCACTTAAAATAAATTTTAACAAGAAAATGGCTATATTGGTCCATTTTCTTGGTATTTGACAAAAATCATATGTCACTCAAAAGCCTATATCACTTGCAACATTGTACAGAAAAAAATCAATCAAGTTCTAACTGACAAAAATGGATAAACTGTGTACAAAATGCAGAATTAGTTTGTCCTTTGTTAAACACAACTAGTAAAATACGAGATAGCTGTTAACTATAGTCATTGCATCATCCTTAATTGTTTTCGTTCTAAATTTCCAGTTTAGGTACAAAGTTTCACCCTGAAATAATTTTAATTGGGAACGATTGGTCTTAAAAAGACATGTGTACAATATAATAGTAGGAGTGTGCAGGATTGAATAGAAGAAAAAGTAATTGACTACCACTTACATTTTCGATGGAGTATATAACCTCAATTTGGTCTTAAAGGCCTACGCCGGAAAGCATACTCACACTTTCGGTAATTCCCAATCTTACGTTAAGTAGGTTTCTTTGAGATTAGTTCATACTAATTTCGTTGCTGAAGCCTTCCCCATTAGGGTTTACAAACGTTGAATACTCTGCTTAATTACTATTAAAACAGTATTTCATGAACACGTATATCAAACACAATGACTAGAATATCTGATCGAAAGACATTAATGAATTAAGAGATTTATTTAATTCATCAAACTTCGTCATGATTAACCGTGCAACTTTAAATGTCTCCTGCACTGGTATCACTGCTGTCATCAATATCATGGAATCATCGTCTTTCTTTGTTCGTACGAAAGTGAGACTGATTGACTAAACGATCGAGACAACCACGGAAACTGAAAATGATTTGTAGTATCAGTGTATTGCGACCTTTAAGATTTACTACTGTATTTTTGTTTTAGAAATGACATGGTAACATACAAAATGGGACAGTCTTCCATCATCATCTTCATCATCATCATCAATCATCAATCATCATCTATACGTTCTTTTCTACAAGACCAGAAAGTATCTGTCGAACAATTGGCAAACTACACTCGCTGTTCAGATTCAGAAGGAAGTATCAACAGTTTCAGAAATGTCAGATGCTAAATCATAACTTCCTGTCCTCTTGCTGTCCTATATAAACTGACATCGTTAACTTTTGGAAACTAAGTTTTTAAGAATGAGTTCTGGTTTAAGGTGCTTGTGTTGGTTGGTTCTCTTTTATTTAAAGGGTGTATATACTTCAACATGTGAGTTATTATAATATATATATGATTAGCTACTACATCGATTAGGTGGAATCTGTCAGCCATACACCTATTTTTAAATAGATATATCTTTGTAGAGAAAATGTCTGTTGTAATAAGAATCTATGCACTGTTAAATATCTACTGCAACTAATGTTTAAATTTTAAAAAAATCAACTAAACCTATATTAATAATTATATATACAACGGCATATCTAAAAGAAATTAATATACAGATATAATTTTCAGGTTTTGTAATTTTCAATGAGCTTTCGTTGACATTAACAGTTTTCTATTTATGCTGTCAACACTTTTCTTAACTTTGGGTCATAAAAGCAGTCATTCGTATTTAGAAGAATTAACATCAGTGGCTAGCAGTGACAATTACAAGATTACTGAATCTTTTTTTACGTTGTAGGTGGATTCACAAACTTCATCGAAAGGTGGTATAAGAATGAAAACGAGATTGCAAACATCAGTTATATCCTTAACATCACGGATGGACCAGATGTTTCAGTCTCCTTAAACATCTTATTTGAAGTATGCGAAAACAACTACCTGCAAACTAGATGCAACTGCATTCTGTCAAAGCCCTCGAATGAACCGGTTTCTGTCGTCCAATGTATGGGAACTAACCAGGTTTGTGTTTTTACCAATCAAAGTCTTGGAAGCGTAGACATCCACATCTCTTATCCATTAAGCCTGCCATTGAGTGTAATGAGACTGTCGTGGAGGTCCAGAAGCTCAGCCTATGAAACGGCGAGGATGATACGTCTTCATGTCTCAAGTAAGTTATAATTATGTCGCGATCACCAACACTTTTATTGTGTTAGTCATTTTCGACACCACGCCGATGTTTGAGTAGTTATAATAGTAAAAAAATGTGCTTAATTGTTGTAAGTTTCTGTCATATTAAGCATAAAGAAGGGTAAGACTTTCTTTCTTGCCATGCACATCTCTTTCACTCCATCTCTTGCTCATTTATATATATATATAGTTTTCTTACATGTCTGCATTTCAATAACTGTACAAAAAAGCAAGTACATATCATGCTTTGTCAAATTTGGTTTTGTCGTGACTTTATTAGCAATTACAAAACAAGTTTCAGGAGTATCTTTAATAGTAAATTAGTACACTGTATAAAGATATATATACTTCGTTGATATAGCTTGCGCGCGTTTGTGTCTTCGCTCCCTTTCTATAATGTTTGTGAGTGAGGGATAAAAATTAGTAAAAGAATGATTTAGTCCGTTATAATCAGTCTGAGAAAATGTTCGAGTATACATTAATGTATGTGAAAGATAGAATTGCTGGCAGGTATAGTTTATTGTCTTGGTTATGAGATTTAAAGTGAAAACTTACAGGATTTGCTTTGCTTTTGTAAATGAAGGTTATCCGCCTATTAGTTATCGTCCTGGGGATGTCAAAGGTCAGACTCCGGAAACTGTTAAACACAAAGGTGACGTCACTTATTCAGCGAATAGTAAAAGTAACGGGCTGAGTACAGGATACCAAGACAATGGTTTCGAACAGAAAACATCTGCGTCATTTGATGTCCCACGTAAGTACAAACATACAATCACATCTAAATTTCATTGGCTCTTTCACCTTATTTTCAAATATTTCACATATGTTAATCAATTACAACAGCTTTTTTATAAAATAAAAAATCATATATTCCAGTATGCTAGAGAGCATTGCAATTAAACCATACTTAAAACAGATTCCCGGTGTATGCATTGTACAGCATTTGACATTGGTTGCTTCTCATTCTAGACAGTGTTATTCAGGAAAAGCGGAATGAATTTTAAACTGAATTGGATTTTAGCTAACTTTATAGACTTCCCAGGTCCTCAAAGAGGGTCACAACCTTCTTGAGTTTAAATGCTTGAGCGGGCTTACGAAAGGCAAGATAATGACAATTTTATGAAAGCTATTTTGGGAGAACTATTTTACAACTGTACAAAACGTCTAGCTGTATTATGAATAAACAAAAATATGAATGTTTGTGCTTTGCGTGGACTTTAATTTTATTCATTTCTTTGGTGAGACAGCGACCGTCGTTTAAATTTAAAGAATTTACTACCGTGACATTTTCAACCGCTAAAAAAACAAAAAAACATAGAAACCTGCTGGACCGACGACCTGAAAAACACTGAGAGGTATAAATTACTTTCTATAAATATTTAAGGTAAGTATTATAACTCCTATTTTTCTTTTTACTGTGGATTATAAATATTTTTAACTGAGTTTACTATTACAGAGCGCTACGATTATGATACACGCCGGTAAATAGAATGTTTGATATCTGGCGAGCGAGACTAACAGATTCATTAAATTACAAGAAAGAAAGAAAACAAAGAGAAAGACAAGATGATGTACAGATGAACAGACTGCACGCAGACTTAATATCAAACAAAAGAAAAGGAGAGCCTTGCAAGCAACCTGTCGGTCAAAGACAGAGACACAGAGGATAGAAGAGTAAATAAAACGACCAACAAAATGTATGTTACCCCTCATGAATTCTCTTTTTCTCTCGTCTACTCTCTTGATGTGATCTTGACATTAGCATTTTGTGAAAATGTTGGTAGTGATTTATCTATATTTTAAATTTAATTGTGCTTTTCATTCTCATGACTGACTTATCTCATATTAATGTCAAGTCCACCGCTGGTCTGTGAGACTTCTCACCACTAATGTATACTACTGTATGAGTTACTTATTCTCATCTAGTCTTTGCAAGTGGTTCAGAAATTTGGCGAATGTATGTAGGCTGTAGCTTTGCTTAGAAAAGGTTTTTACGACATGTGGATTTTAAATCGAAGAATCAAACTCAACAGACCCGATAAGAACATTATATATATATCATCGTGAAATTTTGACGGTCTATAGCCAAGCTTATAAATTAAACATCTGCTTGTTATAAGCAGGATCTGGGAAATGTTTGCTTCCTTATACTAAGATGCTTAACAGTATACACTTATGCTAGTAGGATACAGTTACATTGTGAACCATTCACCCCTCCAGGCCAACAAGAATTTCTTGTACATCTGCACTTATTGCTAAAAAAATGATAACAAGCATTGCTTTTATATGTCCTTTTGAAATGACAATATTTCGTTATGAGTTCTGTTTTTCTTAAGAAGCATTCATTTGCAATATTAAATTTAAAAATTGAACTTAATTATGAAAGTACAGAAATGAACCAAACGTATCATGTGAGCTTCCTGTAGACAAAGCAAGTACTGTTAAATATGCGTTTAAAGTCCTACAAAATGTGAAGATTTTCATAGCTATGCACGAAATATCTTATTTTTTTAATGGAATTTAGTTAAAAAAACTTTTTTCTATCGGCATTTTTTAAATTTACAAAATAAAGTATGTTTTTTCGTAGACAATGCGTGTGAGAGAGGCTTGTTGATGTGTGGATTTTGTTTTCCTTAAATCGTCGTCTGCTGTCAAAATATATTATGAAAGGAAAATCCTATACAGTTAAAAAATGCTGTAGCTGTAACCATTAGTGATATGAAACGCAAAGTTTGGTGTGCTTACATTTTGAACAGTTATAAACTAAAGGAACTGTGTCGGATTTGCTTTATTTAGTTTTCTCTATTCTGCATGCATTGTGTCAAGTTTTTTGTCACTTCTTCAACTGGTTCTGTACATGCCAATGTGATTGTTAGCTTTCTTGAATATGTGAAGTATCATTAATAAGACTCAACAATTGTGACTTTGATAATACTAATAAACTCATTCAAGAGAGGATTCGTTTTTATATGTTCTTACTTTGAAATACTTCTGCATGTTATATAATAATTTGTTAAGAACATCTTGCTCCAGTCACGAACTTGTTATATTGCCCAAATGCATTAATATGTATTATGCACGCTTCACAAATACTCACACACACACCATTAAACATGTTTCTATAAAAAAGCTTTCAAGAACACATGTTAATGTATTCCACATGTAAAACTGAACTTTAACCCTAATTTCCTTCCTCAGCTTTCTCTGAAGGTTCTTTATGAATATGAATGCAGTCTCAGACTTGCTGTGCTAAAAGATCTTGATTATTTTAAATATTGAATTAATTTTCTAATGAGCACTACACAAACCGGTGAAACCAGTTTTGCCAAATGTTATTTAAAACTGTCATCTTTCCTAGAGTTATATCAAAGAGTACACGAAGGTGTGTGAGAACTGTATATATTTATATCAAAATTTTATTAGTGAATAAACAATAAACATTAATGATTATATAGCAGCGGCTAATAGTAACTTTAAATCAGGTAATTTTACATCATTTTATTTCTATGTAGAAAACATAGCTGAAACGGTATTCAACAGTAAACACAATCGTTTATTATCTGTACTTAGATCACAAAAATCTATAAAGCACTTTGCAGCTTGTTAAGCTCGTCATGTGGTGCATCTGTTCACATACAGTTCCTCCAGAGAGATGCCCATCATGGAACAGCAGGCAGAGGAGGAGAAGATAAATAACGATGTTGTAATGAGGATGACAATAAGTTTGTTATACACTCCAGTAGCAGTTTTCACGCTGTCACTACACTAAAGAATTCAGTAAAAAGCATAAATGCATATTATTGTAGCATTTTAACCGATGCAGTTATGCCGAACATATAACATGTTACACCAATATACCTATGTACGAAGTGCCAATGCTGACAAAAGAGCTTCTATAATTTGTTTATTATTTCAAAATATTTATATGGTGTACTTAGGCAAACAACAGAAACTGGAAATTGGTAAAAATAACTAAATAAAAAGATGATGCATGAATAGCGAGTAAATCAAGTGAGTCACACACAGAATATTCACTCATGCCATCCATTTAATATTGAACATAATAATTTTACTGTTACAGTTTTTGCTTATGAATGGTTGGATTTGCTGTCCAAAGTATTTGAAAACGAACCCATCTTACCAATTGTTATGCAAATACTGCTTGTAGTAACCTTCCATGTCCCGCTCTTTGCTTGAAGCTTCTTGTCAGAAACTTCTTGGTTCCTGTTAGTCACTCAAAATAACTCGCGGAATTACAAAATATTCTTCTGTATCCATCCACCTTGCGATTCGGACTTTCTCAGAAGTGACAGAGACCCTTACTATACACGACAACAACAAACCAATTCAACAACTTGATCATCAGTTCCTTATGGTCGTATGCGACAGTTTATGTGCCATAAATTAACAGGGAAATTAAACTGTCATATTTGATATTGTATCATTGTGGTCAAACAGTGCATTCAATTCGAATATACGAGAACCAGCTATAAGGTCGGCTGATTGCACTTTGCTGTACAGCTGTTAATGGATAACGGCAAAAAAAGCTACAATTCTGTTCCAGAAACTGAGCTCATCATCATGTTTTATTTATTTTGAAAGAAGTATTATCACTTTTGTTTACCTGTTACATGGAAACCAGCAAAAGGGATTTAGAGCCATAGGTGTACGAAATTATGTCTGCTACAAATCTTTTGCATGGAAGCAAGCAGCATGAGGCAGCCTTCTGCAAGTAGCTAAAATCGTTTGTTTATCAGTTGAACGTCTACAAACCAGCCAGTCACCACCGTCTCTCTTATATTTCACGATATACTTTCCCTGTCCCGTTAACAAGCTTCCAGGTGTGAAAACGATGTTTATAATGTACATCTCTGGCATCATCATCTATCATCCATCCCTCCTCCTCCTCCTCCTCCTCCTCCTCCTCCTCCTCCTCCTCCTCCTCCTCCTCTTAAAATACATATATGACTATAGAATAAAGCGAACTTTTAAACATTTATCTTGGAGGCTTCCCCGGAAAAGTGCAAAGAAGTAGTTTTATCCAGCTTATTCCCTCAATCTGGCAGCTAATCAATATTAAAATAATTCGTGTTTTAATTTTGCTTATTTAAATAAATGTTAATATTAATAATCATATGACATTTTTTGTTTTGCTCTGAGAAGAACATATCTAAATACATATTGAGGAATAATGAAAGTAATGTTGTCCCAAATGGACCTGCAATGACGATGAAACAAGCTGTATAAAATTTGGTTTGTAAATGAAAATTGCTTAGACGAGTCATCGTGGACTGTTAATAAAAAAGCATTTACGTTCTTCAGAAAATAGCAATGATTATGATGTAAAAAATGTCTCCTAAGTATCTAGGGGATTTGATCCACTTACCGATTATTAATGTTGTTTTGGCAGTGCCTTTTTCGTTGCGGAGAAGTAGCATCCACTTTCCTTGGATGAAGGTAAATTCTTTTTCTAGTAGAAGATTTAAAACAAAGAGATGCTGGGATCTGCTCAGAGTGCAGTTCACCTCCCTCACTGTACTATAGTCAGAAGACAAGGGAGTTAGAAGACACGTGTCCACTGCTGTTGTGTGAGCCTTGACTCGGAACTTCTTAGTGTCAAATTCTGAAGGACTGGAGATATGCATCACATTCTCAACAAATTCAGGAGGACCTAAGACAAAACAAACAAAGTAGATATATAAATCGACCATAAGCAGACAGTTTTCGGAATGGAAAATAAATTGCATACTTCAAAAGGATAAGAAACCTACTTTTTAGCAACATATTCTTCAAGCTATATATGTGACTTAACACATTCATCTGCCAACCTGTAAGAAGTAACCACTACTATATTCAATTAGTTTAGCTTTCTGGGTAGCATTATGTCGTTGTTGTAAGTGTTATTTATAAAAAGGTTTACATAGAAGTAAATTTGTACATTTTTGAATACGAACCGAATAACAGTTTGCTTACATCTGACAAGAAAAGACACGGATCTGTTGTATTCCGATCCTTCTCCTTCACACACAATGAAAGGCCAGTCATCTTCACACTTGACAGCAAATGAGTGGCTGATATTTCCATCACCTGTAGTACGTTTGATTACCTGTCCATTTTTAACCATTATATGGGCTTCGGTAGGAAGACTCCCCTTCTCAAAGAAACAGGCCACCGTTACCTCCTGACCTTCATTTATGAGATAATCACCACTGAGTTCATGGCCTTCGACAGTCAGACTCGTGACCTTTGGAAAATCTGAGAAGAAACATTTTCTCACACACGTGTAGACGATAATGCTTTCTAAAGATGAAAGTGTGTAAATATTTTTTAAAAAATGATCCACCCTATTGGATGAACGCTAATCTAATCTGACCAACACCTTTAGAAAGATTTTCTAAATTGTTGAAAACTTTTGACGTAAACGGAACTAATTTGTAAAAATATTCCTGACACTAAATCTGTGGTAATATGTTTACAAAAACAATTTTTACTATTAAAACTGTTTAACTTATTTAAGTGGAAGTAGTCTTGCCATGTAGAATAAAGCAACACTAAAAGAAATTATTGAATTTCAATTAATAAAGAATGTAATTTTAATTGATAACATCTTCATATATGAGTCTTTGTTGTTTGCATTTCGTTAAAAACTCTATATACTGTTCAAATGATGAATATAAAGTTTGTTAACCGTGTCACAATAATTTTTAAACATTGATTTGACATTTACACTTACATATAACTTCAAGACGAATAAGGCGCAATGGTTTAGTAATATCTTTGCTCTCTGTAAGAGAAAGCATCATCATGTTGAATGACCTTTTGACCAGCAGGGAAATCTGAATCTCGACTGTGTGGAATGAGCTGCTGTGGTTAAGAAACTGAGCAAAGCAAGATGTTTCATTTCCCAGGCTCCAGTTCACTATATTCAGTTTGTTAGACGGCTTCTTCCAGATAAACGTACAGAAAAGAGCTATTCTGCTTTCCTCACACACCTCAAACAAAACTGTGAACTTGACTGAATCATCCAAACCATCCCGAATGTTCAGGATGTAACTTATGTTTGTAAAATTATTTTCTCTTTCTTTTCTCACTTCGTCAAAGTGAAGTGTTTCACCTGGAGACACAATGTTAGCAATTTTATTTATAACTTTGCTTCTAGACAACATATAACGACTAAAACACTGTGTAAGATTACCATATATGCAGGACAACTTTCTAAGACTTGATACAGTAAACTTTTGACACCAACAACAATATACATATTTTGACACCTCAAAAATAATTCATCTAAGCACTCATACCTACAGATGCATACATAATGCACAGTTAGACATATCAATAGTGCATTAATCTCATCGTTATTAAATATAAATTCTAAAAGTTTCTTGCAGAAAAGTTATATTACTTCATTTTGTGTTATGATTTTTGTGTAGTATTATTAAAAATAATCTAAAAGAATATCAATCTAGTACCCTGTCCCTACGTGCATACACAAATAAAAATCATCAAGATTATTTTTGGAAAGTTGACTACATAATACAATTAAAATAAATTGCCCACAACAGACAAATCCACAAAATAAAGCATCCAGAAATAAGTACTTGTGTACTCACAAATGTTAGCGTGTGCGCTATTGTGTGAAGAGAGAAATAGCAAAAGAAGTAAGCATAAACAGCGCACAGTAATGAACAGTCCCATGGTGGACATTTTACTTGCATCGTCTGGTACAAAGTAAGTGAGATTCGAGGTAAGTAAGCCTCAAAGTTGGTAGGAAAAGAACTATTCCGTTTCATTTTCCGTACGCTTAGTCTTGTCACTTATTTACCCATGCACTAACGAGAAAACCGGAATAATTACTATTACAGAGAAAAAAATCCAGGGACTCGAGACAAAGTTCCTGAGAGAGCTGCTTCGAATGGAGACATAAGACCAACAAATATTTGAGAAGCACTTTTGCCGGTTTAGTGGAGTATAAAGAACCCTCTGATAACAATGAAGCCTAATTTGCACATGTGACCCTACATGACACTCTGTCTAAAACCATCCTTGGGTGTTCTTTGACACAGGTCGACGCGGAAGCCGAAAGAAACCCAAGTGGATGACTAATACAAAATAAGGGACTGGCTTTGTCTTCCAAAACTTGCTTTTCGCTGCCATTTTAAGAATTAACCAGACGGTTGTCAGATGGGGTGGTTAGTGAATGAATGAATTTATTCTTTTGTATAATGTGCTAAAATGCACCTACATACAGAAACACTTGAAAAGTGCCCCAATATTACATTATTCATCATTTAACGCGGTACAAGAAATACACAAAACGTGCACACCAACTTAATCTTTGGGTAAGAAAAGCAACAATTTCGAAATTTTTGATGTGATAAGTTACGTTCTTGCTGAAAGAAACTAATCAAAAGCCTTTATAAGCATTATTATAAATATTTGACAAACAAATTATGCTGAATACCTCCATGCACCTTATCCATTTCAGCTTATTTGATGTCCAACCCAGAAAACAATATTTAAAATGTAAGAAACGATGTTTAATAGATGATATTCTGCAGAATACTTAAAAGATGATATTGTATGAATAAACATTTTTATAAAAAAAATTTACTGTCAACGCATGATTTACCAGGTTAAATTACATTTAGTTTCCTTACTAATGTGACTACACATGTGACGGTAAAGTATGATGATACCTTTTTGCTTACGGGCTACAGGATCTGCCATTAACGTCGTTTCAATCCTAGTTGTTCAAGTACCAAATAATTATTACGATCATATAACTAAAAACAAACAAATTGGGCACAAACGAAGTGAGACCTGCTTACTATATCTATTATTATGTAAGTAATATTAGATCTCAATATGTCCCTTTTATCCTTGTCAACATTTCCCATTGCTAGTAATGCCGGACGGGTACATTGTGTCAAAGATTAAAACGAATACAATATCTACCATATTAACGGAATTTTATTTATGGTAACTGATGGATTTGGCTGTACGGAAGTCCCCGAATGTATTCACTCTATTTTGATAACAACAGGCGTAGGCTTAGTTCGGTGGAACCTCGTCGCCATCACGCTGTAACAAAGTGTCGGTAAGAAACGGAATTTTGAACAATTAATGCTCATTCTATGAAGAAACCAGACATGTTCTTTCTAAGTATGGATACGTTAAGACACGACATCTTGTATTAAGCTTACCGAAAATAAGAAATATTTTAATGGTTTAACAAATACAATGAAATTCAATCATTTGTTTCAAACTTTACACACAACCAACAAGTATAGGTCATGGAACATCAAGCGGGTATGTGTGTGGGTGCACGCGTGTGTGTGTGTGTGTTTTCTATTAATGTGTTGCAGGAAATGTAACCATGAGTTGCACTACAAGACATCAGGCGACTCATCAGCTGCAGTGCACTTTCCCCGACTCTCTAGATGTGGCATCAGCTATAGCAGTGTATTTCACACCTCAATCGGGAAGTGAAAGTAATTAATAACAGCTCTCTAATTCTCCATCTCTCCTTTACTCTTCACTCCGTCCCTCTATCTTTCTTTCTTTTTTTTGTACCCTCTCGTCGCTTTTCATATAAAAAGATATTGGTTAGTCCTCAATCTGTATTCGTACATAGTGTAAATTTTAGGATTAATGAGTGGACAATTTTAGACATCTGTCAATTATTATTTTATAAATCTTTTGCAGTTTTATTTATTCCTAGATATTAACCACCGAAGTTTGTGAAAAGATATACACTCTAGCACCAACACAATAACACTTTTGGGTCAGACCTGTGTATATCTGGAACTTTGAATATCTTAATAACAATAGAATTGGCGTTCGTGTTCTTGAACTATACAAGATATAGTTAAAATCTGTTTACCTCACACTGAAGCTTAAGTGTATAAAAAACAGTCGGTAATAACAAAACATTCTATAGAATTATGTTAGCCCTAGTGGAAATGCAAGCTCAAATTTACTTTGGATAAAGATTGAATTATTTTCCCTTACTTTTTTCTGTTATTATTTGTAATAGGGAGAGTGGTTAACTGTGTACAACTCGAGGACTTGGAATGCACTTATGAAGATGGATTTAAATGTGAAATATTGACTTCAAAGTATGCTGAAATCACAGTACCAGCAAGTTTCCAACAGTTATCTGGAACCTTCAGATGCCAGGTGCCAGGGTTATCTACAGTTGACACAAGGCACTGTCAGTGGACTCCTGCCGGTCTGTCATCACATCGTTTTTAAAAAAAATTTCTTTGCAAATAAATGAGTTGTATATTTCTGCTGTTTGAATATAGTTTAAAAACCATCTTTTGTGCTGTATTAGTCGTAAATAATTGACAAGAAATGTATATATCTTTGTGGTGTAGTCTATTAGAATTTTGAGTGCATGGTGTTTTAATCTCTAGGCAGCATTAAATTAAAAAAAATAAAAATAGTTAATGATTCTTTTTTCCCTAGAAATGAAATATATTTTCAGGGATGTTCCATTTTAAATTTTTTAAATTTTTGTCCTGGACCCCGGAAGATATATAAAATATAGTTATATATTATTTTATTAGATGTATTAAATTTATCGCACAATATCATTTAAAAGGAAATAAATTAATTTATAATCTTTGTAACCATGTGCTTCTTTGTAGACACTTCCATACCTTTAGAGAGGACTGTAATCGTAGAATACACCTCCAAAGAAAGTTTCATTGCAGATTTGTAGCCTAATACGCTTATGCATTAAACTGTGACATATTTTAAACGTTTAGGTCACGGCGCTGTATTCTGATTCTGTCTGAATTTAGTTGAATTAGAGACAAGGAAACTGAACTTTGGTGAGATTAACTTACTTATTGGTCACCCTGTTTAGTGACCAATGTAGCTTTCTTTACAGTTGTCGTGTTCTCAGTCACGCTCCCTCTTCAGTCTCCAAAACCTTTTGCCTCAATCTGAATATTTTGACATAGAAAACAAAGAACGCAGAGCAAATCTTTAATTTTTTAGTCAGTTATTTTAATAGAATGCGTGCATGTGTGTGTGGGTGTGTGTGGGTATGCGTGTGCGCGCCTTTTTTTCAGTAACAAGGCCTGATGACATTTCACAAACCCCTGCAACTTTTACTACTTTGCAGTATCTGGGTAAGTTGTAAGTGATTGCAATTTAGTTTAAATGTATTGAGCCACACAAATGTTCTATGTTACTGCTGTTCTCGGTATGACATTTTATGTGCATCACGGTACACGATTCTTTTACTGCGCAGGCGTATACATGCAGTTATCTTGATCATATACATCCTCAGCATTCATGCCTACTGGAATTTAAAAGTTGCTGACCTATATTTTAACAGTTTTCTTGATACCATTTGCACTATATTTGCTTTTGTTGTTTGACTAATACCTTTTTGTGTTTAGATTACATTTATTATTGCTAGTTGCTATCTAATATAGACTAGTTCCTGCATACTGTCAGCTGCACTAACTTCTACACAACACAAGCGACTAAATCCCGTTTGCATTGTTTTCTTTCAGTTCTTTGTCTACATACTGTTTTGTTTTGTTTTTCTCTTTCCACACTTGTACACCTTTAAATAATTCTACCATGTTTTGCTTTTAGGGCGTCCAACTAAGTCTGTACAGGGTCCCATAAAACTCGTCCGAAAAATAATGCCGGTTAAATTGATCATGTTTTAGAAGAAGTAAATACTTTGTAGTTAACATAATCCTGACTCTCCCATAACCTCAACGCAGAAATATCTGTTCACTTTATGTCTTATTTTTGTTTGTTATTTTGGTTGATTTTGTATCAAAGCTATGTTAATGTATTAATTTCTTTGCATCATATGTTGCCTCACACACGGTAACCAACCGCAAAATCTCTCCCGTGTCATAACTGCAATAACCAAAAAATAAAATAAAAAGTCACTAGGTCTAGGTGGTGTCTCGGGGATTTAGGTTTATGCGACTTTTGTTTACAGGACTGATACTCGGGATTTCTTTCTCCTCCCCTCGCATCCAGCTAGCCAGCCATGTTTTGCCGCTTGTTATAGCAACAGATCTTGAGTTTTCAGACCTGAGTGATTGTAACTTCTGGACCTCAATAGCTATACCTTAACATTTTCTAGGTTGATAAAAGTCAGCTTTTCTCATTTTATCTTTTTCCAGAAAATATGACTAAGCAGGCTCAAAATGAATGTGAGTACTATTTTTTAATAGTTTGGTTTATACTACATACTAAGCTATAAACTTCACCTCAATTTGCAAATGAAAACTTTTGCGCATTACGAAAAAAATCCAAGCAGCAGTTAGCGCCATTGATGCCATTATTTCATTGCATATAACATTTTTTTTTAGCAAGGGTGGCTTTTGCACTTGTTACTTTTACATACCTTAAACTATTGTCTCATAGCATATGATCTGTTCAGTTACCTATAAAAATACTTTTAAGGCATTAGGTAATCAGTCTGTATTGTGTCGAGTTAATAGCCAAGTCATTGAAGGTGTAGAGATTAAAACACGTGTGTAAAGGGTAATAATATGTAGTGCAGCAATACTTTCCGAGTATTATGTTAAACCCATTGGAAGAGTAAAATCCAAAATGATTGTCCAAGTATTTGAATGAACCCTATTTAGCAAAAGCATAATCATAATCAACAATTCATTGTCATCGTAAGAGCAGTATTATTAGATTTATTGTTACTGCAGAAAGGTATGGATACCTTATGAGTCATTAGCGAGACTAGACATATAGTAAGAAACAAAATTTATAAGTTATCAAAAGCAAATTAGAGTTATACAGAGGTCAAATCAGGATCAGTTCATCTGACAGCCTCGTATAAATGACGCGTAAGAATAAAAAAAATCAAGCTTTCAGTTCAGTCTTTGTCAGTAGGTTGTTTCAGTTTTTGCCATTGTTATTTTGTATAAATACTTTGTTCAGAAAGACCTAGAAATTATTATGACGCTCATCAGTTTTAATTGTTAACAGGACATTTGCTGATCAAGGCTTTTCGTTCACACAGATAACACAGCTGCAGTAGCTGTCATCGTTGTCGTTGTACTCGGGATTCTTCTCGTCGGTCTGGTCGTTGGTATTAAGTTCCTAAGAAAACAAAAGTCTAAGGATACTGAACCTACATGTAAGATTTGAAACATAAAATCGAAAATTATGCACAAAAATATAAAGAATAATACAACATTATCAGAAAGTGCTTAAAACAACAAATAAAAGCACAGAGATGAACTTTGGTTTGAAAACTCCTCTCACCCATCCAGTTGGATTTACCATTAGAGATAGGAGAATGGAGGAGGAAGGGGTTATTCTTAACATTTATAAATACCTAGACAGCGTGACTTTTATTCGTTTTCCAATCAGCTATGGGTTACGAGTCTCTGTTTTTCTTTTATTTGTTTCGTATTACTTATGACATAGCAGTCTAGGAAATCAAGAACACTCTCGGTTGTGATATATTGCATATAATTATGTATATATTTTTCTTATTTTAGGTATGGAAAACGTACAGAAAAGGAACCTGTGAGTTTAACTTTAATTTGTTTTTGCCATCAGTCTAGAGACAATTATATACACAAAGAAGCTTAAATGCAAGAATTTATTATTATTAGTAGTAGTATTAGGATTATTATTAACGTATTTTATTGTAATGAATACACACGGAATCACTTCCATATAAGCACCAACACAAAAGCACATACACAGGCATATAAATCAAGTAAGTTTAAAAACTGAAAGCTACGCATTTTTAAAAATTAAATGTTTTTGTATTTGTTTTTTTTTTGTTTGTTTTTTTTTTTTTTTTTTTTTTTTTTTTTTTTTTTTTTTTTTTTTTTGTATATTCTGTTTGTTATTTGTATTTTAGCGAAAAATGGAATTTCCGCCTGAAGTCTATATTTCGTAGAAAGCGATCCACAGTTTCCGAGCGCCCTCGATCCTCCTCATTGTCATCGACTGACAGCGATACTTCCGAGCGCTCGCTTCGGCTACGTGATGTAAGACAAAAGAAGAACAGGTAATTTTATAGGCATGTATTTTGTGCCCAGAAATGTTTTACATGTTATTTTCGTTAGAGAAAAATGAATCTTTCAGAAATAAAACCATAGTCATAAGGATGAACTTTTTTGTGATGAAATAGAGACTGGCTCTGAATTATATAAATAACTATGCTTGTAACTATCACTAGCAACGTATGCAAAAGGCATCATTAATTAAGATTTCATTGAACCTTTGCTGTAGACATACTTAAGTCAGATGAATTGTTAAATATAAATGACATTAAAGGAAAGTAGCATTGATTGGCCAACACTGTGCGTGTATAGATGTAAGTAGTTTAGTGAAAAATTCCTTAGAGTTATAATTTTCATTATATATTCATAAATGTCATTTCCAGATCAAAGGAGTCTACGCTGGTATCTATACCAAAAGAAGTCACCTAATGTCTCATAAATTACTAAACACATTGATGGTGTCGACGAGGTGGCCCTTACAGTAAGCGTGCACTCAGTTGTTATCCCTGATTTTATTTTTTGCTTCAACGAAAAGCTATACATTAAAAAAAAAATCATCAAGCTCGTGACTATCCCAGTGATTTATCAGACAAGGGAAGCTACTGCTAAAACAGGATTGTGAACAGTATGAAAAGATAAGCTGAATTACAAAAAAAATGACTGCAGTTAAAGGAAGAATTTGAAACATTAATATTTAGTCATTTCACTCTGTTCATAAGTGCAATTACTGTGCGAATTCGTACTCCATATTGCCAAATATACGATACTTGTAAGGATTTTGCAACGTGACTTGTCACTTTTTATAGTTTTATAGTGAGTTTTATAGTCAATTTTTTTTTCTAGTCATTGTACACATACAATAACATTTGTTTTATATTTGGCTGTTGAATGATAAGCTACTTATCAAAGAATTAAGTCCACTGTAAATATTTTTAAGACCAGGTGTGTGATCCTGTTCGCAGGTTCGTAGAAAGTCAGCACGGGCCTTTGGGCAGACGAGACGAAATTTCCAGGCCACTATGATTGTGATATAGCTTTCGATGGAGTAAAATAGTATGCTTACAAATCGATTGTCATTATGTATATTCAGTAACGCACTATTGTCGTCATGCACAACAGATAATAATGTACGATATTCATTCTTCTAAAAATAATTCATCGTTAGGTGCAGTCAAGGCAAAAGTGAAAATGCATACTGTGTATGGTGAAATTAAATTAACACGTGTCATTGTGAAATATTATGATATAGTTATGTAATAAATAAAAACACATGTCCTTAAAGGTTTTTTTTACCCTAGTCTGTCAACTGATATATATCACTCATTAAAACTAAATAATAATTAGCAGTGTATAAACAGAAACAAACAAATAAGGCCCAACTGAGCACGATCTGTTATCACCTTTGTACTGTTATATACGAAATAATATACTAATTGTGTCCCTTTGATCTCATCCACATTTTTGTATCACTAGTACTCCAGGGCGGGTACCCGTGTCAAAGATTTAGATTATTACCTAAATCAAAAAATCTATTTATGTCAATCGTTTGCTTCAGCTTTCGTGATTTGACGAAAATCCATGACTATTTGAAATAGTTTTCGTATCCATTTATCAACAGTAGACATAAATCTTGCTAAATAAGTGACAGCTGTCAGTCTACCTATTATTTTAGACAAGTTACAGCTGTCTGTCAGTCTGTCTATTATGATATACAAGTTACAGCTGTCTATTGTTTTTCTACACAAGATCAGTGCCATCCGTCACTTTCTGTCTACACGCTACCAACACTCTTGTCTGTGCGTTTGTTGTATCCAGACTTGATAACTACAACTCCTTTCTTGCTGGCTGCCTTTTATACCTTCTTCACAAACTCCAGAAACTACAGGTGCTTAGAGCAGAAAACAGGACCACACCATCCCTCTCCTTTGTTTTGAGCACTGGCTTCCCATCCATTCTGGCATTACACATACAGATACACACA
Organism: Pomacea maculata; assembly: GCA_004794325.1. Taxonomy (NCBI): domain Eukaryota; kingdom Metazoa; phylum Mollusca; class Gastropoda; order Architaenioglossa; family Ampullariidae; genus Pomacea; species Pomacea maculata. The sequence continues at coordinate 30,957 of SRHC01002470.1, forward strand.
AACAGGCAACCATGAAAAACAGATGCCTGCATATGCATGCATGCATACATATATAATAACACATACACATGCAATTTCACTCAAAAGCATTTATTACTGAACGTTTACTTATAATTTAAAACAAAATATCGCCATCAGCAAAGAAAAGCTGAAGCCCTTTCCCCAATGAACTTACTGATGTATAACTAGACTGAAGGTCCAGTTGTTGGCAGATCCGAACTAGTATGTCTTTGTGTCTCCTTTTCTTTATGCAAATGTTTGTATAGATGTATGCATATATTATGAATATGAGTGCCTGTTAATCAAGAACGCCTCTGTCCTTATTACAATGCTACCTGACACTTGAATATGTGTGTGTGTGTCAGTCATTCTGTATCAAAGCGACAAGAGTCCCCACCCCCAGCACCCTGACACTTTATGACTTTATGCATGTATGCGTGTGCGTATGTTTGTGTCTATGCCTGTCATTATCACTATGTAGCACATTAGAGTTTACCTTTTCCACTGCCTCTTAACGTTCATTTTCGTTATGGCTCAGGACTTTATGGCGAACAACACAGATAAATATGTATCTACACTAAGTTCTCACTAGAGTTTGGTCAAAACGTCTATCCTATGAAGTACATGCATTAATTTCTCAGTTCATAACTTACTCATTAAAGTTTCCAAAGTTCGAGTTCTCGATATATCAGCCCTATCCTTGCACACTAACTCACCACCATACACCTTCTAAGCATCATCTCGGTCACTCCTTAAAATTTCAGTCGTCCATAACAATAGTCACAATTCGGCGTTCAACAATCTTAGGGTTGTCGCCCTTCGCATGTCCAGCCAACTAAGTAACAAATAACACAAATTGCACTTCCCGTAGAATCAGTGGAGGGTGGGGGTAAGAAACTTTCTAGTCGCTCATCGTAACTCATGGTTGACGACACTAGAAAGTCGTACACCTGGCCGTGTCAGTGAGGCGGTGACCGGGGTCACAGCAGGGGTACTCCACGGTGACGTCATGGGGCCTACGGTACTCCACTGGCGTACTCACTACTCCTCGATAGGCCCGTTGGTCAATCTCGTACAGTTAACCCAAGTGCTGTTGGGTGCTGGACAGAAGGCGGTCAAGGAATGGTCCTGGGAGACGATTCTTTCTCATCCGTAAGTACTTCAGTTCTTCCAGCCATAAAATATTGGTCATTTACAAGGGGTCAGTACCACGTCGCATCGAGCGTCGATGGACACTACCCTAGTCTACTATGTCATCTCAACTCGTGAGATGTACATTTCGTGACTCGAGAAGGGGTTAAAATAATCTAAAAACATGGACACACGAACTGGTCTATGACAGGGTCTGTATCTCTAGTATGTCGTCGGTATCTTTACAAGACAATGTGTCCAGCCAGAATGATACACTGATGCTGCTGTTTTCTGGTATGTAAAGTGGGTTTCCAGTTAAAAAGTTAAACATCTACAATACCGTGATAGAATATGTTGAGATAAATGCATTTAAACCTATAATAGACCCAAAACTAAATTTACACAAAATTTTAAGAATACAATGTTTTCTTCAACCATTTCTAAATATGCCACCTGACTCATCATCTCTAATGGATAAGCATTGATGTATCCCCCTGCTTTAAAGTTAAATAGTGTATAGTCTTGATAATAATATTATTATACTTTGTGATCATCTGTACAGATATAGCAGCACCAGACGTTATGTATAATCTCTCGCATCATGCTATATCGTATTACATTGTACTGTATAGTTTTGCATATTGAGAGAGGGAAATCAACAGTACTAAACATTACATCTAGTTTGATCTTGAGTTCAGGAAAGACTAACTCCAGACTAAAGGCAAAGTAATTTTTGACGAGCATTACCAAGAGGTGAGACAAAGTCTTGACAGTTCGCATACCCTGCCAGGGTTAGCACAAGCCTTGCTTGGAAGACACAGCTCCCACTTCTCCATCTTCGCATCTCCCATGTCTCCATGAAAGGTGAAGTCTTCATGGTTTATTATCTTCCTATGATCTGTGGCTTGGGTGGAAGACACAGTCTTCACTTCCCCACACTTAGTGTCTTGGCACTTGCTGTCTTCTTGAGAGATGAGATGAGTTAATTATACATCTCCTCTCTCGTATTGCTTCATCCTTTCCACTTCTCTATGGAGTCGGGTATCTATTTCCCACGTGACATTAAACACGCTCAGTTATGTACTCAGGTGAGAGTGTATATGTGTTTGGTGATGTCATATTTAGAACCTCTGGAATATTACAGTGGTAAAGAAATGGTCTTATTAACTGCAAAGCATAAATATTTGTGCTAACAGCTAGACTTCTGCCTGTTGATCAAAGTGGAATATCAGGCCGTTCTCATCTCAGACTGGTTTCAGGAACTAGAAAGCACACCACTGAAAAAAACAAAGAACTTCTTTAAAACGCAAATATAATGTAAACGCTAATAGAATGTTAAGTAAATGCAGCAACTCAAAATAAGAATGTGACATAAGGCAAGTGTTGGCCTTATTCCCAAAATGAACAATCCGTATAAGGTTT
>SRHC01002471.1:0-12281 GCA_004794325.1 Pomacea maculata
ATATTTGTAACTACTTTTATATTTATGCATTATTTTCTGACATCAGACTTTTGAATGACTACTAATAATACATAATTACCTGTAGACCTTCTGTGTAGGTACGATTTAGTAGTTTGTACCTGAGACTTTATGTCTGTGACACTTACCACTATTAAGTTGTAGTTGTAAGCAGTTGTAAGTTTGAGCAGGAGGGGACGATAGTATTTTGCTATTTACAGTCGGTCGTTTTAGACGGGAGCAAATACTATACATTGGAGAGCATCGATTTTGTTTGAATATTTATTTGGTATACTAGTGGATTTTAAGTATGTCACATAAAGTTCAAATTAAGCCTTAGTTTTTGTTTAGTAGGTCATGAATTTTTTGTAAATATTAAAATTAACAGAACTTTGCAAAGATAGAAAAGTTTGCCATGTAAACTGCGTGAAAGAGTGAATTAGTATGCAAACGTATGATTAATGTGGAGCACGTGCAAGTGCCCGTAATGAGATTTTGCTCGTGTGGACTACTACAATATTTTACTTTTTTAGTTGGTAGTATTGTCCTGTGATGCATAATAATGATCTCTTGATGCTGTTAAGTATCATTTTTTACAAACATATATATCAAAGAACGTGCCTTGTAAGAGTAAATCTTAATGAATAAAGATTTTATGCTGACAGTGTAAGTGCCTGAAAATTGTGAGGATGCTGGTGTGACGGCGTATGAATGCATTGTTATCTGTTCTATATACAGGTTTCTTAATATAGCTCACTAGACACACACACTAGCACACATAGTGGGACAGACACACGCTCACACACAAGACAAACAACTGCATATTCTTTCAATTAAAAAAATTAAAAAATATGATTTGCCAAAACTTAGTTTACTCATTTTAATCTACAATAATATCATCTTTCTAAGATTCGCTTACATAAATAATTTTTTACAAACTGTATTTGTTTCTACATATATGGCCAATAGACGTTCAGCAATGATACACCTACAACAGTCAAACGTTTATCTAATTTTATAAGCAATCAACATACAGTTGAAACCTCAGTGAAGCAAGCTACTTTGTGCTCAGCTCTATTTTTATTCGAAAACAAAAAAGGTTTTCTTTTATCTTCACAACACTCCTGATAACATTTCACAATTCACCACCATGTCGCTTTACAGTGCTGGCGAACTCTTCCCACGCCACTGCACACCATGAACAAGCTTGGTACACAGCAAGAAACATTGAATTCACCAGTGGTTAGTGACAAAGACCAACAGATTATTAGAACTGAATATTAATTAGCAAGTCGATTCTGGAGATAAACTTTTTCTACGCAAGAAGCCACGGTGAGCATCTTCGTACTAATCTCAGAAACGAATCATCTCGAAATCCACTAATCACTAGCGACCTAATTATCCATTATCTGGCCATTGCTGCTGTGATGAGTCTGTCGACATCATACGATTGTACCGCCTATTAATTACCCTCACTGATTAGGGAGGTATTCGTTTCTTTGTGCTGGGTGGGCAGGTGAAGTGCATATTTCTGTGGGGGAAGGTTGTTCTAGCAATAGCACATAAGCATGCGGAGACCTCACCACCGCCTGTATGTTAGTTAATCTGTGTAGTCTTATTATTATTCTCAATCAAGCAATCTAACACTACGAAACCGTTTGCTTAGTTTCTTTTTTTTTTTTTTTCCTCTCTCTCTTTCCCGGCATAGTGATTGTAGGCCGGAAGGCCGGCGTTTGGCGATGTGGTTTCCCGTTGGCACTATGGTTACTTCCCCCTCCCTCTCTCCAATCTGAAATCACCTCAAGATGGAAGCACTAAATATACCAACCGAGACAACAGAGCAGACTACGGCAGACAAGGGAAGTTGAGAAGAGACAACCCTGACCACGTGACACAGCCGTACGTACATCAATACAGTTTGACTGAGTGCAATAAATCCTCATGACACATACAGATTTAACATTGTGACATACAGGGGCGAAAAAACGGAAGTACGGAGGGTATTGCCAATAGAAACCTCAATTAAGGTTTTTCTAAGTGAACAGTTAAGAATTATTTAATATTTAAGAAATATTTAATAAATAACAGTTAAGAAATATTTAATAATTAAATACTGAAACCCCTTTTTTGAAAGCTGTAAGATCAAAATGGATCTCTGGAATAGGAAGGGTCCAAGGAAGAGTTGTTAGCAGTGAGAGAGGTTCTACCTGTTGAATATCTACTCCGGCAGCTTGTAGGTGAGGTGTTATTCGGAGTGATAGAGGCTTTTGCTTCTTGGTACGAATGGCATACAGGGCAGCACGCTGAGGTCTGAAGACAGCACGATACGCAGGGTTTCCAGGATGAGCTTTTAAACGACAGACATAGGATAGCATGTGTTTCAAACGACGGAGAGAAAGTGGAGGCTCACCAGCTTCTGTGTTGGGTCAAAAGACCCTCAATGTCCTGTCGGGAAATCCGAGCTGAAGGAGGGAGATAAAGACAGCAGATAGTAATAGTCTTACCCAGGAAAACTCGGGCAGCAACAGCTTGAAGAGGAGTATTGAGTGGTAACTGGCTAAATAAAAGATTAGAGCGAATAAAAAAGAGCAGTCCCACCTGAAGGTACATCACTTTGTGAGTCTTGACGTAAAACTCGATAGCCTTTGAAGGAGAATGAGTTGGCAGGTAGGAGAAGAGTCTCCTGCAGTGCTATGACATCACGAGAAAAACGAGATGCTAGGCATCGAAGTTCTTAAAAGTTTGCTCGGATCCCTCGACAGTTCCATTGAAGGATTATAGACATAAGTTATCTATGAGGAAGAGATGTAGACCGCTCCATAGTAATTGAAGGAGAAGAAGCGGATGAAGGCAGGGACGGCGGGATGGAGAATGTGACATTAAGTGTCGCTCATCCATATCTATCTCCTGCTCGTCAAGAGGAGTATAACGATTTAGAATAGGGATAGGTGCTACTGTGGTGGTCCTAGATGTAATAGGTGTTTTTGGTGATTTTTGTTTTGTTTTTGTGTTTTTGTCTGTCTGCGGTGTGGTATTCTTGTTTCTTGGCGATTTTGTGTTGCGTGTTCGCTGGGGGGCGGTGTTTCTGATTGGTGAAGTGGAATGTTTTGACTGTGATGCTTGTGTGGTTTGGGATGCTTGAGATTTCTCTGATGACTGGGTGCCACCAAAGCTTGGAGGAGGAGGAGGAGGAGGAGGAGGGGGAGGAGGAGGAGGAGGAGGAGGCGGCATAGATTGAGATATAGGGACAGGACCTTCTGAAGTTACCCATGTTATATCTGTCTGGATGGACACAGAGGTAGATGGTCGCTTTATGACTGCTGCTGAGTAAGACATGGAACTTGAAATAGAAGATATTCATGAGGAGCCACCCACTACGCGACGGAGAGCATCAGCGTACGAGACGACAGATTCCGCGCGTACACGTTAGGAGAGGAGGCAGACGGCGGTTCATCTTTGTCTATGATAGGCCTCAGCCTTTATCAGGGCGATAAGACAAACCTGTGGGCAACAATGAGCTTTTTCGCTGCTACATGTCCTGTCATACATATTGTTCAGAAACACGAGATAACGGCTTGATTATCTAAACAAACCCCTGATGGAGAACATGTTTTTATCGCTGTTTTGTTTGACCTGTGTGGATTTGAAACATTAAATGACTGAGTTATGACAAGCAAGTTCTCCACACGCCGTTGTGTCTTGCTCACGATTCAGTCTCCGAGCAGTGTGAACATCTTACTTTGAGTCTTCTGGACAGGTAATCTTTTATTTTAAATTGATTCATCTTTCCACTTAGTGGAACATCGCGAGTAGTCAGCTGTCAAAATATTTGCATGTTAGGGTCTTTGTTGCTGAAAGCGACTGAGTAAACTCTTGTGAACAACTCGCTATGTACATGTGTCAAACGAGTTACAGGAGATGCTAGTTATACAAAACTGAACAGCCTCGCCATACTGGATGTCTTGGTTGTAAAATATCTTCCTCAGCTCTGCCACGGACTTTGACCGCCATGGTATCTCGTAGACATTAGTCACCGCCTATACGTCACCTATGTCACAGAGATGTCATGTACAATGCGACATATTTAACCTGGATTGTAAAGTGAAGCTGTTTGAATTCGCTCACAATAAAACTTTAGGAAAGCCTTTCCTTTGATGCTCTCTAACGACTCCATCAGACATGTCAGACTGTTATTTGTTATCTTTGTACTTTGTGTTAGAATGTTATTGACTGCTGATTTCTAACGCTGTTGTACTTTGTAAATATGTACAATGATATAAATAACATTAAATAAATATAAACTAACCACGAAAACCAGTATAACACGTATGACACGATACACTTGATCCCCTGCCAAGACGAGGGTCGCCGCCACAGTCACGTGACTATATCTTCTCTTTATTTTCTCTTTTCGCTATTATGATCGCGTTCTATACCTGTCTTGCAGCAGATCTTTGTTCCAAGGCATCGTCGGTGAAATAAATACGTTTTTTTCTTATTTAATACATGTTTCAAGCTTTTGGTTATCCGCGGTAATACCCACGATACTATGCCACTGACACTATATTACCCTACGACACACATGACAGTTTGCTGGATTCCAAGAAAAAGTGCAGACCACCAAGTTACATGTTTACCTCCGTGGTGCAGGCGCTGCCTCCGACAAACTTGGTCCTGTAATGGGGAAACCATTGTCAACAATGTCTGCTCATCCGTCGTCTGCTCAGGTGAGCCACTCTCCCTCCCTGCACGCTTAGAGTACTTCAACTAGTTTTATCATCCTACTTTTGTAGTGTGCTGGTCTTTTAAGCTAGTATAATTCTGGTGTAGATATTTAATGTCAACCTGTGTATTACCATCTCAGTGATGTACCCGGTGTTCAGTTCTCCTCTCACTGTAATGAATATCACAGGTTCAGCGACCTAAAGGAGGAGGTGGTAAACAGAGTTCTAGACGCGGTGGCCGGGTCAAAGTTTACCTACACGCTGTGAGTGATGAACAGGCGGCACTACTTACAGATACAGGTAGGTGGTATTTTGTAATATGCTTTACTTTTTTAAAAACTGACAATAGATGAAAGCAGAATAAAAAGTAGACAGGAGAAAACTAGAGAGATAGCATTCACATGTAAACATCAGAATCAGTAAAGACATGAAAATGGTAGACAATCGAACAGAAAGGATCATCATAATGATGATTATGATAATTATAAAGAGCAGCTTTATGATTACGAGTAAATTACTAATGATCTGTGTTCGATGTGAATATTAAAAATAAACCATAGCATAAGCGCAATCAGTCGTTACTCGTAATGATCAATAATTAGTTTTAAAAAAATTGTCTGCTATAATTTAGACAATTGTGTATGCGCATTGAAAAACCCTTATAAAAAAGTATTTTTTTTAAAGTGAGCACACGTCCTCTGGAAGAGGTAAAGAAAAACACAGGCGCTGACATACAGTTTGACCCCAACCCCTCACCTGTACCAGGTATGAAGATTCTTTTCATCCGCGGTCTTCCTTCTCAGATCGAGGCGGCAGTCAGGCTCATCAGCCAGAAGACTGGTTTAAAGGTTTGTTTGTTGACAATCAAATAAATATTAGAACAGTGTGCAACACATTATAACGTAGGAAATAAAAAAAATACCTTACTGAATAACAGAAATTACAAAGGGCGATCTTCAGTACTAAATGGCAGTAGCTAATGCAAGTAAAGTCTCAGCAAAAAAACACAAATGACTTAAGGATAACAGGTAGTTAATATCTAATTGACCACACTGGTCTTCACACAGGACCCATTACCAGACCAGGCCCAGACATTCTGGCTCCAGTGGGTGGAGGCCGCGTTCCCTCATCTCGACTCTCGCGCCTACTTCCTGCCTCCTGTCTACGTCAACCGCGTGCCCATGTCTAGACAGGCAGCTGCTGGTCAGGAGGTTCTCGTCCTACAGTCAGCACCTGGACAGGCTGGTCAGTCTAACCAAGTGCCAACGAGTTCATCTTCTGCTGCTTCTCCGTCTATTTCTATTTCTCAGCCTCCTCGTGTTCAGGACAGTGATGTCAGAGACGATGCTGCTATGCAGAGGATGTTTGTTTGCCTTCAGAAAATGTTTGAAGAGAACAGAGATGTGATGGTGGGACTGACTCAGCTTCAGTTCGGACAGTACCTGGGTGAAACTTGTTACGCTGCCGCCGCTACCCACCTACCACGACCCTCCAACCTTCCTCCTTCTCTACCACACAAGTGGAAACAGGGAGACTTTGATGTGCTTCTCATTCATCGACAGTACGGACTGGTAGTCTGTGAGGTGAAGTCAGTGGGTGACAATATCAAAGATTTAAACATGTCACAGCAGGATGTAGACAACAACATTAGACAGAAACTGAGAAACGCCGTGTCACAGCTGGACAAGGCGGAGGCCATGTTGTCTCACCTGGTGTCCGACATCGCTCCCGGTCTGCCCGTCTATAAGGTCATCGCCTTCCCCAACCTCACGACACTTCAACTACAACAGGCGATCTCCGGTGACAACCTCCTCATGCAGGTTTTAGTACCTTTCTGTTGCCTTACAGATATTCTATAACAGTGATGCCCAACCTTTTTCGGCCTGCGGGCCATATCCATTTCGGACAACCGTGTCACGGGCCACTTCACCGCAAAAATACAAAAAGGAAAAAGAAAATAGAGCAGAAACCATTTTTTATTAGAAACAAGTTGTACTTACCATTAATTATGTAGTAATTAGTGGGATATTTGAAGTTGTTTTCCCGAAACCAACTTCTGAATGTCCGGCCTCATCGTAGAGACACCAAGTCGGAGCACTGAATCGAAATGTTCGTCCATCGAAAAAAAGATTGAGAGACACCCCTACGTGGGGATAAATACTTCTTCTTCCTTTTTTTCATTTTTTAAGGTCTTCTTTTATTAGTAACATGCCGATTTCCTGCACTGTGGGCAGAAGTTTCGCGGGCCGGATTGCACGAAGTCGCGGGCCGGATATGGCCCGCGGGCCGTAGGTTGTGCATAAACATAAATTTGGGTCAATAGAAAACGAACCGATAATGTGGACAGTGTATGTGAATGTGAATGAAATGTGGTGATAGTGTATCTGTATGTATAAAAAAGAAGAAAATACTTGTTTGGGGGAAGGGGTGTGTACCAGTATCAGTGCCAGTAGCGGCGTCCACACGTGTGTATAAGTGGCGGTTGTTATCAAATCCGATTCCCAGTGTAGTGTTACTTGGCAAATAAACGAATTCTTCTTTATTTTTTCTTCATTGGTGCACATTATTCTTTTCACTCCATCTCAGGACGATTTGTTTCAATAAAGTCATTGAATGTAGACAGTAGTTCTATCTATTTTAACAACATTATTATCCTGTAGGAGCCTTAGTAAGCTACTGATTCGTATTTAACTTGTAATTAATACTTTAATGTTGAGGGTTAGTTAATTTTTGTTAAGTTTACTTTCATCTTCTATCTCTATATTTAACTCTTGTCACATGACATGATGTGGATCCTCTACAGGACCTGTGTCGGTGTCTGGGAACAACAGATCCCTCCAACATCCCAGGTCTGTGTCTGTGCTGTGATCAGTTGTCTGACCCCAAGACCCCGTGTGACGTCAGTAGTCACGTGCTGAGGGAACTCAGACACTGGTGGCAGCGACGTGTGGCTGGGGCTGGACCTGTCAGTCACATGACATCTAAGTTGTACAAGACACTGGTAGCCAGGTAAATATGACAATAATGTGTAGTCACAACACTGTCACAGTCTAAGCCTGTCGTGTACGATGTTAGATGTGACATCAGTGCTCACGCCACTGTTCTCGTCAGAGAAATCGTCAACTGACTATATTTGAACAGTAAGAGTTTTATCTTCAACAGGGCTTGGTAACTGTTACCAGATGTTACAGGTGATATGTGGAAATGTGATGATTGGCGAGAAAGCAGAAGTCCATAACGCCGACGTCGTAATCAATGGCATGTTGGTTGGTCCTCAATATACTGTGCCAACTTCTCCAGGAAACTGAGTCTTTGCAGTTGATAAGATTTCCAACAACACATTATTCACAATATATGCGACAGTCCTCATTTGCAGACACGCTGGTAAATCAGACACACGCTGTAACTACACTAACACCTGCTGACCTCACAACTCTGACCACAGTGACACACCTTATATTACATTGTAAACATTATCAGCAGTCAGTTGTAACCCTAAAAATTTCACAAAGGACTAGCATGGTGGGATAGGGTGTTAGGAATAATTTTCACGGGAGAAGTGCGTTTTCAGCGCATATGTAGCTCATGAAACCTGTATTCATCCACTGATGTAGTTTCAGGTTCAGAAAAAAATAAAGATGTTGTAAGTCCGACTGTTTGCCAGAGGCGAACTATTGTCACAGTGTTATAATTATTCTCTTGTTTTTTCTAAATACTTTTTTTCTACCAGCTCACTAACTGCTTTCTGTAAACTTGTTAAACTTGAAACACATTTTACCTTAAAAAATTTTATTATGCTGTTTGGCATTGTGCTGGAGTACTTCAATACTTAATTTTGAGCAGATCATTGTGTCCATTATAGAAGTAAGCTTTAGAAAGTTTCTTCAGTTAACATAAATTAGACAGTAAAATAAAATTTCTCTTTGGTTTTAATAGAAGTTATACACTTTCGGGGGGGAAAATGAAATACAGTTGACAATTAACTTATTATTAATTGTAAAATAATGTAAATATTTTTTGTAAAAGACATCAATTGATGTGACTGTACTAGATTCTGCGGTCCGGCGACAACAGTGACTGTGCCATGTACATGTCCTCCACGTGTGAGTGTCAAGACCCTGGGTCAGGCCGTGTGGTGGACAGGACAGTGCTATACTGCTGTCATCACACTCTTCCCGGAGCAACTTCACCTGCTACACACGGCGCCTCCCACACTCTTTCTGGCAGGACCGCCCGGTACAGGTAAAACTGTGGTGCTGCTGCTGATGGCCATACAGTGGCTGCGGTGTGGTCACCACGTCTACGTTGTTAGTACCTGGTGGGGAAGTCGTGCAGCGTGCATCATGTTGTATCACCTGTTGCTGCAGACAGTAAAGAGACAACAGTCAGCACGTGTATCACCCGGTCAGCCTCACCTCCTGCAGTATGATGGCGGTAAAGACGAGGAGAAGACCGTCAACGACTTGTCACAGGCAGCAACAGGAGGGTCGTTGTACGTCATCGCTGATGAAGTGAGCGAGTGAGTAGTACATCGTGTAATGTGATGATAGACACACAGGTAGATGTCGCTCGCTGTGATGTTAGAATCACCACCAAGTGTCTAACAGTTGATATTTCTTCAATGAAAGTAACACCTGCCCTGCTCACGCAAGTTTCGTACCAGCAAGTAATTTTTTTTTTCGCACACGCTATTTACAATGACATGTTGTACGCATACGCGATCTGCCATACGTGGTGACCAAGGTGACAAGCCTCGACCTCGACTTTCCGAAATAAACGGTAGTTCGCGTGAACGTAGCTTTCATTCAGACAACAGGTATACAAGTAAACAAAGACAAGATGGAGGTGCTTCAAGACTGATGGTCAAATGAAATGAGAAAGTTGTGATTTGTCCTGATGAACACATTGCGACAGTCAGTGCTGAGTTGAAGACAAGAAGGTGAAGAAAGATGTGGAACAGAAGACTACACAAGTAAATGGATTTAATATATACTAAACAACAAAAACAAAGATAATAATACTAAATGAACATTTAATACATTGTTACTTAAAATTGGCAAAGAAAGCTTGCATCTTAAGAACTTCGCATGTTATATAAATATATATATTTTAGGTAGAATTTCTGTTATAAGTGACATATTTAATACAACTATATTTACTACTTATATTGGAAATCAGTTTCACCCTCCCATCCTCTTTCTCTCATAGACCACATAATCAGTTTCCACCACAATTTCTTTATCATCTTCCTGCCATGTACGTGTTAGAGAAGATGAAACTAGTCCTTACACATCAGTTTCGTACATCTGTACAAAATTCTTTTCAGTAATAAACGTTAATCCTTGTCAGTTGCTTAATTTTATTTGTACAAGATACATTTACGTGTATACTTACACATTCTGTGTCAGACAACAGACATATACTCTCTCTTGCCTCCCTCCCTCATGCATGTATACATATCTACACACACAACCACAGCATTCACCGCTATTCACACACATTATTATGTACAGTGTCAGTGAGCTTAGTATACAAGTAGCCTCCCCTTGACATCAACGTGTTACACAATTACTGTATAGTCACACACAACACAGACATACTCTGAACACGTGAATTTATTTTGATTTAGAGTGATACTTCTGTTCATGAAACTTCATAAAATACTTTGACACGAATTGAACACTTGTGATGTTTGTGCGCTCCACGACCTTTGATCAGTGGAAAGCTGTGTGACGGTAACTATAGCAACACTCATGTGTGTCACAGGTCACAATACTTCCGCACTGTGTGTGACAAGCTGCTAACACAAGTTCCTGATCTCCATCTTTGGGCGGCAAGTTGTTACCATCGAGACGCACCCGCCGGCTGGCAAGTGGAATATTTAACTAGACCCCTCCGCTCTCCACCGGCCGTCGTCAGGGAAGTCAAGAAGAATGAGTATATTACTAACGGAAATCTTGTCAAGCCATACAGTGAGCGAGGTGTGCCCGACCACACAGACGGCCCGCCAGTCACACGACTGTCTCACCGAGGTCAAGGTCACTCAGGTGACAGTCCAGGTGACTGTGTGACGTGCGGTCGTGACGTGGCCAGCTTCCTACACAGTCTCCGTGTTGGTGTTACAGGTAGGTGTGGGTATTGTGTAGTGTAACGACTGTTGACAGATAAACTCGGTGTGATAAATAACAAGCAGGTGAGAAATAGTCTTGTGAAGATAAATGTGAGATGTTGTTTGTCTAACTACCTACAGGGTGACAGCTCTTCATACCATTTCGTCTTTAACCTTTTATCTGAACCATGGTTTGTGTGGACTGGTCATCTCTGAAAGTGTGACATCATTACCCAGGTTTCTGTATCTTTACAATCCATGTTTGGCACTGCTGACGACTCAGTTTTCCGTTGTGTGATGTGCGGACCTGTGCCTCATGGCTGCACTGTCTGTAGAGTAGATGTTTGTGGCCTTTTCATCTCAACGATGTGACTGACGATGAGTGTGATATCAGGGATTGGTGGTTGTCTGTCGTCTGCTCCATGTGTTTTTGAGGCTGCTGTCACGTGATCTTGTGTCTGGATACTTACCTGTGTTTGTTACTGAAGTGTTCAGGTGAATCTGTGTTCACCTCCTCTTGACTGTGTGACACCTGTAATGTTGCTGTGTGTGACGCCGTTGTTTGTGTTGTTTACTTTGTGTACAACATTGAGTTTACCTGTAGTGTGATTGCTGTGGAGTCTGATAATCTACATGGACATTGCTGACTGCTTATGTCAAAGATTACTTGCAGCCATCAAGTGCTATCCTCCTCCTCCTCCTCCTCATCATCATCATCATCATCATCATGACAGTGTATTAGTAACTTGTTACTGTTATTTTAAGTCCTGTTTATATCCATGTGTCTGGCAGTGTGTACGCTGTATCTCCGACAAGTAACTAACAGTAGAAACTGACTTTGAATGTTAACAGAGAATGTCACGACAACAGCCACGACCGTTACCTCCACCAACAGCGCCACAACACCGCCCTGCCTGCAGTGGAGAGACGTGCTGGTGTTGGACTTGGATGACATGGGTGACGACTCGGGTATGATGGAGGGACTGAAAGAAGCGGGTATCCCAGTGCAGGTGATGAAGGACGATGACATCGAGGACGTTGCCACGGCTCGCAGTGACGTGGTGTGGGTGACGAGTGGACTTCGTGTTTGTGGTCTGGAGCGAAAAGTCGTCGTCTGTCTGGAGGATCAAGTTTTAACCCGGTTTCTCTTCATGTCCCGGTGTACGTCACAACTTCTGATTGTCTACTCTTAGGACAAACCAAAGGGTATCTGACGTCATCACATCGTGTCTATGATACATTCATATACACATATTGTATATTACACATTTATATACACATGCTTAATGATATATATATAGACATATGGTGTTTATGACATTTTTATGTACACATGTTGTGTATGACACATTTATATCTACATGTTGTGTATTGCACTCACAACAGTCGGTGTCTCTCTTTACACAACAACTAGTGTTAACTTTAATATCATACGTATGCACACAGATGAG
>SRHC01002471.1:13498-28721 GCA_004794325.1 Pomacea maculata
TAAGGATGAGCCAGACCATTTCCCTAATGTTATTACATGTATATTGTTAAAAGATTCAGATACTCAAGGTAAGACTGACAAGCTACGTGTGTGTAACTTTGTGTGTGTGTGTGTGTGATTCTATGTGTAAGACCTTTTAACCTTTGATCATTTATTGACACCACCATAGGGTTCATATCAAGGGGTAAGTCATTAATATTCAAAAAATACACTTGGTCGGTAAACAATGAAGACATTAAAAATATGTAGTCTGTGGCTCACACGTGGTTATAAATACAATCATCTAAATACCATCGTCATGAGCTTATATAGTAAGTGTCGCGTGTAGCGACGAATCCAGCCGCTCCCAGCGCCGAACAAACCAACACGCACACGAAACGACGCTACAAATATATATTTAATGAAAATAAAATAAAAAAACAAACCCCCCTAAAAAAACAAAAAACACAAAAAAACACAAAAAAAACACAAAAAAACACAAAAAAAAACACAAAAAACAAACGCCTCACAACCGGACGCCAACCGATCCCACCCACAGCTCCAGACAGTTCCGTTCCCACAACAGAACCGCGGTGACAACCAAGTCCAGGCTTCCGCAACGATAACAGCCACAACCGTTTCTTCGACGGTAATCACCACACTAGACTCCGTTTCTTCAACGATAGGCTCCGCACAGTCAAACCTTCCTCCATGATGGTCGTTTTCTTTTTTCCACCTCTAATCCAAAAAAAAAAAAAACGTCACCAAACAAAATTACGTCACACTTTATTGACGCAACAGCCCCCCTTCCCCCAGGACCAAGACTCAGGCTGAGTCAGCATGCGACACGCGACAAATGTCCCCCCCATGATGGAGCACCGCGACATTAGACTATACGCGTGATGCCTGCTGCTCAGCCTGCCCATGAACTCTAATTACCCTCGGGGTGGGCCATCTAGTCACTTATCCTGTTGTAGGATATGATCGGCTTTAGAAGTCCGCTCGACGTTCTGCTCACCGGGGATGGCCTCCCCTGGAGTGTTAGTTTTGCTGCGTTCCTTCCATCTTGCGATTGGTATGAACCTGTGACGCACGCTTTTTTGCTTCTTGGTCGAGCTGTTCCTCCAGCTTGACAATCTTACTCTCAAAGGTAGCTATGGTAGCCTCAGTAGGAGCTCGGTTGTACCCCTCCAGCTCCCAAGGTTTGTCACGCGTGTCTTTGTCCTGGCGCTCAATGACCAGCCTCTGATTTTGAAGCTTCAGCGACACTGAACGCTCTGTTTCCAAGTTCTTCACTCGCTTGTCATCATCTTTCAGGGCTGCAGCCATTTCCTCCAGTGCAATGCGTGCCTTTTCAACTTCGCGCTGACAGTCCTCTATCTGAGCTGCCAGCTTCATGTATTGCTTAACAGCATCTTCCTTCACTTTGTTGGCCATCTCCACTTCCTGCTCTAAGCCTTGCAGACCTCCTCGCAACTCACTGCGAGTAGTTACTGTTATGGCTCTCTGCTTACGCTCATCCCGAAGCTCTGCTTTCATTTCTCGTATCTGTTTAAGCAATGGTCTCTTAGACTCCTCATCCAGCTCCTCACGACCAGCAACATCACGGTCATACTGAGCGTTCAGAGCCTGCGTGTTCCCTTCCAACCGCAGTTTTACATCTCCTTCTACCCGAAGCTCATCAGGGTTGCACGTCAAACTCAAGCTATTCGTTTCTTTTTCCCTACTTCCCTTGCCAATCTGATCACGCTCAATAGCCGACCTCTCAGATCTGTCCTTTTCTTCAGCCTTCCTTTTGGGAGTTGTGCGCTGGCACGTGTCGCAAGACGCACAAAAGCTGGACATCTTTACACATGCCCGGCCAGTAAAACTTACACCACAGTCTGTCCCGCGTTCCCCTTGCCACCACATGTCCCGCCATGGGTGTGTCGTGGGCCACACGTAGAACTCCGTGCCTTAAAGGCTGGGGAACAACCAACTGTTTGTGTTCTGCGCCCTTCTTTTCTATGTAGACTGGCCACAACAGTCCTTTCTTACGCAGGAACGAAACTCTCCCTGTGCCTCGCTGTGACGTCACCTGTCTGTCGCTCGCCAGGCGGCGAACGCGTTGCAAAGTGTCCTCCTGTTCCTGCATTTGCGCTATCTCCTCTGGCCCCACATGAAGCAACTCTACTGCACTCTTTATTGACACCTCCATCCCATGTTCTTCCGTCAGCTGAGTCCTGGTCTGAACCAGTGCACACATGCCTGGCCTCTCTTCGTACACCGGCACCTGCAGCTCTTCGCCCAGCTCGGTCCTGAGTGTGTTACCGATGATCACTTCCTCCACAAGCCTGGGGATGAGCGCTGCTTCTGCTTTTCCACGGTAATAGGGGGATTCTGAGTAGACTAAGGCCAGTGGGGCGTACGTCGATCCTGTGTTCGCATAGCGTGTCCGCTGTTTATGACCCTTGAGGCATGGGTCAGGGATGAGGTCGCTTCGGATGCACAGCATGTCTGCCCCCGTGTCTCGCAGCGCAGTGGCCGGGGGGCTGTTCACTCGAACGGCCTTCCTGAAACTGGCCGTCTTCACACTTTGGGTGCACTCTGTACACAACGCTAGCTTCCCTTCATCGATGACGTTGATCGTCCGTATGACGGCCTCTTCTGTTGTCGGCGTTCCAGTAGCCTTCCCCCGTGGACAGTCCTTCCTCATGTGACCCTCTTGGCCGCAATGATAGCATTGCAGTCTTCCCCGACTCTGACCAAGGGCCCGAGTGGGCACTGCCGCCTCCCTCGGACCTTCAGTCCACATCTGTTGCTGGGTTACGACATGGTACTTAGCTAAGTGCTGGGGCGCGGCGTGCTGCTCAGCTGAGTTCCTTGCCTCGGTAAATTGCTGTGCTAGCGTTGCCGCTTCTTCAACGTTCTCAGGAGTGCGCTCGCGGACAAACGTGGCCATCTCTACAGACAGGCTATCGAGCAATTGCTCTAGGAGGAAGAGGTCCTGCAAGCCCTCGAATGTGGACTGTTTACCTGCTAGGTTCAGCCACCTTGTCAGGTATGTTCTTGTCCGCGCTACACACTTCTGGAACGTCTCCGTGCTCTCTCTCCTGGCTGATCGGAACTTCCTCCTGTAGGTATCTGCTGTGAGCTGGAAGCTGACGAGTAGTGCGCTTTTCAGCCTGTCATAATCGCTGGCGTCTTCGTCGCTGAGGCTCACATACACCTCCCTCCCTTTTCCTTTCAGTAAATTGCCAAGCCTCGCCGCCCATGTGTCCTTACTCCAATTCTGCATTCTGGCACTCCTCTCGAAGTAACGTAAGTATGCCTCTAAATCTTCTTCATCCTCGGAGAAAGGCATCTTAAGTTTGATCCCCTCAAACTCAGCCGCTGCCTTCTGTTGTCTCGCTCCCTCGCTTCTAAGTTTGGCCATCTCTAGCTCATAGTTTCGCTCATCTCTCCTCTCCTGCATATCTCTTTCCCTTTCCCTTTCCTGCCTATCTCTTTCACACTCCTCCCTCACGAAATCTAGCAGATCCCTTCCGCTCAGGCCTGCCTTCACGCCCACCTGAACATACCGTTCGGTAGCAGACCCAAAACCTCTCACTCCCGCCTCTGAGGTAGCTGTAACACTCACCTGAGGGGGAAACGTCTCGCGCCCTCGGTCAAAGGTATCGACCGGCTGATCCTCGCCCTCCGAGTCGCTCTCCATCAGACCGGGCCCCCCTACACGCGCCCGAGTGCGCGCTGATATAGGTGATCCCAAACGCGACATACCGGGGCGATAAAACTCCGACTGTCAATGAATAAGCCCCTCCCCCACCTAGCATAACCAACGAGCAACAACTGTTAAATTAAACCCACAAGATTACGTCACGTGACTTCGGGAGTGTGTGAGTGGACAGTTAATTCCGCCCTGCCGCTCCCGGCTATATAAACACAGCTATACAAGCACCCGACTAGCCCCAAACAGGGTCGGACACAGCTCGCACCCTCCCAACCTATTGACGAAGCAATACAATGCAGTTACAGGACAAGACAGCACTGAGGAGCGAGGATTAGGGTAGTGGGTGACTACGCCGCATCTCCACCAGTTGTCCCGTGTAGAGACGTATCCAGCCGCTCCCAGCGCCGAACAAACCAACACGCACACGAAACGACGCTACAAATATATATTTAATGAAAACAAAATAAAAAAAGAACACCCCATAAAAACAAAAAACACAACGCCTCACAACCGGACGCCAACCGATTCCACCCACAACTCCAGACAGTTCCGTTCCCACAACAGAACCGCGGTGACAACCAAGTCCAGGCTTCCGCAACGATAACAGCCACAACCGTTCCTTCGACGGTAATCACCACACTAGACCCCGTTTCTTCAACGATAGGCTCCGCACAGTCAAACCTTCCTCCATGATGATCGTTTTCTTTTTTCCACCTCTAATCCAAAAAAAAAAAAAACGTCACCAAACAAAATGACGTCAAACTTTATTGACGCAACAGCCCCCGCCCTTCCCCCAGGACCAAGACTCAGGCTGAGTCAGCATGCGACACGCGACAGTAAGTACTAAAGTGTTGTCTGTGGAGCACACAAATAACGAGCAGCCACACAACAAACGTGTGTAGTGAACATACCCACAGAAACATCACACATTATATAACATTAAACTATTGTTGTTCATCTTGTTTGACACCAGCATGGCGCAGTTTATAGACTATACACAAAGCGTGACATCAGCCTGATGGTTACCTCAGAGGTATCTGCCATGACCTCTGACCCACTGTTAGGGTCTGTAGGTCTAGCAGTGCTGCTATGTTCTGATGTTGGTATAAGCTTTACAGAAACAGTACACGTGCTTCATCTTCTGTTTCTACTTTACACAGAGGACATGTCTCGTTTGCCCACATCGTGTCTGTATCGTTAGCTTATGTGTTGTTATATCAGATATTCCTCATCTAAAGCAGGTATAAGCTACTTTGAAACATTTCAGTTGATAGACGTTAATGTATCGTTCAGGCTGGAGAGAGATTTTATACGATGCCCACATTTCTAGCCATGAACTGTTTCTTACATCGCAATGCCAGTTCCGGGCAAAACAGTCTTCTAGTCTTTGCCGGATTTTTCATCGGGGTACACAGTCGTTCCCTCGCCACAACGGTGTTGCAGTACCGTTAGTTTATATAAAAACACACGCCTTCTCCGGTGGATTTGTTGGTGACAGTAGGACACCTGTCCATGGGAATGGGATGACCAAACCAGCTGACATGTCACTCATTGTCACTGTCAGACTCCTTCAGCCAAGTCTCGGTGTAAACAAATATATTAACAGCAGTTAAATCTTATTCATTCAATGTGAGGTATTTGATAAGCTAATATGTACTTAACCACTCCCTACATTTCAAACGAGTCATCAAGTGTTTCAATCTACTCACTGGGGCCTAAGCCTACAGGAAACCAGCGAAGACTACATCCTGCCCCAACGGTCACACTCATAGGAACAGCGAACGCACACGGATGTTGATCTATAATACTTATTTATTTAGTATACATTTCTGTTTAAATATAACATACACTTCTGTACACTCGTGCCCTCTACATGTAGATTATGACATCAAAGCTGAACTATTATTTCCAGATTCGAGAAACTCCGATAAAGTAGATCGACATTGAGAAACATTTTTGGAAAATAGTACACAGTTAGTTCCTTCTGTCGTTGATGAGATAAAGACTTCAATACAGCGATGACATCCCTATCCTGAGGAGGAAGACACAGGCTGTGAGTGTGTTTGAGGTCATGACAAGCAAGGAGCAATACTTCGAAGAACTGAGTGTATATTGGGTATATCACAATGCTGAAATCAACTATTAAGTAATGAGTAATTGACTCCACTAGCTGGGGAAACAGTGCTAAGAGCGCTGGCATCTGATCTGACAGACACATGGCTCGATACCCGTGTGGCGCAGCAAACTTTCCCTCGTCAAGCAGCTGCTGGGAATAGAGACATGGCTTTATACAGGGTTGGTGAAGGCAGGACAGTGAGAGAGGAATTTGTTATAGTGTTTTATACATTGTAGTTGGTTTGTATGTTCTTATGTCAAACATATCTAGAATACTCAAGCTTACTGAAGTGTTTATTTACTTACTTTAATTTACTTAGCAAAACACAATCCCTGTCCAATAACATGTGGCAATCAAATGATTACAAATGTCTCAGAAACCTTTGTATTCTTCTAAAACATACTTCTTAGTTCTCCTGACACTCTGATATATTGTCTTCATCATACCTGAGTTTTAGGCTGTACTAGTACTACAATTACTGAGATGCAGACAATCAACCCATTACCTGGAAAATAATTCAAATTGAGGTGATCTGCATCAGTAACAGCATAGCAAGGCTCCCTACACCTGCACCTTTTTTTCAAGCATTTTGTTTATGTTTAAAGGAAATTTTTCCTTCACAAAGATTGATTCAATACAGATTATGCATATTTCTAATACAGACATTCAAAAATGTTGACAGTACCCATATGTTTCATTCACAATTTGACCATTTCCCAAACTCAGAAAATATCCACAGAAAAAATATTCACACAAGTGTGCCGTGGAGCTTAGTTAGGGTTTGGGCTATATTCCCTTAAATAACAAAACGAGCTGTCAACGCCTACTTGATAATAGAGCTTAAAGAAACAGTTTTGTCAGTTTATGCTACTGATAACATGCTACTGACATTGTGCCACTGATACTATATTACTCTATGACAGACACATGACAGTTTGCTGGTTTCTCACCAAGAGTGGAGACCACGTGGTGCAGGCGCTGCCTCCGACAAACTTGGTCCTGTACAGGGGAGACCACTGTCAACAATGTCTGCTCATCCGTCGTCTGGTCAGGTGAGCCACTCTCCCTCCCTGCACTCTTACAGTACTGCAACTATTTTTATCATCATAATTTTGTTATATGAAAACATCTTTAAGCCAGTATAATGCTGTTGCAGATATTTAATGTCTTGTTGTACATGATCATCTCAGTGATCTACCCGGTATTCAGTCTCATCACTGTTCATGTTCTCCTCTCACTGTAATAACTGTCACAGGGTAAGCGACCCAGAGGAGGAGGTGGTAGACAGAGTCGTAGAGGCGGTGGCCGGGTCAAAGTTTACCTACACGCTGTGACTGATGAACAGGCGGCAATACTTACAGATACAGGTAGGTGGTATTTTTTAATTTGCTTTACTTTTTAAAACTCAAAATAGATGAAAGTAGGATAAAAAGTGAAAGTAGTGAAATAGCATTCACAAGTAAACATCAAAGTCGATAAAGCAATGAAAATGTGGAATAACTGACAGAGAAATGATAACTATAATGATGATGATACAATACATTACGACTACAGTAATGATGGTCTGTGTTCGATGTTAATATTTTTTTTAAAATGTCATTAGTCTAATCAACTGTTACAGCTCCTCGTAATAATAAATGATAAGTTCAAAAGAAATTGTTTGTTATATGTTAGAGAAATGTGTATGCTCATTGGCAATCCATCATAAAAAAAGTATTTCTTTTTAAAGTGAACACACGTCCTCTGGAAGAGGTCAAGAAAAACACAGGCGCTGACATACAGTTTGACCCCAACCCCTCACCTGTACCAGGTATGAAGATTCTTATCATACTAGTCTTCACACAGGACCCATTACCAGACCAGGCCCAGACATTCTGGCTACAGTGGGTGGAGGCCGCGTTCCC
Source organism: Pomacea maculata (assembly GCA_004794325.1). Lineage (NCBI taxonomy): Eukaryota > Metazoa > Mollusca > Gastropoda > Architaenioglossa > Ampullariidae > Pomacea > Pomacea maculata. Next base: position 21,207 of record SRHC01002471.1, read on the forward strand.
TCATCTCGACTCTCGCGCCTACTTCCTGCCTCCTGTCTACGTCAACCGCGTGCCCATGACTAGACAGTCAGCTGCTGGTCAGGAGGTTCTCGTCCTACAGTCACCATCTGGACAGGCTGGTCAGTCTAACCAAGTGCCGACGAGTTCATCTTCTGCTCCTCATCCGTCCATTCCACAGCCTCCTCGTCTTCAGGACAGTGATGTCGGAGACGATGCTGCCATGCAGCGGATTTTTGTCTGTCTTCAGAAAATGTTTGAAGACAACAGAGATGTGATGGTTGGACTGACTCAGCTTAAGTTTGGACAGTACCTGGGTGAACCTTGTTACGCTGCCGCCGCTACCCACCTACCCCGACCCTCCAACCTTCCTCCTTCTCTACCACACAACTGGAAACAGGTAGACTTTAATGTGCTTCTCATTCATCGACAGCACGGACTGGTAGTCTGTGAGGTGAAGGCAGTGGGTGACAATATCAAAGATTTAAACAAGTCACAGCAGGACATAGACAACAACATTAAAAAGAAACTGAGAGACGCCGTGTCACAGCTGGACAAGGCGGAGGCCATGTTGTCTCACCTGGTGTCCGACATCGCTCCCGGTCTGCCCGTCACTAAGGTCATCGCCTTCCCCAACCTCACGGCTCGTCAACTTCAACAGGCCATCTCCGGTGACAGCCTCCTCATTCAGGTTTTAGTACCCTACATGTGTTATATAATATACCTTACAGAGTACCTACATGTGTAAACAATTTTTTTATTAATAGAAGACAAACCGATAATGTGGACAGTTCATAGGAATGAGAATGAAATGTGGTGATAGTATATCTCTATGTATAAAAAAAGAAGAAAATAATTGTTTGGGGGAAGTACTGTGTATCAATACCAGTGTCAGTAGCGGCGTCCACACGTGTGTAGGTAAGTGGCGGTTGTTATCAAATCAAATTCCCAATGTAGTGTTACTTGGAAAATAAACCAATTCTTCTTTATTTTTTCTTCTTTGGTACACTTTATTGTATTCACGCCATCTCAGGACGATTTGTTTCAATAAAGTCATTGAATGTAGACAGCTGTTCTATCTATTTTAACAGCAATATTATCCTGTTAGAGCCATTCTAAGCTACTGATTCGTATTGAAATTGTACTTAATACTTTAATGTTGAGGGTTGGTTAATTTTCGTAAAGTTTATTTTCATCTTCTATCTCTATATTTAACTCTTGTCACATGATATGATGTGGATCCTCTACAGGACCTGTGTCGGTGTCTGGGAACAACAGATCCCTCCAACATCCCAGGTCTGTGTCTGTGCTGTGATCAGTTGTTTGACCCCAAGACCCCGTGTGACGTCAGTAGTCACGTGCTGAGTGAACTGGTGGCAGCGACGTGTGGCTGGGGCTGGACCTGTCAGTCACATGACATCTAATTTGTACAAGACACTGGTAGCCAGGTAAATATGACAATAATGTGTAGTCACAACCTGTCACAGTCTAAGCCTGTCGTGTACGTTACACGGACTTTTCGCCGACGGACGTTTCGGCGCGGGGCACTTCATTTCAGCATTTCACACGGACCTTTACCCGAAGTCAAGTGTGTGACGCCCCTTAGCTCACACATTTCTCTCGCCATTGTATCAATGTATTAGTGAACTCTCTCACTATCCCTCCTCATGTGAACCGTTAGCTCACACATTTCTCTCGCCATTGTATCAATGTGTGTCTCTGCCAGTTTTCACGTTCACCTTCCACCTGGACAATATTTCTGTTTGTCATCTGTCTCACGTTCCCTCGAGATAGTGCTTCATTCATTCATGAGTAGAGGGCCGGTAGTCCAGCGCTTGTTAGGTTTTGGCGGAGGTGCTGATGCACGCGAAAAAAGAGCTGATGCATGGAGAAAAAAGTGCTGATGCTGATGCATGAAAAAAAAGTACTGATGCTGATGCATGGAGAAAAAAGTGCTGATGCTGATGCATGGAGAAAAAAGTGCTGATGCTGATGCATGAAAAAAAAGTGCTGATGCTGATGCATGGAGAAAAAAGTGCTGATGCATGCGATCGCGAAGGATCGCAAAAAGTACCCTCCCGATAGGTATATAAGGGCAGAGCTGAGACGCAAGGACAGTAGAGAAAACTGCGAAGTGAAAGCTCGAGACACCGCCGTGCCTTTCTGATTTGATTGCTGGACTGTTGTGGTCACTGTTCGACTCCCCTCACAACGCACCACTTGGTTACACATGTGCAAGATTCTGAGAAGTAAGTAAGCATCTCTCTTTGTCTCTCTCTCTCTCTCTGTCTCTCTCTGAGAAGTAATTAAACGTTTAAAGCTTTCAGCTCGTTGTACAATTCTACCACAAAACCAAAAATTATATAGATATGTGTATGTGGGCGCAGGTTCCCTCAATGTCTACTTTGGTTTTCACATGTCAACTCTACACTCCTGCCTCTGTGTCTGTATATGTCTGTCTGCTGGAGCATATTAGTAACATCACGTTAAACTTTGGAACTTATCTAGTGCATCTGGTGCATTTCAGATGGAATTCACATTCACAAAGAGGAATAACCGAAAGCTGTTGCACGAAGGCTACGCCTATGTCATGGACCGCACCAAAGCCGACAACGTCACAATTTTCTGGCGATGCGAAAACCGAGGAGAGTGCAAAGGAAGGTTAAAGACAGTAAACGACGTTCTGGAAGGCCGTCCATCCACCCATTCCCATCCGCCAAGTGTAGCCCGTTGCCTGGCTTTGAAAACGGTTGGGGATATCAAACAGCGCGCAAAGCAGTCTGAAGAAGCCACAAGTTCCATAATCAACAACTGCACAGCAGAATTTCCACTCTTCCAAAAAAGGAGACTTTGGCAAGGATGATCCGAAGGATACGGAAAGCTCCAGACAGCGACATCATCAGCGAGGAGCTGAAGCTTACAACGAGAGGAGAACAATTTTTAGCGTTTCAGACGGACGACATCGTTATTGTAACCACTCCATCCAATCGTGACGTTTTAGCACGTGACGCCCACTGGTTTTGTGATGGACAGCGCTCCGTTAGCAACACAACTTTACACCATCCATGTTCTTGTTGAGGATTCTCACACTCTGCCTCTTGTTTACTGTTTGACAAACAACAAAAACAGGGCCACATATGACGCGACCTTTACTTACCTGAACGACGTCATCGAGGCGTTTCAACAGCTCATGGATTCGCTGGATGCCGACACTGACGAGACGCTTTCAGACTTCCTCGCCTACTTTGAAAGTACATGTACATGGCTGGGCATTGTGCAGCGAGGACGCCGTCGACGCCCGAAATTCGACGTCGCCATGTGGAACGTCGACAATCGTGTGGGAGACAACCTGCCCAGAACTAATAACTCGGTGGAAGGCTGGCACCGTGCCTTTGATAAGCGAATGTCTGTCACGCACCCAACACTTGGCAGGCTTGTCAGCAAGCTACGCAAGGAGCAGGCAAGCACCGAGCTTATGATGGAACAGCTTGCCATGGGCGTCAGGATGCGAAAAAACAAGCAGTACGAAAAAGTCAACACACGACTGCAAGCGCTTTTTGCAATGTACGCACAGGAGGATGTTTTAGATTTTCTCAAAGCTGTTGCACATAATCTGTGACAATCAAAGTGAACTGTCTGTGAAGTCTGTGTGTAAAATTTGTTTGAAATAAAGAATTATTGTGTAATCTAGTAGTTACTTTCATTCTTTGAGAAGTAAGTAAGCTCTCTCTGTCTCTCTCTGTCTCTGTCTGTCTGTCTGTCTCTCTCTGTCTGTCTCTCTCTGTCTCTCTCTGTCTGTCTCTCTGTCTGTCTCTCTCTGACATAATGCGTCGAAAAGTCTGTTGGCTAAACGTCCGGTCGGCAAAACGTCCGGCGGTGAAACGTCCGCACACGGTAGTTTCACGTTCAACAAAAAAATAAAGATGTTGTAAGTCCGACTGTTTGCCAGAGGCGAACAATTGTCACAGTGTTATAACTATTCTCTTGTTTTTTTCTAGCAGCTCACTAACTGCTTTCTGTAAACTTGTTAATCTTGAAACACATTTTACCTTAAAAAATTTGATTATGCTGTTTTGCATTGTGCTTTAGTACTTTAATACTTAATTTGGAGCAGATCATTGTGTCCATTATAGAAGTAAGCTTTAGAAAGTTTTATAAGTTAATATATGTTAGATAGTAAAATAAAATGTCTTTTTAGTTTTAATAGAAGTTATACACTTTTGGGGGGAAAATGAAATACAGTTAAGAAATATCTTAATATTAATTGTAATATAATAGTAAACGTTTTTTGTAAACGACATCAACTGATGTGACTGTACTAGATTCTGCGGTCCGGCGACAACAGTGACTGTGCCATGTACATGTCCTCCACGTGTGAGTGTCAAGACCCTGGGTCAGGCCGTGTGGTGGACAGGAGAGTGCTATACTGCTGTCATCACACTCTTCCCGGAGCAAGTTCACCTGCTACACACGGCGCCTCCCAGGCTCTTTGTCACCGGACCGCCCGGTACAGGTAAAACTGTGGTGCTGCTGATGATGGCCATACAGTGGCTGCGACGTGGTCACCCCGTCTACATTCTCAGTACCTTCTATCAGAGTCATGCCGCCTGCATCATGTTGTATCACCTGTTGCTGCAGTCAGTAAAGACACAACAGTCAGCAGGTGTATCCCCCGGTCAGCCTCACCTCCTGCAGTATGATGACGGTGATGCTTATGTCAAAGCTAATGGCGGAAAAGTGCGCTATCAATTAAGATGCCATTATTATTATAATAAACATTATCATGATCATTATATATATATTATCATTATTATCATTACACTCACTGTGTCAGTCACGTGTTACTGTTATTTTACGTCGTGTTTATATCCATGTGTCTGTCAGTGTGTACACTGTATCTCCGACAAGTAACTAACAGCAGAAACTTACTTTGAATGTTAACAGAGAATGTCACGACAACATCCACGACCGTCACCTCCACCAACGGCGACACAACACCGCCCTGCCTGCAGTGGAGAGACGTGCTGGTGTTGTACAGGCGTGAAGTTAGTGACGACTCGGGTATGATGAAGGGACTGAAAGAAGCTGGTATCCGAGTGCAGGTGATGAAGTACGATGACATTGAGGACGTGGCCACGGCCCGCAGTAACGTGGTGTGGGTGACGAGTGGACAGCTTGTTTTTGGTCTGGAGAGAAAAGTTGTTGTCTGTCTGGAGGATCAAAATTTAGCCCAGGTCTGCTCCATGTCCCGGTGTACGTCACAACTTGTGATTGTCTATTTTTAAGACAAACCAAAGGGTATCTGACGTCATCACATGGTGTGTAGGAAACATTTCTATACACATGTTTAATGACATTTACAGACGTATTGTGTTTATGACATTTTTATCTACACATTTATATATACATGTTGTGTATTGCACTCACAACAGTCGGTGTCTCTCTTTACACAACAACTAGTGTTAACTTTAATATCATACGTATGCACACAGATGAGGTGACACTTTTATTGCAGCATGTAAATACGTTTTACAACATAGCACACCACACATAAACTAAACTTTTTCGAAAAAATTCTCTTTTTTTTTATCAACATTTCGAGAAAGTACATGCACTGTAGCTGCAACATCACCAGGAGCAGCAGTAACTGTGTGTCTGGCTGTGGCAGTAAAACGTTTTTTTCTGCAGTGGACTGTTGAATATGTTCCAGTAATTTCTTTTCTTGTATTTGTTTATGAATTCACACACAGACTGTGTCATACTAAGTCGTGTACAGACCTCCCTTTAAACCGTTATTTTGCCAGAGCAGCTGTCAACATGTCTCCAAGATCAGAGAATGACGAACCTCACGTGACCTGCCCAGTTGGTTACCCAAATAATAAAACCCATTCTTGAGTGACTTTGTCATTTTTCTCACAGTTACCTTCTACTCTTCTCAGGAGACGATGTTGATGGTATTGCTAATTTGGTCTCTGAATGATTAAACGACAAGAAATGAACACGTAGCGACTTTCAAATGAATAAAGACTTTTAATTGTTATCCACCGAGTTCATGTTCACAAGTGTCTGTCAGTCCTTTCACAATCACACTTCTTGCAAGACCAGGACAAGACTCCACGGTGTTGGTCTTAGTAAGGAACCTGGTCAGTCCCGCTACACTTGTTTGTTTGTTGTCACAGTACTGTCAACCCAAACACTTGTAACTACACTAATAATTCTCACACTTTGATCTTTGCGTGTGTGTTTTCCCATGTGCGTGAATGTCACGCTGGTTATCTTGAACATCTTCTGCAGTAGGGTATAGATATTAATGTTTTATGTTCTTTTTACAGCATAAGTAAAGTAGACAAAAATACAAGACCCATATTATTCATAACAGACTTTTTTGCTATATCTGTACTCGCTGCAGACATGACAGTCCGACAAAAAGCCGTTGAAAGGACAGAGTTATTCTCTGGGAAAACCCGATAAAGTAGATTAAAGAGTAAATGTTGATGACCAGTCAACTGCTTCACTGTTAAAATTACAGATAAACAATTTACCAGTCATTGCATGTACTCCATACTGGCGGGTGTCTCTTATTTCTAGTGAACTAATCTTGATTATAGCGACAACGCCACCAGAGACAGACACCACACCGGCCTGGGGACAATGAGACTGGCCGTCAGTGTTGTTGTTGTAACGGTAATTAGCAATCTTAAGCAGTCATCAGTAGTAATGAGCAGTGAGGAACTGCGATTAGTTTTGATGAGAAGTATGGGAATATACTCAGACGTGTACAACCATTTCTGGATAAGGATGAGTCAGACCATTTCACTAATGTTATTACATGTATATTGTTAAAAGATTCAGATACTCAAGGTAAGACTGACAAGCTATGTGTGTGTAACTTTGTGTGTGTGTGATTCTGTGTGTAAGAAATTTTCACCTTTGATCATTTATTGACACCACCATAGGGTTCATATCCAGGAGTAAGCCATTAATAGTCAAAAAATACACTGGGTCGGTAAACAATGAAGACATTAAAAATATGTAGTCTGTGGCTCACACGTGGTTATAAATACAATCATCTAAATACCATCGTCATGAGCTTACATAGTAAGTGTCGCGTGTAGAATCCAGCCGCTCCCAGCGCCGATCAAACCAACACGCACACAAAACGACGCTACAAATATATATTTAATGAAAATAAAATAAAAAACAAACCCCCCTAAAAAAAAAAGAAAAAAAAACACAAACGCCTCACAACCGGACGCCAACCGATCCCACCCACAACTCCAGACAGTTCCGTTCCCACAACAGAACCGCGGTGACAACCAAGTCCAGGCTTCCGCAACGATAACAGCCACAACCGTTGCTTCGACGGTAATCACCACACTAGACCCCGTTTCTTCAACGATAGGCTCCGCACAGTCAAACCTTCCTCCATGATGGTCGTTTTTTTTTCCACCTCTAATCCAAAAAAAAAAAAACGTCACCAAACAAAATGACGTCACACTTTATTGACGCAACAGCCCC
>SRHC01002472.1:15672-30435 GCA_004794325.1 Pomacea maculata
CTAGAACACGTGCTTGAGGAGGCTGTTCAGAATGTCATACAGAGAACATGGAACCAAAGAAATGGAATTGCTACACTCACAGGACATCAGGAGTCTCTACTTTCAAAAGTGAAGGGACGTAAGATGGTCTTCGTTGTGGATGTTACTCGCTGCAGATGATAAAGTCTCTTGGATGTTGAGTGCTCACGAAGCTTTTGTACAGCGCTTAAGTGACTTGAAATGATGTTGAGTTTTAAAATCGCCTGTCACAACTTCCTTGACTCAAGTTTATTTTGGTAATAGTTTCCTAACAGTGGTGTTCAAATACTTAAAAAATAAGTAGTTTAAGAATTTAGTAAGTGTCTGATTAAACTGATAGTTCTATAGTTTTAACACTGCATAGTCTTTTGTTTTTGACTTTCATGACCAGTGAGTTGGTTCGTTAGACCATTCTTCACTTTGCCATATTCTTAGTAAAGAACTAGTATGGGACTCTGTTGTTTTTTCTCATCCTTGAGAATGCTTGCTCAGCTCCACGGGAATATTGTCAATGCCGCGAGACCTCTCTCTCTCTCTCATCAGACTGCGTACTTACTCTTTTCTTTATGTCACAATGTCTTTAAATTCAGTTTAAACAAAGTCGCAACAATATCGGCGCCAGGAGATGACTTTTTTGTGGTCTTGTTGGCAGTGGATTTAAAGCGCCGTGGCAACAGAATGTCAAAAACTTGCTTACATAAAAATTATTTGGAGAATGCTTTAATGGATGGAGGATATTAGCTAAGACGAGTCTATGGTCCAGTTCAAACTCTATTGTCTTATACCCTTCATGGTTTTCATCCAGGCCAAATATTCCTACTTTCCCTGCCCATTGCTAGTATGTGTCTGGGACCATCTTTGCGTTCTAGTCAACCACCGAGTATGTCTTTATGACCTCTTCTAATTGCACGTAGAGCTTCTTTGCTTCTTCGTCTTCATGCTTGGAAATTCTGAATGTAAATTTTTATAATGATGACATTGTGAGGCCTGGCAGAGAGGCGATTGGAAATCAACTGTCTAAAATGGGTGTACAGTCAACCGACCACTCCTCTACGGACGAGGATGCCGATGTTTCCTCCTTTCCGGTTCCTCCTCACTGTTATCAGAGCCTTTGGCCTTCATCTGCTGCGGTTTTCCTAAATCCTGATCATGTGACCTTTGCCAGTCCAATGATGTCTCACCCGTATAGCTCTAGCAGGATAGTGAGTTCTCTCATCTTTCCGCACTGGTGTAATGTTTGTACACCTTTTTTTCGATTTTTTTCATTCAAGACTCTATTTACTAGACAAGAGAACAGTCATCAAAGAATGTGCTAGAAACAAACAGATAATAATATTCTCGTTTTAACAGCTTACCTATAAAGCAGCTCTTGGTTGTTGAGTGCTCACGAAGCTTTTGTACAGCGCTTAAGTGACTTGAAATGATGTTGAGTTTTAAAATCGCCTGTCACAACTTCCTTGACTCAAGTTTATTTTGGTAATAGTTTCCTAACAGTGGTGTTCAAATACTGAAAAAAATAAGTTGTTTAAGAATTTGTTGGGTGTCTGATTAAACTGATGGTTCTGTAGTTTTAACACTGCTTAGTTTTTTGTTTTTGACTTTGCTGACCAGTGAGTTGGTTCGTTAAACTATTCTTCACTTTGCCATATTCTTAGGAAAAAACTAGTATGGGACTCTGCTCCAGGAGATGACTTTATTGTTGTCTTGTTGGCAGTGGATTTAAAGCGCCGTGACAACAGAATTTCAAAAACTTGCTAACATAAAAATTATTTGGAGAATGCTTTAATGGATGAAGGATATTAGCTAAGGCGAGTCTATGGTCCAGTTCAAACTCTATTGTCTTATACCCTTCATGGTTTTCATCCACGCCAAATATTCCTACGTTCCCTGCCCATTGCTAGTATGTGTCTGGGACCATCTTTGCGTTCTAGTCAGCCACCGAGTATGTCTTTATGACCTCTTCTAATTGCACGTAGAGCTTCTTTGCTTCGTCGCCTTCATGCTTGGAAATTCTGAATGTAAATTTTTATAATGGTGACATTGTGAGGCCTGGCAGAGAGGCGATTGGAAATCAACTGTCTAAAATGGGTGTACAGTCACCCGACCACTTCTCTACGAACGAGGATGCCGATGTTTCCTACTTTCCGGTTCCTCCTCACTGTTATCAGAGCCTTTGGCCTTCATCTGCTGCTGTTTTCCTAAATCCTGATCATGTGACCTTTGCCAGTCCAATGATGTCTCACCCGTATAGCTCTAGCAGGATAGTGAGTTCTCTCATCTTTCGGCACTGGTGTAATGTTTGTACGCCGTTGTTTCAATGAAAGTTTTCTTTCATTCAAAATTTATAGACTCTATTTACTAGACAAGAGAACAGTCATCAAAGAGTGTGCTTCATACAAACAGATAATAATATGCTCGTTTTAACAGCTTACCTATAAAGCAATGCTGGCTTGCGTCTCTCAGCACAGGTGAAATAAAGTCTATGCTGCATGGCGAAAAGCGCTGAAAAACATATTGCAACTAAAACATACAGACTGGATTTTAACAAAACTTGAAAGACTTTATTCCATTATCGAAAATACTATCAGTAAATAGCTACAACATAAAAAGATATAGGTTTTAGAAAAAGGTCGAAAAATACAGATTATGGTCTGAAGAAATCAAATAATATTTAAGTAAATACTGTAGACTGCATTCAATTAATCAACAATTATTACAATGATATCGTGCAATTCTAATGTCTTCATTTTAAAACTTTTGATAAAAGACACATTTTTAGTCATATTGAAAATATCAAACAGAGCAAGGAAACAACTAAAGTAATGCCATAGCTGTGATTTCAACATACAAATTGCTTTGCTAATGAACACATGTGTGGCAGATGAGTCAGATGATATTTTTAAAATAAAAAAGCAACTACTAATTGTCTTAATTTTTACTTTTTACTGAAGTTTAGAGGGTTTGGTTCACCTTTTCTGTAGGTGTATATAATTATTATTTTTGTTGATTTTATCCAGTTATCATCTTTTGTCCATCTTATCTTAGTCTAGAGTTTGGGTGGCTGATGCTAGCAATGAAAACGTATTGTGCATAATTCTTTTGGAGGGTTGAGGCAGCTATTAAGGTTTAGTGCCAGTCTAAATTTGTCTAGAAAATGTTTTAGATTTTCCTTTTCTAGTTTGTTTTCATTACACTCCAGCAGCACATGCATGGTGCTTAGTCTATCCCAACATGCACATAAAAGTTTGGGGAGAGGGTCCTTGTATCTTATTAGATATTCTCTATTAACTCTCATTCTAGCTATTTTGGTTTGTTCACACCTGTTTGAAAATTTCAGTGTGACTAGACTGGTCATCTATTACTCTCCTAGTACCTTTACCTTCATATTTTTTTAAAAATAATGATAATATTATGATAATATTAATGATAATAATGATGATGATAATACAAATACTAATAATTTGAATTTGTATAGCGCTTTTTTACCACCAATTATAGGCAGGCTCAAAGCGCATATTAAAAATAAAAAGAAAAGAAAAACGCACAAACATCGTAAGAACGGTAAAAAGAGTTGTAGAGTCAGTATAGATGTGTTTTGGTGACTCTGAGACATTAACTACAGCTCCACTTCTGTTATTATTCCGATGTTTCTTTTGTGGAACAATCCTAGGCACTGCTCTAAACTTGAAATGCTCAGGAGAATAGGAAAATCTGATCAGGCCTTTCAATGATCGAAGCTCTTCTGTTTCCGGAGGCAGGAATCGGTAGTGTTGTACCATTGTTGACAGATTCTGACAAGTGTCTCACCAAAACAGATGCGTCTACCCATGGAGAAGGAAATGAACTCTGGATCGTTACAGTTTGCCATCCTCCCCTGTCAAGGTCACCCCAGATGTCTGGAGCTCCCAACATAAAATCCAGGTTGGGGACTAAAGTGCCTTTAGGGATCGTGTATCCACCAAACATCATGTCATAATTATGGGCATACAGCAAATTTCATGGCACAGTGTTGACGTAGCAAAGAACTTCCATTTTGACAGCCTCCATGTAAATTAACTGAGGTCTGTCTTGTGTGCTGTGCGCTCGGTGTGTTCCAATAACACTGTGGGTCTCCTCGCCGCACTTGTCCTGCACATCAGGGTGGTGAAGCAAGTAAACCTGAGTCCAGCAGATAATTTCAAAACCCGTATCCATGCCGCCTACACAGTTGTCGAAGAATACCATAAGGAGATTAGCATCTTTAAAATATACTTTATAATCTGTCACTTGCGGTAAAATTGTTTTAAACTGAACAAATTCGAATATGTATTTATTGTTATGTGAGGTGATCATGGCTGCCTGTTACGATGATGTATTTCTCTGATGTAGGCGCCAATAAAGTTGTCCGCTATATCTCCTCAAACCTGCGGTAGTGCTCGTGTACAAAAGGTTTAATAAACTGATTTAGCACAAGCCACATGTTGTCCACAAGGCGTTGACACTGAAGGTAATCTCCATGTAGGCATCACGCCACCCGCTCCACAGTCATTAACAATGGAATCCACCAACATCAGATTATTTCCATGACATTGTCATCATGAGAATTTCCACTGCAGATCAGTAACTCAAAGTGAAACCTGGGTTCATCACTTCGAACCTGAATCAAAGATTCAAGGCAAACAGTGACACGCAAGTGACACGCTGTGCTTCTCCATCCCTCAAGAAATTCAAGGGCAGCGTGGGTTGGCAAGGTGACGGCTTGTGTTTGTTGTGATTGTGAAGGAGTAAACAAGATAAATATCTTATACCAGACGACATCACTGAGGCGCAGAGATCGAAGATCTAAACTTCACAAGTAGCAATATCATGGTCCGTCAATCAAACAATCAAAAGCAGCATGGTTTACATGGTTTACAACGTCGAAAAAGTTTAAGTGTCAATAAAGAAGTTTTATAATCCTGTTAAGTCAAAAACCTAAAACAAGATGGAAGCGAAGAACAGTACACAGAATCCGTCGGTGAATGAAAATATTGATTGGATGAAACGACGCAGCACAAGCAGTGAGGAACAATCCAGAACAGACGAGAACGACACAACAAATATTACAGATCGGTTAAATACGTTAAAAAGCGACACAGATCCATGGACAAAACAAAACGGTAAAGAACTAGTCACCTGCATTCAGTTAGGCAAAGGGACATCAGTCTCTTGCCCCCTTATTTTTATTGATGGTTTTATGGCCATTTTTCTCACTGTTGGTGAAATAGTTATGTTTAGGAAGGTGACTTTAGGGTTTGGTTCCTGTTTTGTTGCAAACTTAGCAAAATTATCAGCCTCTTAATTTCCCTTTATTCCTACATGGGAGGAAACCCAGAGGAGTGAGAAGAACACGACGTTCAGCTTTTAAGTCCCTTAAAATATAAGTCGCCAAAATTTCTTCATTTATGTATAACCATCCTTTAAAAACTTTGTTGAACATAGCCACATATTTCATGTGTACTCAACGTATTTTCCGTTTCCCTCGTAACCACACCTCTTCGAGGAATTTGCCTTCATTTTTCTTCTACCATTCTTGCTGTTTGCATTAGCTGTCACGTTATCACAGTTGATATTATCCTTTGCTGCTTGTAACTTCAGTAAGTCTTAGAATCTACTACCTCGAGAGCAAAACCATATTACTACACTGAACATTATCATTATTTACAATTTCTGTGGAGAAGTCAGAGCAATTTTGCCCGTATAACGTTTAGAGATACAAAATGCACGAGACCCGGTAACAGCTATTTTACTCTTTTGATCTGGCTTCCTGGTGGAAAAGGCATATGCCCCTACTCATACTTACTTAATAACAAGAAACCCAGATATTTCCCATTTACTTGTGCTGCTAAATCAAGCGCTGCATGGGGTTATTTATTTATTAGTTATGTCACCACATTTAAATAAAGCAATTTCTTGGTAATAGGAGGTTTCTGGCACAAACCACATTTAATAAGTGAATATGACGTCTAGTCAGCTCACTGGTGAACTACAAAATATATAAGCAATAATCACAAATCAAAACAGACATAAACATAACCTATATACGTACCCCGTGGTTTGGCTGGTTTCCTGGTAATAAAGCCGGGTACATGAGGTAGCGACCACCTGCTGTGTCGTTAGGAGCACATTCGCCTAGTGCTGCTGGATCGTGTTCAGCACCCCAGTTGTGCCCTGTCTCAGCAGTAAGTAGAAATATTACCACTCGTATTGTTGTAGGACTGTACTCACTCTGAACACTATACTTACCTAAATACTACAGTAAAACCTAATTCAAATCATAACTGGGAAAGTCTTCAACGGAGAGAAACTTAACCTGTCTACTTTCAGTCAACGAACCCTGATTTCCAACACCTAGAAATTGAGGTTCATTTGTTGGAAAAAAAAATTGAAATCCTTATCATAATGATTTTCTTTGTCATATTTCCATTGTTCCATTTTGTTAAATATTTGTAAGGGCATTCACTTTCCAGGAAATATCACTCCATCCATACGTGTAAACTGGTAGACAACGATGGTCTTTTCAAATACATTATTTATACTTTAAGCGTGTTTTACGCAAAATAAAGTTGCAACAGTGCACAAACAATCCTTCACAAGAATCGTATTTTTTACAAGAACGTAATTTTTGCAAAAGGTCATTAATTAAGCACAATAGGGTGATTTTATCTGGAAAACGAAGAGACAACAGCGACAGTAGGTCAGCCACAACCCATCTCGCCCCAGTCATATCGACCTCCTGCCACCAACCCAGCCATGACTATATCGTCCTCCATAAAACGACAATGTCCAAAATGATCGACAGCGATTCAGCTTTTTATATTAAGCCTGAAGTTTTAAAAGAACTTTTAAAGTCGACGTTCTCTTCAAAGGTCAATATGCACCGCGCCAAAAAAGAAAGTTCATAATTTTATGTCGGATGTCAATGTAATCACGCTTTACGAGATCATGCTTTCTACGACTCAAGATTAACAAAACACGTATACCACATATTCATTTAGCATAAGACTATTTTTTCACTATCACATCATTCCAGTTTGTTTGTGTCATGAATCATATTGCTCACCAAGCTCTTGAGAGTCGCAAATCCAGTAGAAGGGTAGAAGGAGGTGTCAGCATGAACAGAGAAAATATTCAATATTTATAATTATAAGATTATGGAAACATTTTTTATTTAATAAAACACATAGAATGTAATGAAATGGCAATATTGGACTGAAAGATGACTGCCAATAAGTTAATAAACTTTTTTGAGTTAGCATAATATAGTGTCTCCTTTTAGAACTCGTTTTGACTAAAGTTCTCGTGACATATTTGCTGAAACTCTATACCCTAAACATCAATGTTTGTAAGTGTACGTGCAGTGAATAATATTGTTTATTGTCCCAGTTTTGCTCGCCCCAGATAAAGGGGTTACAACAATTAATAATTATTAGCACAGATCTCCTGTATACTCGCTTACTGTATTTATAGTACAGCTCTTGTGACACATTCTCGTACGTTAATAAACAAGAGATGTTTTCAAGTGCTTTTCTAGGTAAACGATTTTAGGGGAGCTTCACTATTTGTGCCCATTGTATTATAGTATATATAGTATGTATAAAAACAGAGGATTCCGTCTGCAGTAACTAGGGCATTTGCATGCGGTTCGTGGGGTGACACCTAGCAATCACTTCATTAAGTGTCGACAATGCCTAGCTTTTCTTTTTCCCAAAACCACTCTTTATATTTTGGAAAAGACCTTTAGATCACTATATTTTATAGAGCACTATATTCAATTTATCAAATTGTACTTCAAGTTCCAAATATTTGAACTTACTGTTCAGAATATTTAAGTGGTTTTGTAAACCTACCAGCGTGTCAGAAAACATGGTAACAGCACTAGCGAAAAGTAAAATATATAGTTGCATAAAATCGGGGGAAAGTTGAATACTATGCCGTCCCTTATTCCTGATGTTACTTTCAGCTCATCTATAAATATTGAAAATAGTTTTGGGCTGCAGCATCGGATTGTTTAGCACCACGAAGACTCAAGACACATTGTTAAATCAGTTTCTACTCGAACACGCGCCTAAAAGTTTCCTATTTATACCTGTTTATATAGAATATGCCAAAAATAATTCCTACTTAACTCAGTGAAGACGTCTAGGTTAGAGGGCAGTTTGACCCACTGGGAAGGATGATTTTTCCCTTTTCCAAAAAATTATTAAAAGAATAACTAAAGGAGATAGAAGAATAATTCAAGCTGATAATGATAGATAAAAATGTGTATAAAAGGAACAATCTACTCGAAACTTGCTTGAGAGCTCACTTTTATAATTGTAATCCAGACAGAATCGGGTAGATGAAGTCAAGTTTTTCAAGCAAGTGTTTACACAGGTTGTCATCTCACAAGAAGTTAGACTGATAGAAACAGAGTTTGATGTTTGAAAACAAAGACAAAATGCACACACGTTGTTGTTGTCCATAGAAATTCACAAATAATTCCAGACCTCTGAAAATCTGTGGAACAAGTCGCACATGTTTGTTAAAGTAACGGGTACACTGGGAAATTAACGTAATTTTCGTTCAAACAGACTTCCCTCCCTTTCAAAGGGACGTAACTAATTAATTTTTTTTTTTACAAAAAAAAGCGCTTTTAATGCAATGGTTATGACAATCCCTTAACCGAAAGTAGTCCGAACGAACGGTTAACAGAATCCGCTACGTCCACAAGAATCACATGCCTTACGAAAATCTATTTGTTGTTGTTGTTGTTGTTGTTGTTGTTGTTGTTGTTGTTGTTGTTGTTGTTGTTGTAGTATCACATTGTAGTGCTCTAAGCCTTCTTGAATCCGCCTTGCTCTTCCCCAACCGAATTATTTAATTCCATCCACCTGTTAATCTTTCTATGCTTAATGCTTAATCGCTCAATTTAAATACGGGACAACCAACCCTCCTACTTTTTCCCGTAACAGCTTCCATTTCAACATTTCTTATAAATACACTTCACAGCGCCTCAGTAACCTTCCTGATCTTCTAAACCAGGGATGCCCAACCTACGGCCCGCGGGCCATATCCGGCCCGCAATGCGGTGCCATCCGCCTATCTTTTAATAAATTATTATATCTTTTGATAAATTTAGTTGCGTTTTATAAGTTATTTTTAGTTGCTGTACAATAAAGTTTAATATTTATGTCTCTTCCGTATCAGCTCAGCCTGTCTTCAACTGAATTGTTTACATTGAATTTATTCAGCTGTTTTCTAAGTATTCTTCTGATTTCCTTATACACCCAAGATCGAAAGAAATTTGTGTCTTTTTTCTTTGACAGTAATTAGAACACTCTTCATGCAGTGACCAGCTTGGCGTAGACCATCCATAAATCTTGATAGCACTGTAGTAATATCCCCGGGTGCACCCGTTCGCACCATACTGAGTACAGCAGATCTAAAAAGCCGTCTAAAAGGTTATACAGTGGTACCTCGACATACGAGTTTAATTCGTTCCGTATGTCAAATTGCTCGTATCTCAAAGCAATTTTCCCCATTGAAATTCATTGAAATGCCATTAATCCGTTCCAGCTCCCAAAACACCACCTAAGTTGTTTTTGTTAAGTGTTTTTGAATAAGAAAAAGTGTATTTACAAGAAGAAACATTTATTTTTGAATAGTAAATTCATATTCTATAAAAACATATTAAATTTTTCGTTTGTGGAAGTGTGTGGGATCTGCTTCAGCAAATCACCATAAATCGCTCATGCCTTCTCACACATGATGCTTTGTGTTAAGGTTCGTCCTTGAAGCTGCTTCTCTGTCACCCACACAGTCAATAGTTTCTCCATCTTTTCGTGGAGAGAAGTCTGGAGCTTAGAAATTATTGTAACGCCCCTAGCTGGCGTTGTACCCTTCATCAACTCCTGTTTAAGCTCAGAACATATCATTGATGTGCTACGCCGGTACATCCTCGCCAAGTCAATTACTCGCACACCTTGCTCATGTTTTTCTACGATTTCGCGCTTTAATTCAATAGACATCATCTTCTTCCTCGGACCCATGGTTACAAAAATAAATGTGATAATGTTTTGTAAATGTACAAAAAGCAAAAAAACGCGAACCCAACTTATCAAAAATGCTTCGAAAACGAGGGAAACAAGCACACAGACTGAGGTCTAGTCTGAGGTGGGAGAAACTGTTAGACACTGCACACGATCCCAACATCCGCCCCGCATGCTGGGGTCGTGTGCAGCGGTGTAGTGTGCGATTCCTCGTATCTCAAATCTTGCTCTTATCTTGAAGCAAAATATCGCTCGCTCGGCGGCTCGTATCTCAAAACACTCGTATGTCAGGGCACTCGTATGTCGAGGTACCACTGTACTCAGCATGCAACATGTCCTGACGTTCCAGTAGTCTGTTCCCCGCATACTCAATATGCAAAGCTCTACAATAACAAGGGATTTAACTCTCGACTCGTTCTCCTCTCTCTCGCTCGCGCGCTTGCACCACACACTCCCTCTCGCTCGTACGCACGCAAGCGCGCACACACACACTCACTCGCTCACACGCGCACAACACACACACTCGCTCGCACGCAAGCGCACACACACACACACTAGCGCGAGCACACACTCTCGCTCGCTCACACGCGCAAGCATACAAGCGCACACACTCACTCGCTCGCTCGCACGCAAGCGCACGCACACACACTCAATGGCTCGCGCAAGCATACAAGCGCACACGCACACACACTCGCTCGCACGCGCAAGCATACAAGCGCACTTGATGGATCGCGAGCTTTCTCCACTCGTTCTGCTCTTTCTCTCGCTCTCGCGCGTGCACGGACACTCTCTTTCTCGAATGGGCACATTAAACATTAACTCTCTCTCTCTCTCGCATGCGCATGTACACACATATACTATCCCTCTTTCTCTTTAATGTGCACGCACACATAGAAATAAATAAGATTAAAACCAAGAGATAAAGAATAACGTGCAGTATTAAGCAAATAACAGAAATTACATCCATAATTTTTTGTGGTTTGTGGTCCAATTTACTGAGCTATGTGCATTTAAGTATATTTCTTGAAAATCTATCACTTTAATTTTATACTACATGTGCAACAAAAAAAGTTAAGGTATTCTCTCTGTATCCATTCACTATGGCTGTCAACAATCTTAAAACATGAAACCATTAAGGTAGATGAAATAACGAAAGTAGCAAAAGTGGTAAAAAAAACAACGTATTTAGTTCTATATTTATAATGCTGTAATAATTGAATTTTGTTTTATAATAAAACATTCAAAATGGTGCGAACCGGGTGAGTATTGACTGTGTATCACCTTAAAAAATGTCGTGACCTCATCAGATTTTAAGTTACTGGTAAACACATTCAAATGTTGGTCATTCCATATATATTAATAAAATGTATGTTCTTTGTATTCTAATCTAATTTGTTTTTGCATTTGTTGACATTCTTCCACAGATCGGACTGTAGCAAAAGGTGTTTTCTTATCTCACTATAGAAAATAAAGTAATTTACAACACTACAACCCGAGATGTAAGAATAGCCACTAGAAGTGATCCATCATGCATACTATTAACTATAAACAGTGAGTGAGTATTCGAATGTTTTCTTGTGGGTAACCTGTTTCATTTTCTGTTCTGTCACAGATCTGACTATAAGTGACAATACATAGTTTACCAAAACGACTCGACTGCAATCTCTATCATGTTGTCATACAAGTGTACAACAGTGTATTTATCATAGTATTCGTGTATTTATATACCTGTAAATATTAGTATAGATGAGTACAAGGGAGTGAGTGTGATTGTCGATGTCCGTATTTTCCTTGGGTAATTTATTTCGTCTACTGACACCGACATTATTGTCTTTCACTAGAAGTATTATCTACCGACAGTTAGCATTACCGTGAGCTGTGGTCATCTTAAACTGTATCCCAACAAGAATCCTTCTGCGTCCATACAGAGTAGTCGTCCAGGAGGTTCTAGTATGTAAGTTACCCCTTGCTGTAAATAACAAATAAACAGATGTAACATTTACATGTGTTAAACATTTCCGTGTAACTCTTTGTGTAAACAGAAATAACTCTTAACATAAGAAATAAATTTATGAACAATTAAAAGTGCTCCACTTCAGTAGCAATGAAAGAAGACTAAAACAATGAAAAAGAAAAAAAAGAAGCCCAGTATGTAATTTCAAACGGTTTTCTCTCATCGTGCTTACTGCAGATTTCTTTCAAACTTTACAATTATTACAGTGTCCTAAAATAAATTACCTAACTTTTTCTAAGGAAGCAATATAAACTAATGTGGATTATCATTAGCTAAGCAACAACAGCATTAACATTTATGTAAGTCCAGGTGGCAGAACCACTCAACACTACGTCTGTTCACGCAGAACGCAAGCACGTGATCACATGCACACAAATGGCGCACACTGGCACTGGGTACTGCTCTGTTATACACACTGGTACTCACGATTTGAACACACTCCTGCCCACCGATACTGACTGCCTAGGTATGCTAAGCCAACAGTGCCAGGACGGTCCTTGAAAGGAGTGTGTGTATACAAGTGCGCTAAACAGAACTGCATGATCTCCTTGTGATAACTGAAAGCCTGATAGAAATATGGAAACAAAAGATGTTAAAAAATCACCCATGAAACACATTTCAAAGCGTAAACAAAGTCTGTGTGTTGTGTCTTGTCAGTTAGTGTCAGGATGCGTTACTAAAACACGTCCAGTTGAGAATGTCCAGTAATTGTCAATAGAATCTATTCTACTGGCACCATCAGTCATACATGTATAAACTACCTGACATTTTCCACAATTTTTCTGTTTTTTTACTCCGATGCTCCCTTTTCATTCTATCCTCTAAACAGCTAAGCACACTACCGTCTACCAGTCTGTCTACATACTTAAGACATACAGACCTTACTATTTCAAAAGTCAGCCATTCTACCAGTTTCTTACGGTCTTATTGTCCTTTCATCAAAATGTAAATTTCTAACTTTGAGAAGGCAGCATTTGCATTTGTCTCATCCTGTTTATAGGGAGTAGATTATAAATGTAAAAGACGCAAAAGAAAAATTAAGATTAGAGAGATCTGTCCTACCAGTTTCTACATCTCTGTACCTAACTGTAGACTGCAAACAGATGTTTGTCAGCTCCATAATTTACTGAAATCGCAATATTTTGGTAGATAAAAGAAAACGAATCACACAGAAGCAAATCAAATGATAGAAGTACATGATGGGTTACGTAGTTCAGATATACTTACTTCAAGTTTATCTGATATATTCCAATGATCCACTACATAATTATAGCTAAATGGTCCTTTGCTTGGCCCCTTTGAGTATTCCGTGTGAACCAGAACCTGAAACATAATACAGGCGATACGAGAAAGTGCAGAACTGTGTTTAGTCTTAAAAAACAGGTGAACATATGTTGGCACAAGATTAGATAACATATAAATGTGCTTTGCTCAAAGAAGACATGGATGAATACTTCTGAGCTAGTCGATTGATTTCATCTCTATTTGACCTTTTTGATCAAAATATGACCCCAGACAACTTTTTCGCATCATCTACAACAGAGGATTTTAAAGACCCATAAAGGAACTGCTGATGTGAAAGGTTGCCATAATTTACGGCTTTTATCTTATATTGTTCATAGATACAACAACGTGTAGAAAATTATGTCATTTAAACCTGTTTGATCACAAAGCCCCAGCCAAGGTTATCCGCTATGTTCCACTTTGTATCTTCGAATATTCGGTTCGACTCTTCAATAGAGCTCACCTGCGACAATGTTTTATGTTTTATATATCAATGTGCGAGCATTTCCTTACATTCACATAAAAATACACATCCAACCTGCAGAAAGCGTTGATCCAAAACTGGAAAAGCCTAAAGTGGTTAAACTCTTAATTTCTTCTGGGGTGATTTTTTTTTTTTTATTTTTTTTTTACAGTATCGACATTAATGTTTTTTTATTAGTGCCTTTGCGCATTTCCTTCTTCACCCACCCCACCCCTCGTTTTTGTTATTTTGTCTGATCGCAATAGACAACAAAAATAAATTTCCTCCTCCTCCAAAACAATTAAAGCAAACAAGCAAAACCTAGTATACACTGGTGGATCTCGTTCCCCTCTTTCAATTTTTCCGTGCACAAGCTATAAAATCTTTTGTTTACGTGTAGGTTTTGTTTTTGTTGCAATGAAAACTTTTATAATGCGCGATGTACTTGGAAAGCAGTAAAAATAGTCTTGAAAATTTACGATTTTGATTTCCTCAGTTCAGCACTGATTTTTTTCCCAATGTCATTGGTGCAGGTGGTAAAACATTCACATCCTATGTAGATTTCTACTTATAACTGTGTTGTACTGCTTTTTAATGCCTTGGACCTTGATATGCGTTTTTCAAGCGGCTTATACGAGACAAAACATACACTAGTGCTTGTATTTTTTTCATGTATCCAGAAAAAAATTCCATTACCTGTACAGCTATTTATTTTTTTTTCTCATGCATTCAAGTGCCTTCTCTGAAATTTAGAAGGTTTCGTATTAAGAACAGTACCTTCTTTAAATAGAAGTTTTAAAGAAAAGCTTCATAAACAAGCAGACGACAGAATTAAAAGGACAGTTAAAATTGTTCGTACCACATTTACAACAGTATCACCACCATGTGTATCAGCCTAATCCGTGCAATCAACAACCAGAGTGTTCAATTTACTT
>SRHC01002473.1:3161-16093 GCA_004794325.1 Pomacea maculata
TACACATGATGACACAAGACACGAGCATTAGATATCATGACGAGCGTTACACATGATGACGACACAAAAGACGAGCGTTACACACGATGGCGAGCGTGATAGCATGCTGGTACTCAGGATTGTGACAAAGGTGTGAAGTCTTTCAAGTGACTTTATTATTCACCCACTGATTCAAAACTGCGGCGTGAATTTCTCGTAACGGTTGAGCTACCGCACGTGCATTACAGTTTTCTGCGACTAGAATGCTGTCTGGCTGGCCGGCTGTCTGACTAGTCTGTTGTCCCACCGGTGTGATGTCTGACTGGTGTCCTGTCTGGTCAATCTGTTGTCCAGATCATAGTGACGTAGGCACCCGGTCAGAAGCACGTGACGACGTTCCAGTAGCACGCACGCTGTCGCTTGCCTCTGCTGACGTCACCAGCCAAAGATGAGCCCTCGGTCTCTGACGTCTGTAGCTGCTGCAGCACCGTCAGCAGTAGCCCCGCCTCCTGCGCACGGCTCGTCCAATCGTGTGGCGACTGAAAAATAGTAATGTCAACCACGTGACCAGCAAACACCCCGACACACTTAGAACTGTCGACACCCTGTCACCACTCAGTCATGTCGTCAGGGTGCAGAGTCCTAGTGTCAGTGGCATTGTCCAGTCGTCAAGACCCCAAAGAGGGTAGTAGTACTGGGGTACATTCTGGGATGCCAGCTCACACCCGACACTCTCATTGTCGAGCCTCACATTCACAGCTGGGGTCAGAGGCTACTTACAAGATGATGCCAGACACACGACACAAGTGTGGACAGCGGCTTGCGTCCCTTGTGCTCTGCTCTTGGACAAGCATTACGTCAGACACTATGTCAGGGACTGTGTGCGAGACTATGTGAGACACTATGTGAGACACTATGTGTAGGACCCTATGCGAGACACTATGCGAGACACTATGTGAGACACTATATGTAGGACCCTATGTGAGAAACATAGTGAGACACTATGTGAGACACTATATGTAGGACCCTATGTGAGAAACATAGTGAGACACTATGTGAGACACTATGTGTAGGACCCTATGCGAGACACTATGCGAGACACTATGTGAGACACTATGTGTAGGACCCTATGCAAGAATGTCGAAAATTATCTGTAAGAAACCCTGCGAACTGTCGTGCCCGCTGCTCACCTACTGCAGTCCTCTCGTTGACGTTTTCGTCAATGATTTCATCTGCCTGCTGACACTTTCTTGTAGACACTGTTCGTCTGTCACATTTTCTGTGCAGCGCACTGAGCTCGCATCCCACAGGGAAGTACACTCTACAAATTCCATCATCATCATCATCATCATCATCATCATCATCATCATCATCATCATCATCATCATCGCGGAAGGCAGAAGATCCATTCAGCGGGAGAAGGAAGGCCACACCTTCGCCGTCCCATGTCCTAGAACTAAAGACGGTAAACCACTTCCAGCTATGACATGGACGGACAGGTTGTTAAACTCCGGCGTTCAGTGGGTGATACAATGATCAATAACTGTAGAGTGATCAATGATTGTACAGTGATCGATTACAGTGATCAATGATTGTACAGGGATCGATTACAGTGATCAATAACTGTACAATGATCAGTCGGCTCACTTTTCATGGAGCGGAATGCTGGGCCAACCTGAGTCCATCTGCTACTGAGTCACATCCACCCTGGTGGTGGTCTTGATGGCTGGTGATGCTGGCAGTCAGCAGGGTGGCTGGCGGTTCTCCAGTGTCTTTCCACTAACTTTTGTTTGTTGTCGACCGCCCTCGTTGGCTTCCTCAATCAAACACAGGTTTCCTCATTTTTATTCTCCATGTTAATGCTGCCCAGCAGAAGGATTTGTGGTCCATGGAGATGCAAAGCACAGCGAGCTGTCTGTGTGTGTGTGTGTGGTCACAAGGCTGTTTGTCTGTCTAACCACCCCGACATTAAGGCCCCAGATTACAGAGTCCACCCCGTTTATGTCTCCTCCATGCCCCGTGCATTGTGCTGTAAACCTGGTGCAGTCTCCACCCCGTGGTTTGAGGGGTGGGAGCCCAGCTGCTGAACATTGTTCCCAACCTTTAGCATCCAAAGCCGAACAGAAGCTGCTGTCCCTGCAGGCAGTTAACATTTACAGTTAGACTGGGAGCACCACAGGGAGCCCACTACAGCGGTTAGGACATCCACCCTGACCCCTGGCGCACAAGCGGCCTCACAAAGCACGACAACTACCTGCTGTCTCAATGGTTACTGACTGTCCTCATATTACTGGTTATTTCACTCATTATGTTACTGGCTCCCCTCATATTACTCGTTATGTTACTGACTCCCCTCATATTACTCATTATGTTACTGGCTCCCCTCATATTACTGGTTATTTCACTCATTATGTATACTGACTCCCCTCATATTACTCGTTATGTTACTGACTCCCCTCATATTACTCGTTATTCACTCATTATTTTACTGAGTCTACTCATATTACTCATTATGTTACTGACTCTCCTCATATTACTCGTTATTTCACTCATTATTTTACTCATATTACTGGTTATTTCACTCATTATGTATACTGACTCTCCTCATATTACTGGTTATTTCACTCATTATTTTACTTACTCTTACTACTTACAGTGAGGTGGTAGACAGCGAGACATAAGAGAACTCTAGATCACGTGGCCACATTTTGTGTACTGATGTCACTTGGGAGGGAAATCATCTGAACGGTTTTGAGTCCCTGTCGATCATCCTTACTCAAAGTAAAACAAATAAAACTGATAATCAGTCAACATCACAAGGCCTGCAGTGAGTTTACTCCGCTGTCAGCAGCTGATGTTGGTGAGTGCATTGAGTTTTGAGACGGATTCCAGAGTACATATGGTGGTCTATCCGTTTTCTTAGCTTGTGCCTTCTGTTATGTGCCCCAGGTTTGGCAAACACTGGGGACCACACGACACCTGTCTGCAGGTAGTGGGCAGTGGCGTGACAACCCTGCACGTAGTGGTGATCATGTGACAACTGTACATAGTGGTAACCACGTGACCCCTGCACATAGTAGACAGTCACGTGACATGTACAAACAGTGGACAGTGGCGTGGCCACTGTAAAGTCACGTGTCACAGGTGAAGTCACGGTACCCTTACCTCAGCTGCTCGTCTTCTCTGTGTCAGAAGCAATGGCAGCAACTCATCACGTGGCCAGCTGAGGGGCAGTGGGCGTCTCATGGAGATGTCCTTAAAAACATTGACAGTGTTTGACATCACATGACACTGTCTAATGACAAGGTTGACATAGTGACAGTCATTAACTTGGGATGCTATCGCGGCCAGCAATTCCTCCATTTATATTAACACTGTGCTCCACTGACCACATGTCAACTGCTAATGCAATATATAATAACTGCAGACACAAGATGGCTGAATGTGACTGATAGAGGGTGGAATAACTTTTCAGCAAGTGTGACATCGACTAGAGATGGCTTCAATAACGCCTCTAAGACAAACATTTTGACTAATTTGACTAATAATATCTAACTAGTCACAGTCTGACATGTCTCTTAATATAGCTAAGTAGCCTTACTATAGCTGAGCAGCATTAACATAGCTGAGTAGTATCAATATAGAGCTGAGCAACATTAACATTCCTGAGTAGATTAACATAGCTGAGTAGTATTAATGAGCTGAGCAGCATTAACATAGTAGTAGTAACATAGCTGAGCAGCACTAACATAGTAGTAGTAACATAGCTGAGCAGCATTAACATAGTAGTAGTAACATAGCTGAGCAGCATTAACATAGTAGTAGTAACATAGCTGACTAACACTAACATAGCTGAGCAGCATTAACATAGTAGTAGTAACATAGCTGACTAACACTAACATAGCTGAGCAGCATTAACATAGTAGTAGTAACATAGCTGAGTAACACTAACATAGCTCAGTAGTACTAACATAGCTGAGCAGCATCAACATAGCTGACTAACACTAACATAGCTGAGCAGCACTAACATAGCTCAGTAGTATTAACATAGCTGAGCAGCACTAACATAGCTCAGTAGTATTAACATAGCTGAGCAGCACTAACATAGCTGAGCAGCATCAACAACAACAAAGACGACAATCAGCAGAGGCTGATGAGTAGCTCAGTGAGTTCCTTGAGGGCAGAATCCTCACATGAGCTTGCTGTGCTTCTGGAGTCCTTGGGAGGGGGAGTCTTCCATGCCCGCCACTTGAGACCATAGCTAGTCCCCCACACACACTCTATCTCCTTCACCTTGGTAACGGCAATGAGTTCAACGGTCCACCCGACGTCAGCAGGCAAACGGCGTTCTCATCTCTTCCTCTCAGTCCTCCTCTTCTCTCTCTATCATTCTGTCTTTTTGTTTTCCATCTCCTCTTCGTGTACACGCACGTGTCAGCACCGAGTGCAGTTCCCCACCCCACCCCACCCCGCCCTACATGCGGGGAGTATTCTGTAGAGCTGTGTGCGCATGCGTGAGTAAACGATAGAGATACAGACAAAGAGAAAGCAGCAGAGGGAGACGACAATTATTGTAACTGGTTAATCCGAGAGCATGGCGGGACTGGCGTTAGAAGACAGATACATCACACACCGACACTAACTCCCACCTTAGTCGTGTCACGGGTGGGGAGGGGAGGAGAGGGGAGACTAATCCTGCTGAGACTGGCCACCTGGGAGCCGGCCATGTTCCACACACAACTGTCGTCAGTTTATGATGCACAAGGGGAGATTAGTCTGAGATCCTGGATTAGCTTTCGCTGCACCACCCCCACCCATCCCTGCTGACGATCTTGGACGTGTATCATCTGGTCACGTGACAGATTTATCGTCGACAACCTCCTCACCTGGCGTTTCTTTGCCTGACGTCACGTGACCCCAATCAACGCACTTCTCATATCACGAGGCATGACGTCACGACCGGCAGCAGTCTTGGAGGACATGCAGGTCTCGCCACTGGTTGTCTCCCCCACTGATGCCACATGGGACTGTAGACTCCATCAAAGAGAGAGAACTACAGGCAGGCGCCATGACACGCCGACAGGCAGCATCGACTACATACATTCAAGCGTCGACAACTCATTTGGGAAGGACAACTCCTTCATATCCAAGGTGCTATGGTAACAGTTAGTGAACTTGATAAGGAGCCGACAGTTAGTACACGCTAACCACAGGCCGACAGTTAGCACACACTAACCACAGGCCGACAGCTAGCACACACTAATTACAGGCCGACAGCTAATACACACTAACCACAGGCCGACAGTTAGCACACGCTAACCACAGGCCGACAGCTAATACACACTAACCACAGGCCGACAGTTAGCACACACTAACCACAGGCCGACAGCTAACACACACTAACCACAGGCCGACAGCTAACAAACACTAACCACAGGCCGACAGTTAGCACACACTAACCACAGGCCGACAGCTAACAAACACTAACCACAGGCCGACAGCTAGCACACACTAACCACAGGCTGACAGTTAGCACAGACTAACCACAGGCCGACAGCTCACAAACACTAACCACAGGCCGACAGCTAACAAACACTAACAACAGGCCGACAGCTAGCACACACTAACCACAGGCCGGCAAGGGGACTCAAGCTAGTTTGTGAAGACACAAGGCGACACTAAGCGGCAAAGGGAGGTCAGCAGGAAAGTCGTGACATGCACCCCCGTCCCCCTTGCCTGTAGCAACTGTGACACCAGTCATTACTCCCATCATCCTTAGCGCTCCCACGTTGACCAATGACGTGTAACACTGCCCTCCATATCCCGACAAGTGCTCATTATAGTCTGGCGACAGCGGAAACGTCTGATGGCAGGCCGGCTGGCCGGTCCATTTGTTGTTGTTGCCAGTAAAGGCAGTAAAAAGCGACTTTTGTTGTTCCTGCTCTGTTGTTGAGGCCCGCCACCCGGGATCATGGCCGCCTCTCACTCAAGTGGTGTCGGGAAGGTACAACACTGGAGGTAGCGGGGACAGGTGCTGTTGTCTAGTCAAGTATTGCTTGTTTGCTTGCTTGTTTGTTTGTTTGTTTGTTTGCTGTGGCGCTAGTCCGGCAACACTGTCTCCATCGTGTGGGGCGGCACTAATGACGAAAGGAAGTCGCGCGATGTTTGAGGCACGTGACACGTCTCTGTCTCGCTCTTACTCTCAGCCTCTGAGGCACGTGACACACGTCTCTATCTCCTACCTCTCCCCTGTCTTTGTGAGACTCCAACACCAGGTCCCACCGACTCCCCGCAGACCCTTGCGGTGCCCAGCAGGAAGCCAGCCTCACTTTGGTCTCACTTAGCCTCACTTTCGCAGCCGACTGCCCAAACTGCGGAGCGAATTCGATTGGAAGCGACACGACGAAGCATGGAGGTGGAGGCCCGCAGTCAGATAAGGTTTCACACCGCACTGCCGCCTCGGGCGAGGGCTAATTTCTGGGCGACATTTGCGGCTTCCTCCGGCTCGTGCCTGCTGCTGCCGGCTTTGAGGTCTGCATGTCGGGTACACCGCTTGTTCTTCGCGCCATCGCGGGCTTCAAGGTGCGACATGAGTACCCGCTGTCACCTGTCACGCCAGTAACCACCCTTTGTCACCTCTAGTCTTGGCTACACCCTTAAGGGGGCCTCAAGTCTACACAGTCTATGTCCTCCACTAATCCGGTAGCTGGCCTCCATCACGTACCTCCACTAATCTGACAACTGATCTACTCCATGTAGCTGCACTAATGTCAGTTAGCGCTGTACTATCCGACAACACGCTAACTGCTCTGAGTCGTCCTCAGTGTTGCAGTCCTTTATCACGTGCTAGTCCTTGAGCAACAGGCAGCTATGCTTGGCACTATGCTATTCATCTGCATTTTGTCTGGGACTCTAGCACTTCCGGTCTGTCTGTCAGCTGCCGTTGACATCTGTCCGTCCTAACGTCTGACCTTTGGTCCCCGCCACACGCTGCGACACGCGCCATCTCAACGTCACCAAAGTTCCTGTCCACATCCTCTACATCAGCCGAGCGTCTCCTGACGACCCTGTGTGTGAGACTGTGAGCGTGTGTGACTCGGTGAGTGTGTGAAAGTGAGCGTGTGTGACTCGGTGTGTGTGTGTGTGTGACTGTGAGCGTGTGTGACTCGGTGTGTGTGTGACTGTGAGCGTGTGTGACTCGGTGAGTGTGTGAAAGTGAGCGTGTGTGACTCGGTGTGTGTGTGTGTGTGTGTGACTGTGAGCGTGTGTGACTCGGTGTGTGTGTGACTGTGAGCGTGTGTGACTCGGTGTGTGTGTGTGTGACTGTGAGCGTGTGTGACTCGGTGTGGGTGTGTGTGTGACTGTGAGCGTGTGTGACTCGGTGTGTGTGACTGTGAGCGTGTGTGACTCGGTGTGTGTGTGTGTGACTGTGAGCGTGTGTGACTCGGGGAGAATCGAGGTGTGTGTGTGACTAGGTGTGCGGTATGTATGTTGGTATCTAGATGTGTATGTACAATCCATGTACACGTTATATAAATACCTGAGCATGTATGCATCTCTGTCGCCTCACACACCCACACTGATATGCTGGGTGGATTGTTGTTGACATGTCTGCTCGCTGTCAGTGTAGACAGACAGACACACACACTGATGTGTTGTTGACATGTCTGCTCGCTGTCAGTGTAGACAGACACGCACACTGATATGTTGTTGACATGTCTGCTCGCTGTCAGTGTAGACAGACGTCCTAAACGCTGCAGCAAGGCCCAGAAGCACCTGAACTTTCACCTCAACCCCGGTTGACCTGTTTCAGTCTTACATGGTAACCTACATAAGTGTCCATCCATTACACATTGTCATCTACATAACATCTGTCTAGTCACTACCTCCCTGTAAGAAATGTAGCTTTCCATAGTCATCCTTGCTGTACCCTGACATAGCGTCGTCATGTGACTTCCCTTATCTACGTGGTCACGTGACTGTACCCTGACGTAACATCGTGGTGTAACATAACGTCTTGTTGTGACTGTACCCTGACGTAACATCGTGTTGTGAATATACCCTGACGTAAAGTCATCATGTGACTGTACCCTGACGTACCATCGTGTTGTGACTGTACCCTGACGTAGTCATCATGTGACTGTACCATGACATAAGTTGGTCTTGTGACACTAACCTGTAATGCTGTCATCTTGTAATCCTATCTACCAGCTGTCACTCAGATGTCATCCCGCACTGCTGGTCACGTGTTTGGCGGAATAATCTAAGCTCATCGATCAGCCAGCAAGCGGGCGCCGGGGCTGTGACGCTTCACCACTTCCCGACATGCGCGCGACCGACGAGATCACGTGACGCCCGTACCACCCCCACCCCTTGTACACCCCTCGGGCCCTCTAGAAACACTCCAACAGCCCTCGTCATCGACCCTCCATGCCGCGTGACTGGCCGCAACATCTGACGGCCTGTGAGACTCGCACTTGAGATATCACAGACACGGAGAGATGACACGATGCGCTGCGCAAGAAGTCATATCTGCTGCTGGTAGGGGGACGGGTCGGGGGGGAGAGAGAGACAGGGTTAGAAGCACGCCATACTTGTTTTGTCGGAGAGAGATCACGTGATGGCGTTTGACTGAAGTGATATCTGCAGTTTGAGAGTGAGGGAATGTGCTGACAAGTATTTTACTTTCAGTATCTCACTACTTTCCTCACTGACTCGCTCTGTGGTTTCACAGTTGCCGCCGTCTAGTCAAGGCGGCGGTTAGCCCTAGCCCTAATCAGGGAGGGGTGTAACCCTAACTCTAATCAAGGGGAGGGTTAACCCTGAACCTACCCCTAGGCGGGTGTTAACTAACTTTAATCAAGGAGGGTTAAGCTTAATGCTAATCAAGGTCCGCCTTTGAAGTTGCCGGAGCCCCGAGACCTGCATCACAGCAGCACAGAAGCCGACGAGGAAAGAGAAGAGAAGCCCCACAGCCACGTCCTACAGCTTGCACTGAGCATTACGTCCCCTGCTAGTCGCCACAGCAACAAAGGTGGCGCTTTTGCCGCTTGAGAAGCTTGGGACCAAAGCTCTTATAGTCTGATACTCATAGTCATACCTCTAATTCATCTCTAATAGTCAAGGTGTCATAGTCTCTAAGCCATAGTGTCATAGTCATCTCTCGAAGTCACGGTCCCTTAGTCATAGTCATCTGTCATAGCATAGTCATATCTCTTAGTAGCGGCCCGGTGGCGCAACGGTTAGCGCCTGTCACCAATACAGTGAAGGTTGGCTGCCCAGAGTTCATTTCTCGTCTCGGGCACGCTGTTCTTTCTCTGCACGTGGCATCTGTTTACAGGGCTGGCTGCCTTGCGTAATATAGCCTTAGTTGCTGACACGGCGTAAAACACCAACCCCTCCCCCCCCATATCTCGTAGTCGTAGTCTCATAGTCATATCTCGTAGTCGTATCTCTTAGTCATAGTGTCATAGTCATATCTCATAGTCTCATAGTCATATCTCGTAGTCATATCTCATAGTCATAGTCTCATAGTCATATCTCGTAGTCGTATCTCGTAGTCATAGTCTCATAGTCATATCTCGTAGTCTCATAGTCATATCTCGTAGTCATAGTCTTATAGTCATATCTCGTAGTCGTATCTCTTAGTCATAGTGTCATAGTCATATCTCATAGTCATAGTCTCATAGTCATATCTCGTAGTCGTATCTCGTAGTCATAGTCTCATAGTCATAGTCTCATAGTCATATCTCGTAGTCATAGTCTCATAGTCATATCTCGTAGTCATATCTCATAGTCATAGTCTCATAGTCATATCTCGTAGTCGTATCTCTTAGTCATAGTCTCATAGTCATATCTCATAGTCTCATAGTCATATCTCGTAGTCATAGTCTCATAGTCATATCTCATAGTCTCATAGTCATATCTCATAGTCATAGTCTCATAGTCATATCTCGTAGCGCTGAGTGGGATTTTTTCTACCCCAGGTAAGTGATGTTCCCTCTTTTTTCTAGAAAATGACCCCTAACAAAGGTGACCTACGAAGCTATGAACCACAGCTGTGTTGAGTTGGACTTCGGGTATTTTAATTCATTCCGGGTGAACTGCAGTGCTATCGTTTTGCCCGTTGGCACCCGCTGACAGATGGTCCGTCGTGGACATACCCCGCTGGGGATCGAGGTGGATACATAGCCGGCCGAGCATCAGCCATGGGGCGCACCCTTGTCTTCACACCTTGACGTCTTGGATATCATCACCGGTCAACGGTCCTGGGAACATCCGTGCCAACGATTCACTGTCTTGGATATAACTGTGTGATGGTGGGTTTGTGGACTTGTGTACCGACAGTGCGTGTGTGTGTGCGTGCGTGTGTGTCTGCGTGCGTGTGTGTGTGGGGGGGACATGGGATCATGTGACTGCTCGTATCACATTACCCGAGCAGCGGAGTGTCTAATGCCGGGGGAATTATTCACTTTGTACGGACGGTGGACAGAGCGATTGTTTTTTTCATTTCATTGCTTTTTAAAAAATCATTAAATGTGTGAAACGTTGGCCGGAGCGTTAGTGTGATAACGGGTAGAGAGCGCCGCGAGTGTAGCTACGTGTAGGTGTACCCTCACCTCACACTCACACATTCATCACTGCACTCTTCTTACTACAGTGACTACACGGTACATAGCCTCATAGTCATAGTGCCATATCATAGTGCTATAGTCATATCATAGTGCTATAGTCATCTCTCATAGTGCTATAGTTATCTCTTATATTGCCATAGTCATCTCATTCATAGTCTCATAGTCATGTCATAGTCTCATAGTCATAGTGCCATAGTCATCTCATAGCCTCATAGACATAGTGACATAGTTATCTCATAGTCTCGTAGCCATGTTATAGTCTCGTAGTCATGGTGTCATAGTCATATCATAGCCTCATACACATAGTCTCATAGTCATCTCTCATAGTCTCGTAGTCATGCCATAGTCTCGTAGTCATCTCTCCTAGTAGCAGTCCCAGGGTCTCAGAACACGGCGCATGGTATCGTCCCCCGAGGCATCACGTGATGTTGCTATCAATGCGCTGAGCTGCTCCGCGCGGCGATGTCTGGTGGCTCTCACCTGGTGCGCAAAGTTCCAGAACATTGCAATGTGCTGACCTTACTTTGTATGTCTGTGTGTCTGTATGTCTGTATCTCTGCTTTGTGTCTGTGTGTCTGTATGTTTGTGTGTCTGTATGTCTGCTGTATGTCTGTGTGTCTGTATGTCTGTATGTTTGTGTGTCTGTATATCTGCTGTGTGTCTGTGTGTCTGTATGTTTGTGTGTCTGTATGTCTGTATATCTGCTGTATGTCTGTACGTCTGTGTGTCTGTATGTCTGTTTTTACGTCTGTGTGTCTGTATGTGTCTGTGTGTCTGTATGTCTGTATGTCTGTGTGTCTGTATGTCTGTATGTCTATATGTCTGTACGTCTGTGTGTCTGTATGTCTATATGTCTGTATGTCTGTACGTCTGTGTGTCTGTACGTCTATATGTCTGTACGTCTGTGTGTCTGTATGTCTCCCGAGCATTCTCGAAGTTGATGTCTTTGTGAAAGTGACATGTCATTTACACTCGTCTTTACAGGTAGAGCTGTTGTACCACTCACATCGTTGGCACTTGTCTCTCACGACAAACTATTGTATTATTCAGCATTCCCTCTCAGCACCTGGGGCCTACACCATCCCGACACCCACGTGTCCCATCAGGCAGCGCGTGCTGTCACATCTGTCATGGCGTCTATTCTGCGCCCACACCACCTTCCGCCCTCCATCTTGAAGACTCTAGCGCCACCTAGCGTCCTGGCAACACTGACACCTTCACCACAGAGCACCATGTAGCACCCTGAGGTCAGTGAGTGACTGCCACCACACGTGTCGGTGCTGACAGCGTCTGTACACACTGACACGTGTCACTCCCGTCTTTGTTGATGGATGATCTCTGTGGAGGTTGGCGCAGTCGTCATCTCTCAGTACCTCTAGCTCCCTGCCCTCCCTCTCTCCCTCTCCTCCCTCTCTCCCCTTGCCCTAGACTACAGCGACTTCAGTCATCAAGTGAAATGTTCCCTGAGGGACTGCAGTCCTCCCTCTCTGCTCCTCCATCATCATCGTCACCATCGTTATTGTTGACTAGCTGGTGATCATCAGAAAGTCATCGGGGCAGAGGTGTGTGCGCTCAGTGCATGAAGACAAATAAGTAGAGACTACATCTGTTGTGTGGAGACACGAAGGCCGGTCACGTGACTGGGGGTGTAACCACGTGACCATTAGACATCGCTGAACTCACGACAACAAACTCCCAACACGGACGAGACAAACCGCTCGTAACATCACTCGTGGCCGTGCTAGTTCTCTCCCCTCGCTCATCACATCACTCGTGGCTGTGCTAGTTCTCTCCCCTCGCTCATCACATCACTCATGGTGGTCAGACCCATCCCCTGGCCTTCCTGATAAAATGGCGCCGCTTCACGTGGTTTTGTAGTCTGTACACCACGAATAATGTCGGTCGGCCAGCGAGTCAGTGTGTGAACATAATGATCAAAGATTAGAAGAGATTGTCTTACAAGATGACAAGAACAAGAAGTGACACTCTAACACGATGACAAGAGAAGTAGAAGTGACACTCTAACATGATGACAAGGACAAGAAGTCATTGTCTAACATGATGACAAAGACAAGAAGTGACATGTTTTCATGTGGACGCTTACAGACACAAGCTGCTGTGTTTATTTACATCTAAAACAAACGTTTCTGGGTCACGTGTAAGTTTCAGACCGGTGTTTGTGTTTTCTTGCTGATTTGTTGGCTGACACATTGTTCAGGTGTGAGCATGTAAAGTGAACATCAAGGTGTGCAGCTTGCGAAGAACGTAGCGGCTGGCGACTGTAGGAGAGAAGAGGCTGGCTGTTGATTGGTTCACAGT
>SRHC01002474.1:6969-24353 GCA_004794325.1 Pomacea maculata
ACTACTGAATAACCAGAATGGGAACTTTCCTTCACACATTGGAAGGTATTGTCAAGCCTGGCTCCTGTGGCCAGTACTGTTCCTGGAAAACTTGCCATAAACCTTCTACGACCACAACACTTCTATTTCCATCAGCTGTGGGCAAACACACGAACTCGCACTTTGCAGATGACTTAAGTGAATCTGGTGACGGGCATGAACAGCGAACTACAAGACCAGGAGACAATGGTAAGCGTTTTAAAGCAATTCCTTCTGTTGTATGTGCTGTTCAACATTTCGCAGGAAAACATCGTGTGAAAGACTTTTCACAACCACCTCCGTGGGAAGACTTATTAAACTTTCGCTTTGCAAAAGACGTTGACCTGATTGGCAGGCAGCACAGCGACATGCAAGACCTCACAAAAAGACTTACAACGCAGTTGTATAAGGGATGGAGACAAGAAGAAGAAAGTCACAGTTGACACCAACAGGGACTGAAAACAGAGATCTACATTAATAATGTACAACTGCCAAGGTCAGTAGGTTTAAGTAGTTAAAAGCTTGCCTTTCCAATTCAAGTATCTGCACGGAAGAAATTGGCATCCAGATAACAAAAGCAACAGCAGCAGTGACCACGCAGGACAGAATTTGGCTCAGCTGCAGCAGCAGCATCACGAGGTTGACCACCAGACACAGGCTTCGTACTCCCCATACCACTGAACGACTCCTTGCTGACTTCCAAAACACAAATCCAGACACTCGATACCAAGTGTTTAGGGAAACACTCATAATCTTCCACATGGGGCACAAGAACAACGATTTTGAACGAAGTGTGGTCGTCGCCCTCGTGGGGTGCCAGGAACCCCCTTTTTGCAACAGTGTAATGGTAAGTGACCAAAGTGATTAATTTTAAATGAGCAATTTTGAGCTCAATTACCAAAAACATCGCTGGTTGTAGCCCTGAGCTCAGAAGCATAATTGGTAAAAGTCTTAAGGTTTATGTCATTATGCTGATAGCAGCCAGACTGATCTGTGATAAAACTACCAAAAGTCAAATGGCCCGAAACAAACTCAAATAAAAGAAAATTTACTCAGTGTTGCTGCTCACTAGGAACTTAAAGTGAGGTTTGTTTCAGCCCCAGTTGCAGAGCTTGACTGTTCGAAACTGATCATTGTGGCGGGCTGCTTTGTCCACGTTCTCGTCGTCGCACTCTGCATTCTTGCTGCAAAGTGAGTGTTATTCGATGTGTTATAATATGTGCAAGTCACATCTAAAATACCGGAGTCACGTATCAAATAACAGAGTCACGAATATGAACAGGGTACTACGGTCCTTATAGGTACTTACAAAGTTGGTAGATTTGGGGGCGAGTAAAGGAAGGCCTTAAAATGCATTTTTTAGCGAATAGGTCCTTATAAATTGTGGCTGTCCTCTTTAAAAAAAACAGAAGTGCTTATTACTCCTTATTTTGTGTAAAGTGTGTTGGCATTATTCTTCTCACACTCCACTGTTCAAAAACTCGTCATAGTTCTGTCAGAATGTAGGGGACCTGACTATTGCTGTTTTCAAAGGCCAAACTTCTAGAATTAAACCTCAGAATGAGTTTCACTCGGGGTCGATGGGAGAGAGGTGGGGAGACTTGACAAGTCAGATAGAAGCTCTTAGCGAAGCGTGACTACTGCTGTAACCTCACCTCCCTCGCCACTGCGACTACAAGGCTACATTCACACGCTCTGTGAACACATATCTGTTCACAAAGTGCTATCCTTGTATTGTTTGTTGACAGACCAGTCAGTATTATCATCATCGTATTGTGACAGGTAATCATTTTTAGATACTTGCTTTAAAATCTATGTTATTGCGAGTACGAGCACTATTTTAAATTGCCCCTGGGATACTGTATCGTACTGTATTTTACAGTAGTGT
This sequence comes from Pomacea maculata, assembly GCA_004794325.1. NCBI lineage: Eukaryota > Metazoa > Mollusca > Gastropoda > Architaenioglossa > Ampullariidae > Pomacea > Pomacea maculata. Next base: position 8,876 of record SRHC01002474.1, read on the forward strand.
ATTGTATTGTACCGTAATGCACTGTATTTTACAGAAGTGTACTGTATTGTACTGTAATGTACTGCATTTTACAGAAGTGTACTGCAGTGGCGTAGGAAGATGTTCGGCGTTGGGGGGGCCAACTCCCTGCTGACAGTGAACGGCGTTCGCACTCGCACATTACGTAAAAAAGGATGGGGGGGGGGTACTGCACGCACGCACGTACACAGTGGTAGCATCACAACACGCTGCTTTATTGTTAAAAGGCAAAGCAGCATTAAATAAGAAAAAACAAATTAAAGAATGACTCCCCGGCTAACGCATTCACAAGAAATGTGATAAACGTTATAATCATTTAATCATATTAATCAAGGTTGGCAAGTCAGTGTGCCAAAAAAACTGCGTCTTCGGTGATTTCTATAAATGAACTCCATTGCAATCTCGTCCAGATTAAGCAGATCAACCCTCTCTTTAAATACACGCATAATGAGACAGTTATTCAAGCGCGTTTGTGTCATGGAACTTCTCAGGTATGTTTTTGTTTGTTTTAAGGAAGAAAAACTGCGTGGAAAAACAAAGCTAAAGATTATTTAAGCCTACTCACCCAACGGCTCGTGACACGCTTTGTTCCATATCACAACAAACGCGGGGAAAATACGCTGGTTGCTGGAACCCTCTTCTAGACACCACGCCAGTTCCAGCGACAGTCCACACAGCACGTGGCAAACCCCCGACTACTCCCAGAGACGGGCACAGGTCTCTCCACCACCGCAAAAACTCCTCTTCCGCCCCACCGTCCTCCCAGTCCTGTGTGGCAGGTTTCTATAGGCTTCGAGAAACCTCCAGAACCTTTCCCTACCCACAAGGACCAGCGTCCGCGAGATAAAACACGTTACAAAGAGACACAGCCCTATACCTGAACTTGGTGTCCGCATATCCTGGGAAAATAGCCCCATCCACCCCAAAGAGAATCAAAGAGACCAGAGAGAAAGGGACGCAAGGCTACCCTATAATTAAGGGCCATAAACTGGCCAGACCACCGTGGCCAGGGGACGAAACTAGGGTGGGAATGGCCGCAGGGCCACCCCTTCCTCGCTCCGCTACCCGACGGTGCTGAGCCAGCGATGCGACACGTTCTATGGCCATCTACCAAAACACGGACACATATATACAAACCAAACAGTATAACACAGATAACTTATGTTGAGTACCAGCCACAGTCGTTGATGATAAAAGAGTGCCCTTGTGTAGTTTTAGAAATGTTACTTATGCACTTCCCCCTGAGTCGTAGATTGCAATAATACCAGTCTCTCTGTCTCTAAAGAAAACTACCAATATAGGGACTCAGAGTCTTTGCCTTCCTTAGGTGAAGTCAAAGCCGTCACTTCGCACTAAACCGTTGGTGTCTAGTAAGATGGAAGTCCTCGTGCTTCGCTAGCTTTTCACAAAGTGTAAGGGTTCCTGTCTGATTGGCAAGACTGGGGTATTGGTAGGCAACTAATTCGTTACTGGCTTTCTGTGTTCCCGATGGCCAGTGCGGCCCCTTTGGTTGTAAGCGATAGCAGATAATTTTAGGGTGACAGCGAGTGGACGGGGGATGTTTTATGTTGGTCAAACGAAAACCGCCAAAGAAAAGGCGTCGCATTATGGGGCAGGGGGGAGGGAGACGACACTCGATGTACCGATGTACTGTCCGGCTGCTTTCTTCGCTCAGGCTTCAACACAGCCTGCAATTAGCATGGCAAACAATACCAACGGACTGTCGCCGATCTGATCGTCAGAGGTGTTAGAGCCTCCACTTGCCTCAGGGCTCGCTTTTGTGACGGTGATGACCGTCTCCTCTCTACGTTCCCCTACCTTTCTTCAGTTCTTTGCTCTTTGTGAGAATTACGTCTCAAATATTGGGGGGGCAAAAGGATATTCCTGCCCCCCCTGTATTTTCCTTGGGGGGGCGGCTGCCCCCGCTGCCCCCCTTGTTCCTACGCCACTGACTGTACAGACACAGGATAGACACAGTAGACATAGTACAGACAGGATAGACACAGTAGACATAGAACAGACACAGGATAGACACAGTAGACACAGTGCAATGTATCGGTAGTACTGAGACCCAGTGTTGAGTGTCAATACAGTATTGATTACACTGTGGCTGTAGTATTAAGCACAAGCTGCCTGTAGCATTACTTATGACTACAATGATATGTACATGTGGCTGGAGTATATGAATGTGTGAGCTGTGAGAGTAACACTTGTATGTAAGGGTTATGGTTTAGAGTTATGTATGTAATGAAGCAAGTTAGGGCAAGTTTTCACTAAGTAGAACTTTCTGCTACATTCTTTATATATTCTGTCTGTCATGTACAACTAATTCACACCTAGTTATGTTATGTTCTGTAACATATAATTACTGTAACTTGGTAATGTACAGTTTAGTACAGACCAGAGCATCACATGCATTCTACTGTAATTTCTAAAGACAGAGCCAAACGACTTCTCTCTACTGTAGTGAAGGCCAACTACAGCCCCACGTAGTGTACTATACTCGGGAAAAGGCAAACATTTGAAAGAACTGCACTATCATTTGAAAAAGTGAAGAGCTCTCGATAAAAGCTGTCGTCCTGTATAAAATCAACTGTTTGCGTGGTGGGCTTCCTCCGAAACCATTATCTGGGATGAAAGTGCCACAAGACCATGTAGTCTTGCTCTTCTCCAACCTTCTGAAGTATTTTTCGCTGAACCATATTTTTTTATTGTACCAGTCTGTTTGATGAGAAAGAGGAAGGAGTTCGGTGTAAAAATAGTTATAATACACAATTTAACAAATTCTTTTAAAGGGCAGTGAGCTAGAATTTCACAAAAGACCGAAGGACAGTGAGTATAATTTAGTAGAGGCAAGGAGTCCAAAGGGCAATGAACTGTGCGGCTCGCCATGCCACGGCTGAGGATGTGGACGTGGAGCCATCTGTCTCCTCCATTTACCTCCCCAGATAACTGAGGCGGGAGGGAGACGAACCTCGATACTCTGCTAGGATGTTGCACTGTGACCCGCAAACTAAGTCACCTGCAACTTTGACACACAAAAAAAAGCATCAAGGGCATTTTAATATTCCGACGGATCATCCGCGCTTGCAGTTTGGTATTTCTACTTTGAGGTTGGGGATGTGGGAGGAGCGAGGGCGGGCTGGAGGAGGGGGGCAGTGGGGGTCATCTGTGACACAAGATGCGTGACACCACGTGACACGTCACACTTGGTGATGTCCTCACTGAACCCACTGTTCTAACCTCTCAATGCGTCCAGTAACTGTCGCCAGGTCGTTGTGCGGGTAGGTACCCTAACCCCTGACAGGTGCTTGGTTCCTGGCCTGCCAATCAGCGAGCCGATGACCTGCGTATCGCCAGCCTGGCTTTCAGCAGCCTCCACGTGCCGACTGATGCATTTATCGGTGAGTCTGCATTCTGTGCTCCGCTCACACATTCCTTTCGATTAACTCCCACTCCCACGCTTCCCTCCCCTCCCCCCACCGATTCCCTCGCATCTAGCTTTTCCGGTGGGAGGAAAACCGAGCTGCAAACTGCCGGGTGTGGGGTTCAGCCGGGTGCGCCACGCACGGCCTCGTGTGCTCGTGCACCCACCGTGCACCCACGTGCAGACACAGCTGACTGCGCATGCTCCTCAGGGCCGTGAGATGTCGAGAGTGAACATGGTGCGACGAGGTGGACGGGTGGGACTCAACATCACGTGCCCCACTCCTCCCCTCTCTCTCCACACACACACTCGCAACACGCATAAACACACATTTTCTCTCTCTCTACACACACAGTCTCCACACACACTCCACACATACATAAACACACACTCTCTCCATCCACATATGCATGAACACACATGAGCACATTCACTCCACACACTGACACGTATTCTCTCACAGTCAAGCTCTTTCTTTCTCACTCAGAAACTCTCTATCACATTCACATTCTTATACACAAATCCTCTCACACACTCTTACTCACAAACTCACGCTTACACACACAGACGCATAACGCTTACACACACACACACAGCTGTCACACACACACAGACAACACTTACACACAGCTGTCACACACACACAGCGCTTACACACACACAGCTGTCACACACACAGACAACACTTACACACAGCTGTCACACACAGACAGCGCTTACACACACACACAGAGTAGCCACCACAATGCATGTAGACCAGGGCCAGACTTTGTCTCACTATCTGACTATCACAGTCTGACTATCGCTGTCGTCAGTTCCCCCAAACCCCCAAGATCTCAACTGGACACACTTGGATGAATGTTGGACCAAGTGTGGCAAAGGTTTTGTGTAGCCATCATGTAAAGCCGTCGTGTGAACACTTTGCCGGACCCGGTCAAACATGTTTGTTTATAGTTGCCCGTTAAGAAGAGCTTTAACCCTCGTGTGTTTTCATGACCACAGACACAAGTGAAGTCCACACAACTTGTTGCTAAAAGGTCGTAGGTCAGGTAAACACTCAGCAGGGATGTACAATCAGTTGCACTCTAGTGTCCACACGACGACCAGCGCCGGACGTAAGAGCCAAGACCTTATTTAAGGGAACTCTGACAGTTTCACTTGCACTCACATCGAAAGTATCATAATCAGGTCAGGTCAGTCCTCATGACCTTTTGGTCGTCGGGAAGCGAGATCGCACTTTTCTTGGGACGAGGTAAGGGTTAACTGTTTTGGGGAGCGGCGCCCCCTCTACCCCTCTGCCTTTCATTTCCCTAGAGACTAGGGGTCAGCCAGGGGAAAGCACGCTGCACCATCACGGGTATCGAACCAGAAAGTGTGTGCGTCCAGCTTCCGAGGTCTCCGCTGCAACTGACGGCTTGTAAACACTCGCTTTGTTAGACCGAGGGCCGCCGCCATTGGTGACGTCACCATGACGTAAGTCCTTCTGGGAGGATTGGTTGCATGTCACGAGCATCACGTCGTATGTTGACTAAACCTCCATTTTCCCCGCCACCGCCACGTGCTCATCGACGTCATGCAAATGATGGACGTGCATCCCCCTGCCCCTAGCTCCCCGCTGCCCCACCCCTTTCCTCTACCTCGTGCAGCAGCACGTGCAATCACGTGATATTGTCGGGTCAGTGGAGTGAGAAACCCCACCCACCCCAAGCGGTGCAGGGAAGTAAGTAGTCTAACCCTGTCACCCTGACTACAGAATACGACAGTGACACCTGTCTCCTCACCCACGCCCTCGTCCTGTGTGTGTTTGTGTGAAGGGTTGCACTGTGGAGTGCGTAACACAGGTAACACTGAGAGTGATGTCACACTTCCGGTCTCTTGCAGAAGGGGAGATCACCAGTCAGCAGTCGGATGCTGCCCGCAGACGACCCTGTCGCCCCAAGTGCACCCTCCAGTACTGCACCCGCCACCCGCGTGCCATCTGCTCTGCAAGGTGAGGCGGCATTGTGTCAGGTAGAGGCAAGGTGTGTGTTACCTGAGAATGCACTATGTCACTCATGTACGTCTGTCACTGTGGGGTGGAGGCAATGTAATCATTAGAATATCGCTCACTTCTGAATGTGTGACAGTAAGATGACGTGTCACAGCAGCACTGAATGCCACACTGACTTACCTGTGTACTGACTTCGTCAAGACGACCCTGTGACAACACCTGCAGGTCATCGTCTACCAACATCACTTCGTCTTCTTCATTCTATGAAGCATCAATCTTTAGACTTCGCCATATTCCGTCAGCAAAATAAAGGTTGTTGACATTGAAAGTTGCTTTCTAACTGTACAATGACACCTGTCTGCCTGTTGCTGACACAGTGACACCTTTAGGTCAGTGACAGAATGTGTGGGCCTCCAGCAGACTCTTGCCACGTCACCCACACAGTGAATGTCGCTCTCTGCCTTCTGTCAATGAAAGGAGTGAGTGAAGAATCATGTAGCAACACGTTTAGCCGAGTTCTAGTATTATCTTGTCTTCTGTTAGACATGTTCTCGTCTTGTCATCGTGTGATGTGACAATGGACGTCAGCTCGCTGTCAGCCAGGCTCCCTCCACTGTCTACAACACAACCACAGCTACACGAGGAGGGAGCGCAGACCCTGTTGTCTGTAGCCAAATCTTGTTTCCTTTGTTGCCATGTTTGTGTTTACCATAAATCTGTATGCTCTGGATGGCTCGCAGACGATATTTTTCAATTAACTCCTAGAACGAGGCTATCGAGAGAACACTTCCGGTCTAGCCAACGACGACAACGGCGATGACAGGAGAGTCTGTGAGAGTAACACCAGTAAACAAACAATCAGGAGGGGGTAATTACTGCTGAGTGGAAGGATGTCACTGTGCAAGTGTCAAATGTTTCGCTGTAGGTTTGTTTGTTTATTTGTTTCGCTCCCGGGGGCAGGTATGTGGAAGGAGGAAGAGGAGTGTCGAGCGGCTCTCACTCGTGCTACAGGTCGCTCACACAAAAGTTTCAATCATTGAGAGCCAAGATTTGTTTGAAGCAGAAGTCAGGCTGTCAGCTGCTCGCCGAGACTAGCAGCGGAGAAGTTGGCAAGAGGCGGAGTGTCTCGGCGTACAGTCAGCCATCCACCCACCAACTAACATCCCTGGACTGATGGCAGACGATTTTTTCCAGTTAACTGCTAAAACGAGGCATGAGACAAGAAAGCTTCCGGTTTAGTCCCATTCGTTGTTACGACTCGCCGAGACTAACAGCAGATCGCAAGAGGCTGAGCGTTGGTCTCGGCAGACAGACAGCAGTCCACCTACACACGTCCGTGGTTGTACTGCCATGTGTTGTTCTTATGTTTATTTATTATCAGCCAAGGACGAGAGGAATGTGAATCGTGTTGTATACACGTTGTTACTGGTTACTCAGAGCGACTCTAAGACTCTGTGTAACGGGCAGACATCTTCACAGCTTCCGTCCAGCTGCCCATTGTGTGGACCTGCAGCCATGACCAGCACGTGGAGGCCCCCGTCCCTTGCTCACGCCGTGCGACTGAGAATGAAAGTGGAGGACACTCGGGAAAGTGCTTGTCTGAGGGGCTGTCTGGTGTGGCGGGTATGGGGGTGTCATGGTATTGTTGATTCTTGTTGTTGATTTGTGTGGCTCTAGCCCTTGGGTCCTCCCACAGCTGCTGCTAATGACCTCCTGGTATGAAGTCAGATCTTATTAACATGTTTCTTTAAAATGCTTTGAGTACCACACTGACGTCACACAACTTGCTGTGGTCAACACGTGTGTTGTGATGTGTTGGTTGGTCAACACGTGTATTCTGTTGTATATAGTCTGTTGCTTTTTCTTTTATGTATTCTCAAATTTCTGTGACGTGTATTCCTTTTCTTACTAACAAACAGCACACTGGTCGACTATTGACTGTTGGAAATATGACCTTTGACCCTGACCGCCGGCGTGATGGTGATTAGTCGGTGGTTTATTGGTATTCCATGTTGACACAGATCTGTTGCTGTGTTATTGTTATCAAATGTTGACACGTACCTGTTGTTGTTGACTGTTATTTGCCGTTGCTAGAGATGTATTGTGGGTGATGTAAGACATCTTGCTGCCTGGCGGTGCTGGTCACCATTGGAAGACCTTCAACTGGACCAGCTTCGTATAAAGAAGATTGTTTTCTGCCACATGTTCCCGAAAGGTGGTTTTATGGCGGTTGAAGATGAATGTGAGCATCACTTTGATTGGCTGATGAGGCTGATGGGTCTGTAGCATGGCCGCTAAGAGTTGTCTTTCCCGGGAAGTGGCCTTGCTGATGGCCGTGCACCTCCACAGGCCACTCTGTTTACACACTTTGATTTACTTCATTCTACCTGTTCGTCTGTCTGGCTGGAATTTTATAATCAATCTTTCACCCTCTTCCCATCGTCCTCGAGGTTTGACATTTTTACCGGTTAAGTATTTCCGGTGACAACGCAATGTTAAATGCTTTCCAGCAGTCCACAAGTAGTAAATTAATTTTAAAATTGTTGTAAATTTTGAGAACTTATAGACCAAATAGGGAGAGATAACTATAGTTTACTAGTCCTAGGGCAGCAGTTACCTAGGCAGACGGCACAAATATCAAATGGAAAAGGAGGAAAAGAAAAAAGACTAAGAAAACTGTTTTCTCCAAGTTACTAAGCAGGCCAAGATGTCGTCGTCGATCCCTTGAAGGGGTGGAGGGTAGTGGCTATGGCCAGTCGGTAGCTCTGAGCACACTCAAGGAATCTTATTTCTCTGTCGCTGATTTCTTAAAAAGCTTCATGCACCTTGTCCCAACCTGTCACTTGACTTACTGAATACCTTACCTTCTTACCTGTCGTGAGGTTTTCATGCGTTGAGGTGTTTGTCCTCCTATTTCTGTCCTCGCATGTACTGGTGTTGAGGTCTTGCCGCACTTGCTGGTGGCGACATAGCAGTTCGCTGTTGTTGGTGGGTTGGCCTGTTTGCTAGAAATTAATGACACGTGTCGATGTCAGCGCCACAACTCTCCACAATCCGACAAAGAACTTCAATATTAATTCCCCCAAAGTGAAGCATCACGTGACTTTTTCCACGATGGCGACAGTCAATGTGTTTGCTGAATAGCTGAGGCGGGCGGTTATTTGCAGATGACAGAAGCCACTGCACGCCATCCTGTTCTCGTCTGCTACTGTGATCACCAGACACTTTGCCTGCCTGTTGTTGAAATATACTGGCTGCACCTGAGCAGGCATCTTGTCCGTGCATACATTAACAACTGTGTTTTGATCATACACACCTACGTCTCACATCTTTCATCATTTGTCGGGAGGACCAGCCCCTTGTCCATGCCCCGCATCAGCACAGACTCAACATCGTGTATATCGTTAGAGGAAAGTCGATGTTTGGATGATCACTGAATCTGACAGCAAAAATGTGTACATAATGTTATGTATGGAATGTTTGAGTGACGCCTAACGGGACCTATGGGGGAGGGTGTAGGTTGTAATGCGATGACCAGACGGGCGATGACCCTGACCCCCTAAAACAACAACAACAACAACAACAACAACAACAACAACAACAACAACAACAACAACAACAAAACACCAACCCCAAAACAAACAAAATTAGCTTTTTCTCAATAATGTTATCATCCCACTCAGGGAGCTCAGCAACTGCTGCATTGCCATGGGTTTGCGAGTAGGTGTACGAGTAAGCATAAAGTAAGCATAAAGTAAGCATAAGAGCAAGAAATCGCTACGCGGAGAGCGATACGGAAGCGAAGCCAACGCCAGCGGCTCTTGCAGCGTGTTCTTCACTGATGAGATGTTGGTGCACAGACACTGACCGTGGTGACCTCTGACAGCAGCCCCCAGTGGACGACAGGCTGAGGACCTCGGGGCTGTAGCATGGCGCTGAGAAAGTCTCGGGTGCAGGGAATTGAGGGAGAAATAAAATGCGAGCCTCGTGATCGATCAGCTACAAGAGGCGGCCCCGGCCACCATCCTCCTCCACTTACGCCGCACTTCCATGGCGGTTACGTCTGCTCTCGAGCACGTGACAGTGACAGGCAGCGTGATTGACGACACTTCCTGTAGGTGCTAATGTCAACAGTCCAATCGAAACTGTCGTTACAGCAGCTGACGGCACATTGCGTGTCTACTCGTGGAGACAGGATATGCCGCACATCAGTCAGGGCTGAGCTGAAATCACCGACTAGAGTAGCCGGGTAGTGTCCCGGGGTCCCCTGTAACTGTCGTTACAGACACCGTCAGTCACGTGGTCAAGGCAGGCAGGATGACGAGTGCTCAGTGCGCAGCTTCCAACACATGGACGCTGTTGTCATTGCTCGTCACCTGCCGAGCTTCTGTGGACCCAGGCACGTCACGTGCTTGTTGTCAGACTTTGCAGTGGCACCTGTAGACACGGTGTTGTCGAATTGTGAAGAGACCAGTTTGTCAAGACAGCAGAGAGCAGACGAGATTAGTTTGTCATGAGATGACGTAGTACACGGGGTCAGTTTGTCGTGAGATGACGTAGTACACGGGGTCAGTTTGTCGTGAGATGACGTAGTACACGGGGTCAGTTTGTCGTGAGATGACTGCTACTGTAGGTCTGTCTATTGCGTAGGTCTAGTGCTGTCTTTTGACCGGCACAAGTATGTCGTCCTGTAAGAAGCGCTGGCATCAATCCAGGGGCACCCTGACCTGACCGACAATAGCTTCGCTTTCCTATCCCTGGGATAGCCTACCTTGCTGTTATTTTTGCTTGCGGGGTCTGCACTGTTTGAAGGGGCTTGATTATTTGCTAATAACACATCGAGAACTGACGAGCAAAGTCGACACCAGATGTAAACGTTTCATAAAAGACACAAGGGAAAGCCGGATCAGGTGACTTCTCTGCCAGACCCACCACCGGTCCTTCGCCAGTGCACAGGTGGACCTGTAGGCGGATCTGGCGCCAAGAAGTAGCCTCTACTCCGGGAGTTTCACAGCAGGTTCCAGCAGGTCTGGGGACTGCAGAGGCTGGCGAAGACTAGCGTGACGAAGCCAGTAACAACAAACAGGGTAGGAGGGTTGGGGGAGGACGAGAGTCTGGGACTGTTTGACACTCGCCCACGCCTCCACACACTCAGCGGTGGTCGTGCGCCATCTGGCGGTGTCTTCGCCTTCTCGCCCCACGTCGTCAGCCCCACCAGGGTGGGGAGAGGAAGGGGGATCGGTGCTAGGAGGTAGGCAGTCCGTCCTCCTCCTCCTGTTGGCACACGCTGTGCATTATGTCCTCTCCACACCCTCTCCTCCTACTCACTGGATCGTGACGACACGAGAGTCGACACCAAGCGCCAGCCACTGTGTCCGCAGACAACAAGATTGCAGACGTTGGCACCAGGCTCATCGGAGGCCAAGCGAACCAAAGCCGAGAAATCATTTTACTCTTAACGAGCCGGCAAACGTCGTTTGATCTGTTTAGGGTGAGGTGAGACACTAGTTGACGACACCTCAGCTACTCACAATGTGCCACCCAGGCTGTGCTTTGTGTCAGCCATTAGCCAGCGGAATGCTCGGGCTTCGTAACACTAGCACTGACACTATTTCCACTCTGTGACAATGTCAGTCCGACACTTTCGACTGACAACAATGTTCACTTTGTGTATGGCGCGCACGAGCACGCGCGCATAGATATATATACATGTGTGTGTGTGTGAACATCACCATTGTCTTCAAGCTCAACTATTCAGCTAACATGCAATGCACACACCTTGTCCTCTGTTTAAGTTATCCACTGGGTAACAGTAAAGTACACACCTAGTCTTCTCTTGTAATGTGCTACAGACACCTTCAGAAGTGGAAAGTGTAACGTGTCGATCTGTTTAGTCTCACAGATGACCAGTGTTAGGGGAGCCAACTCTAGCTACAGTTGATGTGATACCGAACGACTGAACGTGTGAATGATGAGCTAGAGCAGACTGTGAATGTGAATTAAGGATTACCATGACATTGTAAGTGAAGGGAGGGCTACGGGCGATTATAAGGCTATTCTGAAGGGTCTGAGATGTGAATGGAGCAGACTAAGGGGCAGTTAACTACCGCTGGCTTCCTGTTGGTCTCCTCAGTAGATGGCATTAGTAGAGAACAAGTGATGCAATCACAAGTTGGTGTGATGTGTGTAGGTTAGTGTGTCGGTTAGTGTGTCGGTTAGTGTGCATGGAGGTCGGTAAGTCACTGATGTTGTCATCTTCTGTTGTGTGCGCCCTGGCCTTCTCTCCCCTTGTCTCGAACAGGTAAACATCCGGTGCTGCCTGCTGCACACCCAGAAGGTGTGACGTCAGTCCTGGCTCTGTATTTGAAGTCGACAATGCTAGAGTGTGATCAAGCGAGTCGCATCCTGAATGGAACAGGTGCGCCCCCTAGACCGGTCACCCGGGGCCTCCTCTACCCGTCTGCAAGGTTTGGTTTAGTGGGTGAGACACGCGCCTCGCTCTTGCCTTCTCTCAGCGTCTGGCACCAACCCCTGCACGACTCTCCAGCGGCGCCTTTGAAGCTGGGCACCCGCTGAGCCCGCCTCTTGCCTCCCCTGCATGCGGGCCGCCATCTTCCCACGTCACTGGCGTCGCGTGCCGCACGTGCCTTGCCACCTGTTGCCAACGGTGGGGAATGTTGCGCGTGGTGCACGTGCGGGAGGCTGGGGGAGACGAATTTCTGTTGCAGCAGGACGCCAGGCCCTGTCAGCCTTCATCACCTCACAACTTTCTTAGGTTCCGACTGGTCATTCATCATGTCTCGTGCTTTTTTCCTTTCTTCCGGAGCTTATTTGTCTTTTTTCCTTCTTCCCTTCACTCTCTTTCACTGTGGCCTCACAGTTATCTTGGTCGTATTTCATCTTAAAAAGCAGAAAGCCTTTGTTCCAGAGCATTCTACTTGCACCAGTATAGCATTAAAGACAGTCACGTGACGCAGACGCAGACCTTGCCATGCCCACTGTGTGGTCTGGTGGGCTCAGGTGGGCACCGGGTGCTCCAGTGGTCTCTGGAGGGCTGGGATGCTGTCGCCGAGTGTCCGATGCGACCCACTGTCTGCCATCTACCGTCTTGCTGCTGTGAGGCTCCCACACCATGTTCCCTGCTGTGGATCAGGTTCCCACACCATGTTCCCTGCTGTGGATCAGGTTCCCACACCATGTTCCCTGCTGTGGACCAAGAAGAAAGACCAGTCAAAGCCAGCTTTTGCCACATTTGTGAAAAGTGTCGTCAGCGCCATGTTGGTAGCTGCATGTCCCGGATGATGAAGTATCCAGAGCTGCTACAGTAATTAACATCCAATGTTTTTACCTGAGTGACTGGTAGTAGTCGCGATGGCTTCAGTTAAAGGGATTTGTTGACTTGTATATGTTGACGTTTGTCTTTTGCCATGGAACAGAGGGCGCTACGAGCCACTGACAGCCTCAGACAACAAATTCTTTGACGTCATCAAGGTGACAAGACAAACAGAAGCCAACATTGGAAGAATGAAAATAACAGCAGCACACAGTCATAAACATCAGAACGGGTACGGGTGGATAGGTATGTAGCGGCCAGTGTCTGGCGGTGCACACCATGGCGACATAAGAAGTGCACATCGGGAACTAATGATCACAAAAGGCTGAAAGGTCAGAGTATAGCCAGCTATGCACAGTAGACTCGGGTGATCACTTAAGGCTTTGAACCCTCTATTGAATTTTTAGTGAATTATTAGTGATTAGTAGTTGAGGCTTGTGCCATCCGCAGTTGTGAGGTCCTGTACACATTGTGTCTGCTGTCACAAGCCTTCTGCCAGTGTGCACTCGCCATTAGACTTGGACTCTGCCAGACTTGTCTGCTGCAACATCTTGTCGCCATCTCCGCCAGTCATTGCTGAAGTCGAGCCAGCAGTCCCGTCTTCAATTTTAATTAGCACAGAAATCTCTTTGTAGGAGCAGAAACGTTTGTCTTACAGTCTGAAAGCTGTTTTATCTTAAACATTCGTTTAAAGGCCGAAAGTGAAACAAGTGCATTTTGACAGAAACCTGGCAGAGGGCGAGGCGAGGGCGCGGGCGAGGGCGAGGGCGAGGGCGAGGGCGAGGGCGAGGGACTATTGCGGTGGCGAGAGCTTGCTGCATGTCCTACAGCGTCCGTACGTAAACATTTACATTTGCAGTTGCTGTTGCTTGTAAACAAACAACAAACTCGGTAATGCAGTGAAGTCTTAACACCTGTCGCTGTTGTTTCTCAGCTCCGTCGCTGACCCACCGCGACCCTGTCAGGGAGCCTGCCAGCATACTTCCTGTCGCGCATGCGCGGTGGAGGATGAGTGTGTCCGCTGCTCTGGCCACGACTTCCAGTGCCTGAAGCAGTTCGGACGCTGCGTGGCCAGGAAACGAGGTCATGCTGTCAGAAGACAAGGATGTCGACAGGTCAAGGTGAAAGTGAAGGTGAGGGCCATTGCACGTGAACCCTGTGGCGTGTGTTTGTACTCTGTGTGTGTGTGGACAAAACCTCCCTTTTTGTTTGTTTGTTTTGGTTTTGGTGGTAGTGGTGATCGTGAGGATGGGAAGGTTTTCTGTTAGACGTAGACGGGGAGAGGGTTCTGGGATTGTGAGAAGCTACAGGCACTCACCTCTGTAGCCTTGACACGTAGGTACGTGCTATTTATACATGTGGATGTTTGTCCTTGACCCTAACTAGTCTGGACGTGTTAGTGATAACAAGATGTCAGCAGGTGGTCACAACATGAGGTGGTCATATGAAGGCGACAGTTTGCTCTCGCTCATACCGGAAGTAACCCTGTAGCAGTCATAAGTGATAAGCACAGGTAGCGGCAGGTCAGTGTTGATGACGTCAGCCTTCCGTATTTCAGGTGGCCGCTGGTCAGCGTTTAGTCTGCGAGGTGCCGGAGTGTCCAGGCTGAGGATGTCTGCGTTCCCACTGACAGGTGTGAGAAGGAGGGGGACTGGCTGGCTGTCTGGCTGTCTGGCTGCTGCTGTATCCTTGACCTCATCCCTCTGTCATGGCGGTGGAGGATGCCCTGACGTCATGTGACATCGAGATGAATCACTGGATGCTCAGATTATTTCAAGATGAAAAAAAGGAAGAAAAAAATTGCAGGTGACTGCTTACTGCAGCAAAAGGCCTCTTCGCGTATCTCAAGCAATGAGACTTGAGGAGTGTCATCAGTTGTAGCTCTCCATGATGTCACAGGTGTAGTTAGGCGTGACCCGCTGACACCTAGAGGCTACAGCGATTTCCTCAACTGTGACAACAGTGATGACGCACACAAACTGTCATTGCTTAGCAGCCTCATCATTTCCCACAAAAAGTCATCTGCTGGCACTGCAAGTGGCTTGAAATGATGGCACTTGCTGACAGTTGCTGACAGTAAAAGCCTCTAGTGGACAGGTTGTGCTTTGTCCCAGCAACACTTTGTCTCCTGCCGTGCATCACCGCGTGCGAACTGTCGTATGGAAGCTTTCCACTTTGATAAGTGCTGACAGTTCTGATGAACAGGATCCTCCACTGCTTGAAAAGCTTGAGCTCCCTGCACCTTGAGTAGTCTGTGTCCCACGTCATCAGCACGGACAAGATGAGGGCATCGGCCAGTCCTCCACGTGGATGGAAAGAAGAGGGTGGATAGTACGGACACGTGCACACCATGCACACAACATGCACGCCGCCAATTGTGATATCTGCTTTCTTGTGTGACTGTGATAAATTGAAATGTGACCGCAACATGAGAACCACCTGGCGCAAAGGACCGCCTCGTGCTGTACGCAGCTGGATGCAGCTGGCCAAGAAGCATCATCTGGCTTGGTCATCATCAGATAGTTGGACTCGGCGCCAAACTCGCGGCTGCTATAAGCTGCTGGCATCAATATTAAACAGGTTTTGTTGATTAAGTTGTTCTTTGTTTCTCCCCAGCACAGAGATGTGAATGGCTACTCGTTGAATCTTTGGTCGTTGACAGGATGAAGCAGTCTACGGTCTTACAGGACATTGAGAGCTCCTACTGACA
>SRHC01002475.1:9038-33548 GCA_004794325.1 Pomacea maculata
TTATGGTCATAGAATAGATGTGTTCCGCAATAATATATATATTAATATATATTTACCGCCATACATGAATGCAAAATGAAATGCAGACACATTTTGAATACTCGGAGTTTAAACACAAACATAGTCAAAAAATTTAGTTTCCAAAGTCTGTCTATCTATCTATTCCCCTTTGTGCATCAGGTTGCACATAAGGCCTCAACCAGAGTCCGCCACCGATGTCGATCGGCTGAAACCCGCTCCAGGTGACCCCATGTCCAGCCCTTTCCTTTCATCTCCCTTTCCACTGTTCTTCTCCAAGTTTCCTTTGGGCGGCCTCGTTTTCTTCGGCCGTCTGGAGTCCATCGTAGGGCGACTGTGGAGAGGTCTGCTGTCTGCTGGCGGAGCACATGTCCAATCCATCGCCAACGCCTTCGTTGAACCTGCGTGGTGATGGACTCGGTTTCAGTTCTTCGGTGGAGTTCTTCGTTGATGATGGTGTTTGGCCAAAAGAAGTTAAGTATGCGCCTGAGGCATCTGTTTTGGAAGACGCCAAGCCTGCTACTGATCTTTTTAGTCAAATTCCATGATTCTGATTCGTAAAGGAGGGTGCTGATCACATTTGACTTGAAGATTCTCAGCTTGATCTTCTGGCTGATGTTTGTTGCCTTACATGTGCTTCTGAGTGAGGCAAACATGTAGAATAAGGTGGGGTTGTTAGCCCTTCCACAACCTAATTTACCTTCAGGTGAGATGTCCACCTTAGTCGCCTCTTATGAATGCCTGTCTGGATGGCAGGGAGCCTATTCTTACAATACTTGCTAGTCAAGCATACTCCGGGGTCCCGCAGGCGAACAAATGTTTATAAGATCGCTGCAACATTCATGTCTTTGGCAGGTCACGCTTCCAATCTTTTTGTAAAGAACTATAACCACGGGTTCGTAGTCTCGCAGGTGGAATATCTAACCAGACCCCCTCCGCTCTCCACCGGCCGTCGTCAGGGAAGTCCAAACGTCTAGGAATATGCCTAGAGAGGGTGTTGTGCGTCAGTACAGTGAGCGTGAAGTGGCCGACCACACAGACGGCCCGCCAGTCAAGCGAGTGTATCACGGAGGTGAGGGTCACTACTATGGGTGGCCAGGTGACTGTGAGACGTGGTAGAGAGGTGGCCAGCTTCCTGCACAGTCTCCGTGTTGGCAGTTCAGGTATGGACTCGAACCTACATAAATGAAGGTCTGTGTGTATTGTATGTATAAGGTGACTTCTATTGGCGCTAACATAAGAATCAGAAAGTGTATATTTAAATTAATGAAATAAATAAGATCTCACCAAAATAAAAATTTCACCGATCCAGTCGTAAAAGAATTTTTGTTAGTAGCATCTGTAATTCGATATCTGTATATGTACAAGAACATTATTCAAGGTGACTACTGTAACATTTTTTTGAATGTTCACAGGGATTCCTACAACCAATGTCACAAGCACATCTAGGAACATTACACCTACCAGTGTCGGTGCAACACCACCCTGTCTGTTGTGGAAGGATATGGTGGTGCTGTATTGGGAGACTACGAGCGACAACTCGGGGTTTGTGACGGGGATGGAAGAATCGCGTATTCAAGTGGAGGTGATGAAAGACGATAACATTGCGGACGTGGCCACGACCCGCAGTGACGTGGTGTGGGTGGCGGATGGACGTCGTATTCAGGGTCTGGAGAGAAAAGTCGTCGTGTGTCTGGGAAGCAATGACATGTCAGTCTCACTTCACAACATGTCAAGGTGTACATCACAGCTTGTGATTGTCTCCCCTGAATCTAACGGCTCTAGTGACCAATAATTACCTGAACAGAAAACTGAATGTAAAGTCTTTAAAGGTAAATTAATGAAAAAAAGTGGATGTTGTTTGTTTGTGTTTTAAGACTTAGAGTTAAATCTACTTTTCACTACTATCATTTGCTGACACAAATAAATGGTGAATGAATCATTATATTTCTTAGGTGCTTTTATTTTCATAAGGGGACTTCCTTTTAGTGCACAATATAAACAACAAAGAAACCCGAAGTGTTGCAAACACTCCTCTTTTTATGTAGCTTTATCTTCGCTTTATTAGGTATATCACTCACGGTAAAAAAAGTAATTTCATCATTTACACAAAGAGTGAATGATAATAAAATCTCTTTCCTACGTTTTTCTGGAAATAAAAAAATGCACGCTGAGTAGCTGATTGAATCTCGGCGCTTTCCAAAGTTGTTACATGAGTAAGAACGGTTTCCTCTAAGCATAAATTAGTTTGAAGATGCCTTCAATCAAATCAACTTGTTATTTAGAAACCTAGGAATGCCTGAACCAGTATTCACGACTTCAACGGCTTAAGGCCCTTGCGAATGCTCCCCAGCCTGGCAAAGGTATATCAAGGGAGAAAACAGCAAATAGTTGTGCGACACTTAAAACTGTGCCTTACCTTGATCGATGTCACATTGTTCTTTGTCCTGTTTGTTATAGCTTTTTTCTGTTTCTTTATGCTTCTTTCCCAAGTCAAAGTCTCTCTAAAAAGAAAAATCTTTAGAAACCGTGACACTTTCCACGTTCTAGAAACAGCTTCACATATATAAATGTAACTTTCTGTAGTCATGATATTGAGATCTTTAAAAAAAAATTATACTCTCTTTAGCAAAGTGTTTTTATATTTAGATATATAAATTCAAGAAAAAGAAAACATAAAAAAGTATTTTTTAAAAATGTGACAACAATTTTAGACAAGCAATGTGACAAACATGTTCGCCTAAGAACATCTTTTTGGGCGTCCTATTTCCCTACCTGTCACTCATTTTACACACATAGCATCTTCTTAACAACAATGCCTTACGCCCATATTTATTTCTATTCCGACTTCCTGAAAAATATTCACTCTTCGGTAACTGCGGTAAAAAAGCAGACAGAAACAAAGGCACACTGCACTGACAATGTGACACATATCTCGAGAGCACCAAGGCAAACTATGCAAACACGAACAACTATCATTTAAGTACTGGTCAATGATCTGAACTATCCAAGTGACAGTTTTCGTACTTAATAGCGATGGACCAGGGAATAGACGATAATCGTGTATTATTTTAACTCGGTGCTTTTAAACACCTGAGTTCTCCTCATCAGTCCAAACGCCGAAGATTGGTCAGCTCGTCATCTGCCTCGTCTCAGATTTTGTTGACCATTGTCCCACGTTGACCAGGATAGTACGAGATCCACTGTGTTTTACTTCTCTAGTAAAGTGGTTATGTTATTATTAGTCTCACGAGTTTTATTTGTGTAAAGCAGCAATGACTGCCTATAAACATTTCATAGGTTTTATATCTCTAATAAAGTATAACTCTATATTTATTTCTATTGATTCTGTCATTTAACGCCTGTCATCGTGATAGCATCACAAAAATTGCCTTTTAAAGAATAAATGTCAAGTCATATTCATTTTAATGACAGTGACATTTGTCTTCCACTTCGGATTGAGACCAATGACAATTGTAAGCACTTAAATAACATGTGTTAAACTGGCATCATTAATAAGGAGATGGAGACACCTTTTTTTTTACATGAAAATAAATATATCGAGGTAAGTATATAAAATCGATTCATATTAACTTGTAGCAACTTCTTATTTTTTTCTAAAACATTCTTATTCTTCCCAGTTAAAGCCTATGATAGAACATTCACGCTCTCACATCAAACATAGAAGCGGAGTTTTATATATTGTCTTTTACAGACAATATTCTTAGATAAACATCCTTGCAACCATTAGGTTTTTGTGTCAATAAAAGTCAAATCGGTGATTGAATGTTATAAAAGACACTCCTCTGTCCTTATCTAGATGGCACTATGTATGAGTACAATGCTCGCACTCTAAGGTCAGGTGAAGTGGAGAGGACATTAAAATCGCTTTCAGATATAGTTGTCCTCGAGATTAGTGGGGTCACTAACACCTCCCTCGCCAACAACATTACAGGTAACGGAAGGTGATTATATTTTCCCTACTTACTCCAGCCATTGACCTGTTATATTCATGTGTGAAAACCCCAATGTACACTGTAACAAACTTTGACGTCAGCTCAGTGTTGCCTTTACCACACTCACCCCTCACACACACACACACACAAACCACCCAAAATAGAAGAATTTTGCAAGTACACTGTTTACAAATGGATTAAATAGAAATTATTATTATTTTAAAGTCATATAACATTATTTTAATAGGCTTACTTTGTTAAAAAAAATCAGTTCAGATTTTTTAACCAGTGTTTGAGGTAGGAATTATGTTCACTTTTATAAATACTTTAGAATACACATTTCTTTGTCATATTGGCAGTTATAATTTCGCCTCTAATTTATTGTCAATGTCATATTTCACAATAATTTCATTGTCTTATGTTCGTATTAAAAAAAAACTCAATTAGTATTTAAAATGTTACATCTATAAATATAGAAACATTTAAAATATCGGGCATTAGTGAGATAAAATATAAAGTTGTGAATACTTGTGTGCTATGAGTTGTTATTAGTTATACATTATAGCAATGTAATGACATTAAGATAAATAAATTACAGACATCATATCATTAAGATTGTGTCTAATAAATATATTAGCGTCTTTTATTTATTATTTCAAAACTGTCAGTACTTAGTCCTTGTAGTATTACATGAGAAACATTGCAATTTTAATTAGTTTTGTCAGAAATCCGGAACTTCTGTGACTAGCAGGTACGTCTCCTATTCTGGACCCAAAAAAGTGAGGAAGCAGAAATGTGTGGAGAAGTGTCTATAAACACTGTATGCTCTAGCGTTGAGTCCATCTTTTCTAATCTTTGTTTTCAATTTTTCTAGCTATTTGTTGAAATGAAATGCAGAAAACTATTTCTTATCAATGTAAATAAAGTTTCTTTCATTCAAGTTTGCTGTATTGTAAACAGAGTAAACATTTCTAAAGGCATATGCCAATGTCCCTCTGTCAGTAGACGAATGTTAAATGTCACCGTAAGTGAATATATAGCTTAACTGTTTCAAGCTGCTACCTCCACAGCGGTGGTGAACAGAGAAGCCCATTTATGAAATGTAGATAAAGTCAAATACATTTGATGTCACACTGCAAGCAGTTGATTCCTGTTACAAATATCTGCTACTTAACATTTGTGCCTTTAATATAAATGTCCAAGATGTCAATGATTTGTTGTTAAGTTATGATGCATTCAATTAACAATTGTTAATGCCATTCTCATTCTTATTCCATTTACATTAAAATAAATTTTTGAAACTTTAACCTCCCTTGACATATTTCTGCTAATAAAATTAAGTTATGAAACAACAATGTCCAAGTCTATAAATACCAACAAATAACCAAAGATGCTTTAATGTTATTGCAGTTTTCTGCTTAGTTAACCTTAACTGAAGTCATTGGAGCCAGGTGAGACAATCACAAGCTGTGAAGTACACCGTGACTTGTTGTGTAGAGGGACAGAAAGGTCATTTGTCCCTAGACACACGACGACTTTCCTCTCCAGACCGCAAACACGACTTCCATCCGCCACCCACACCACGTCACTGCTGGCCGTGGCGACATCTTCAGTGTCGTCATCCTTCATCACTTGCACAGAAATACCCGCTTCTTTCAGCCCGTTCACTATACCCGAGTTGTCACTGATAGCCTCCCAGTACAACACCATCATGTCCTTCCACAGAAGGCAGGGCGGCGTTTCATCTTTGGCTGCTGCAAAGTCGATGATATACGTTTTTTACTGACTGTTAAAATTGAAACTTGTCACTAAAGAAAGGTAGATGCGACACACACACACAACTTTCGATGAGCCCCCGCAGATGACGATGAGGATGAAAAGGCACAAGTTTAGAGGGATGTCACTGAAAGAGTCACAAAGAAGATGGCGAAAGGAGACCATTGTGTTTTCCCACTCACTCGGCCATTTTTGTTGTTGTTGTAGTTAAAAGGAAAGTGCTTCCACCTGAAGGTGATTTCGCACTGTGGGGGAGGGGATCACTCGGCCATTCTTAAAGCAACTGCTTTTATCTTATATATGACGTTTTTTCTTCTTCTTCAAATGACGTGGAAGAAATGACGCACAGATGACGTAAAACACGAAACACCATTCATACATGAAACAATACGAGACCTACTACAACTCACTACACTATCCATTCACCTGCTGCTTATCTATTTATTATAAATCAATCGATGAAACAACAAGTGTTTTATCTTCCACCAAAAGGCATACCTACCGGGAGCACGAAGACTGTGTAAGAAGTTGGCAATCTCACGACCACACGTGACACAGTCCCCTAGCCAGCCAGTTGAATGATCTTGTCCTCGATGGTAGAGCCGCGTGACTGGCGGGCCGTCTGTGTGGTCGGGAACATCCCGCTGGCTGTATTCACAGACATTGCCATCTTGTGCAATATTTTTGGCCTTCACAACTTCTCTGATTACGGCTGGTGGAGAGCGGAGGGGTCTGGTCAAATATTTTACATCCCAACCGGTTGGTGCGTCTCCATGGTAACAACTTGCCATCCAAAGATGAAGACAGGGAACTCGTATCAGCAGCTCGTTACAGAAGTCGTTGAATCCTGACCTATGACAGACAGCTGTAATGCTGATGTTACACTGGTGACCCAGTTCACAGTCATGTTCTGATTTTTAAAAATATTGGAATCCTCTATTGTAACTAAATACTCTTTTTACAACTGAATGTTCATGGCACGTGATAAGTAAATTATATTGTTTCAAAGTGCAACAGGTACTTGTTTCTTGACGACAGTTTATAAAGCATGTTTTCTTATTTATCATCTTTCGCACCTGTTACACATACCTCCAGTGTTAAGACAGAAACATGAGTTGTAAACACAACACTTACCTGTATTCATGCACAGTCTCATCAGAGAGGACGAACAATTCCCCTTCTCTAGCCTCCTGTGACAAGTCGTTGACGGCCTTCTTTACTTCTGTACTATCATTAAAATCATACTGCAGGAGGTAAGGTTTACTGGGTGATACACCTGACTGTAACGTCTTTACCGTCTGCAGCAACAGGTGATACAACATGCTGCACACTGCACGACTCCTTTTCCACGTACTCACAATGTAGACGTGGTGACCACATCGCAGCCATTCTATACCCATCAGCAGCAGCACCACAGTTTTACCTGTACCGGGCGGTCCGGTGACAAAGAGTCTGTATGGAGCTGTGGTTAGCAGGCTAACCTGCTCTGGGAAAAGTTTTATTTGAGCAGAATAACACTCTCCTGTATGTGACACGGCCTGACCAAGGGTCTTGACACTCAGGCGAGGGGGAGATGTGCATGGCACACTCACTGTTGTTGCCGGACCACAGAACCTTGTACATGAAAGTGAAAGAAAAGTTGTGTAAATATTGTTTGGAAGTTTTAAATAATTGGATTCAAAAGTGGGATAAGAAATGTTTGACTGCTGGTGTAAGTAAACTGCAGAAGTTGAATATTGGGATGAAATCCTATCTCTGTCACTGAATTAAAGAATCAAGCAAATGGTTTCTGGTAAACATTGTCGCTTCCGCCGTTCTAATGTCCGTTAAGAACGCGTGACACCAAATTAGAGAAAATGTTAGTCACTAGAAAGGTGTTAAGCTTGAGGCTCGCAAGGACCTATGGCTGGCAACCTACTTTTGTCTACCGACCAGCTGACTCCCCAGGGAATAGTGTACATCATTTATCTGAGAGGTAAAACGTAGAGGAAAAATTCTCTTTCGTATGATTTGCCCTCGACACGATGAACCACTATCTTGATGGTCTATATACTTTTAAATTTAAAAATTCATAGTAAAGGTAGACGTAAATTTGACTTCGATTTCCCTACTCTGTTACGTTAAATGCAAACATTCTAATAAAAATGTTAACTTTACTGGTCAAAATATTGTCAAAATGATCATTCTAGGTAAAAATGGTATTATAATGTTTTGAGATAGGCATAAATGCTTTCAGAGTAGGAATCACAATTTGCAAACCTTTCGTTAGTGAATTACGTATTGTTCTACATAACTAGAGACTAAATATGGAATAATACGAGTCACCAAACTATTAAAATTTCAGTATGATTTAATTTCCTATTGACATCACGGATTTAACATGGTAAAAGAAAGGCTCACAACTAACATTCATTATGATTCAAAAATAGTCACCTGGCTATCAATGTTTTATACACCCCAGGTGTCATGTGACTGTCAGGTCCAGCCCCAGCCACACGTCGCTGCCACCAGTGTCCGAGTTCCCTCAGCACGTGACTACTGACGTCACACGGTGTCTTGGGGTCAGACAACTGATCACAGCACAGACACAGACCAGTGATGTCGGCGGGGTCTGATGTTCCCAGACACCCACACAGGTCCTGTGGCAACTATAAAGTCAAACGAAATTGATAATCAAAAGCAAGAAAAAGATAACTTGAACAAAAAAAAAAATTGAAAACAAATAAACCACGCATAAACCATGTGGAGCTTATACTGACAGATGACTGAGACAAATAATTTACTGCAAATTGAACTATAACGTTGTTAAGACATTTTAAAAGCTAGATAAATAAAACAGGTATCCATCAGACTAACGTTATGGACTACTGGGACCTTTATTGACTACTCAATCCCACATTCACTCCAGTCGCAAAATTAAATTAAATTGTAGTTTCATCGACCTCCTTACGACAAATTGTATGGTTACCTCACACTTTGCGAAACTGCAAAATGACGCAGAGAACTTTTCTCACAAACATCATAATAGCGTGCACCACACTGAACTAGTAAAATGTCTTGTTAGTAGACCTTTAGCAAATTAAACTTGTGCGATAGCATGCATGTTCCTGCATGTATCTTTACTATAGAACTTACAAAACTGTAAATGAATACGTTTATAGTCTCTGAGCATCTGCAGATACGCGTTTCTAGAACTGTTGTGTGATCAAAACGATGGTACAGTTTGTGGAAAATTGAAGATAACTCCTTGATTCATAAAATAGTAGACATGATACTTACCTTAGTAAGCTGAGTGTCGTCAGATACAGCCTGTTGCACCTGAAGAGCAGTGAGATTCGGAAGAGCGATGGTCTTAGTGATGCGCAGACCGGGAGCGATGTCGGACACCAGGTGAGACAACATGGCCTCCGCCTTGTTCAGCTGTGAGACAGCGTTGCTCAGTTTTTTCCTGATGATTTCATTAATTTTTTCTTTTGACATATCGAGATGCTGCATGTTGTCACCAATTGATTTCACCTCGCAGACAACAAAGCCGTAAGATAAGTGAATAAGAAGCACATCAAAGTCTCCTTCTTTGTCGCTTGACAAAGGATAATACAATCTTGGAGGCGTGCTTAAGTAGGCAGCCGCCGTAGCGTAGCAAGGCTCACCTAGGTACTGTTCAAACTGAAGCTGAGATATCCCAACCATGACCTCCTTGTTCTGTTGAGAAAATTTCTGCAGACAGCAAAGAACCCGCTTCATGGCTGCGTCATCTCTGACATCACTGTCCTGAACTCGAGGAGGCTGAGGAGTGGAAGACTGACCAGCTTTCGTCGCCTTTTGGTTGGACTGACCGGCCTGTCCAGGTGCCGATTGAAGGACCAGAACATTCTGACCAGCAACTGTATCTCTGGTCATCGGCACGCGGTTGACGTACACAGGAGGCAGGAAGTAGGTGCGTGAGTCGAGATCAGGGAACGCGGCCTCAACCCATCGTAGCCAGAATTTTTGGGCTTGTGTTGCGATGGATCCCTGTCATTTTATGAGAGATCATTGAAGCATAAACGTTATTCTTTCATTTCACTCTCTCTCTTTCATTGAATTTTATTACTTAGAATATATCTGTTAGACCTTTCTGCGTATCTAGTCAGGAATGCCAAGCACCAAACATGTGCTGGTCTGTTATTACCGAATAATTAATGTACTGGTTTTTGTAATAGAGTACACAAGCATTAACCCGAAATAATAAACAGAATGAAAATGATTTGTTTCGTATTTTATTATACTTTGGTAACAAGTAAAAAACAACACTAACGTTATGAAAACATGCTTGATGTCATAATTACAAGATTTTTTTCTGTAGTCCTTGTTACTCCTCGAGGAGCATAGTATGCAGGGTTAAAGCTTTACTGACCTCAGCACCAGACTTCTCGTCGATGAGCCTGACAGCATTCTCAATCTGGATTCGAAGACCACTTATAATGACAGTCTGGAATCCTGGCAATGGATTAGGGCCAAGCTGTATGTCGGCACCTGACTGCTTAACAATCTGTTGGAGTGGGTCCTGATTTTCTGAGCGCAAAAATCGTATATTTTTGTTTTCGTTTGACACTTGCTTAAATCCCTCGTCTCTCTCATTTTTAAAAGCATTTTGTGACTATTATGTCTCCCTTTTGGCAAGCTTTATTCAGTTACCTATCTAATAATGAAAATGCATGGATTAAAGTCGTTATTCAGTTCTTACTCGTTGCCTATAAAGCTCGGTTTGGTGCTGTAAATATCATTAGAGTAATGAAGCATCTTAATGAAACCATGCCTATTACATTGCATAAGTGTTGTTATGGCTTTTTTTGGAAAAAATAAATATGTGTGTAAATGTTTCTCAAATATTAACAAAATTTCATTTTTGAAGGAATCATGCCTTCGGTTTTAAAGAATTGCAAACACTTTTATACCCAAATCCGAGTGTTATGGTTTTGCTTTGATACAACTGATTTTTAATGTCAGAAGCCTGTCTTTTTGTTTTCTTTCTCTGACAAAATCGTTTAATAATACCTCCGGATAAATGCTACCTGTGTTGGTAAGAACAGCAACTTGTGCATCAGTCACGGTATGGTGGTACACTTCCACAGTCCCCTGCTTTCCCCGTGGCTGAGACAGAGAACAAAATATTGTACACTGCTCCGCCATTTATTGGCCTTCAGATCGGCGTGTAGGTGTAGGCAAAGATGTCACAAATATGCATTTAGGTCATTAAAAAGCTTATATCAACAATGTACAATGATGTTTTCACATACGTGCAATGATGAAGTATATCAGTTTTAATACTTATATTAGCTTTCCTTATCCTCACTTTTCAAGAGAACTCGAAAGTCGACTGATGCACTTTTCAGTTATGACCATCAAGCGGGTACACTAGAGATGTGTTTAAGAGAGGTTTGTGATAAAAAAGAATATTAATGACACCGGTGGTTTTGTACATGAGTGGAGCGTACAAACAAGTGGCAGTAAATACTCTGCGTTGCTGTTGTTGCTGACAATGATTTTGAATGGTAATACTTATTAGAAAATTCCCTTGACTACTTGTCTCACCTGTTTTACAGAAGATGGTGATGAACATGCCATGGCTGACGATGTTATTCTGTGAGTCTGTCAGGAGCAGAGGGATGGGCCTGTCACCTGTGCTTCTTTTCAAAGCAGTATATGCCTCCTTCCCCGATATCTGCTAAGTAACAGAAGGAGAGTCTTCAAACATTATAGTTATTCATAATATTCTACAAGGGTGTAAACATGTGACGAAGAGATACCCGCATAAACAGCTTTCCTTGACATATCAGTCCCCAGAATACACGTGTGTCAGGAAGTTGAAAGACGATGCTGTACACCTATAGAATGTCAACTAAAATGTTTCATTTCATTGTTTGTACCACTTTTTGACCCTTTGCTGTCTGATTATCTGCAATCCAGTTATAGACCTGTCGAGGTAAGAAATGTGCCGAAAAGGTTATAGCTCGACAGGTCTGTACTTGATTCTGAGTAAATCCTCCACCTATAAATAATACAAGGATATTCTATGTTAGTCTATAAATCCTTCCTCTTGAAATTGTTGCAGACTGTTAAAAAATTTTAAAAATTGTAGTATTATTTAATCAATAAACTACGACAAGCAAGAAAGGAAACTAGTAAACTCATTAGAAAACTAATTAACTAGCCTGCTGGCTGACTAATTAAATCTCAAATTAACTGACTGGCTGGCTGTCTAGTTTGTCAGTGGCTATATTTACCTTACCATATACAGAAAATGCTCACCATTTTCTTCAATCTTCCAAAAATTGAATTAAGAGACGGGTTACCTGGCCATGATTGTAATCAGCAGTCTGTGTGTCTCATAAACAAACACGCACTTCGATGTCAAGAACTCTGCATTTGGGTCAAAAAACAGTCAACATTTCCGCTCACCTAAGTTTACAAATATTCTTCTTGAAAACTGAGTTTTGTTATAAGCTCCGTTATTTTACTGTAGCAGTGAAAGTGATCGGATTTTTCCCTCAGCGCATTTGAGTCGCACCTGATACACGGAGACGAGGCCCCAGTGTCTACTAACGAAACTATCCAAATACCTGGCTTCTTCATAGTTGATTTATATAAACAGCTAATGAAGCTATGATGTCATTGTCAAGCCTAGACTGGCAAGCGAACTACTCATGTTCAGCAACAAAGGTTCGAGCGTAGAGGGAAATAAAATGATTTGGTGTCACCCGACACCCAGCCTTCGGTTATCTAGTTTCGAGCACCGCCGCCAACACTTACCGTCTTACTCACCTCAGTTCAAAAGATAGCCCAGAAGTGTTGTTCAAGTACCCCCGCAGTTTTATGATCATAAGCCACATCACATGCCTGCACATTCGTCTGCAGTTACCTTTACTAAAAAAAGTCATGGTGACCTCCGTGGTATTGAGGTATCGATAATTTAAGGAGGAAAGAACGATGTTCAACTGCATCATAGTGGGTTGGCTGCTCAGTCGAAGTATTCTCTGACGATAATGTATCGATAACATGAGATGAAGCATCGCTCTATTTTCTATCGCTAGTTTCATGCCTGTTTCTTACCGACATCGTGAGGTAAAGTAGATAACATGTTGACACGTTTGTAAGTCACGCCTCGAGGTCCGATGTCGTCTGCTGGAACCTTGCAGTTCATGGTCACGTGGTCTACTCACCTCGCACATCGGTCTTTATTTCTCCAGCAGCCAGCACACGCTATTGCTCCTTGCTCCCTTGCTCCTTGCTTATTCAAAGTTATGTGTGGGTGGCCACTTGCATGTCTGTGTGTGTGTGACTAATGACAACCTGCATACAAAAATAGAAACAAAGCAGGTAGAACTATGACGTCAGTTTCTAGTCAGAGTCTAGTTAAAATCTTTGTTTCACTTTTGTCTACATGATAGTCAGAGGGTATATGCACTATCTGCCTTGATATCGCCCCCCCCCCCACACCTCTCTCTCTCTCTCTGTCCATAGAGAGATTTTCAAGGCTACAACACATGTAGATACACCTGTCCTCTAAATGACACAGGGATGACTCAAGATAAAAGTACTTGTATATTAATGTCTTCTAACTAGGACACTGGTAGATAACGGGTTAAAAAAACAAAGGAACATGTTCACAATGTGCATGTAGAGGTGTAACAGGGGGACATAAACGTGGTAAGTAAACGACAGGGGGGTTAACAAACGTTAGGGAGATGACAGGCCACCAAATGGGGGACCCACTGACAGGACCGCGGGGTAGGTCCTACTGTCACGTCTTCGTCATTGCTGCTTCTCCTTCCCCCACCCCATACCCCTCACGATTGGATGCATTTGAGGGACAGAGAGAGATCGTCTGCTGCCCTACCCCGATACAGACCGGCTGAAACATTTGAAAAGACCTTAAAAAGCTTCAGTGTACATCATTTTGGAAAGAAGTAGAATAGTTTCTGGTTGGTTTTAATCCTGCCCCCTTAATTAGCACTGCATAACCTCCGGTTTGAATGGATGAGAAATGGCACCAACATATACGTTTTCAGTGCGTTTTGTTTGTTTGTTTTTCTTTTCACATGTCCAACACAAGAAACGCGAATTAGAAGTACAGGCGATCTAATGTGTGTGGGAGCTGAGGTCTGTTTAGTGCGCATGACAACCACAATCGGGTGTTTAACAAATAAAACACAAATAACTCGCTAATGAGTGCTTTTCTCATTTTTATTGGTTTCATTTTAAATGTTTTAAGAAAAAAACATGCTTTTACCTTCTGTCATCTTTAACTGAAGGGCTAGCGACAAATAAGCAACACCTGGCGGCAGGCGTTTATGACCTTCTTAAGGCGTTCTGCTGATGGCTCGACAATAAGGCCGAAAGTTGTTTTTTTTTTTTTTTTTTTTTTTTTTTTTTTGAAGGGGTAGAGGGTACAACTAACTTTTACAGCTAATTCCTTTCTTGTTAATGTATATGTCTCTGTTTAGAAGGCATTCGTAACTGGTTCACCCTTTTCACGTCTGGACAAACATGTGAAAGGTGCCTATATATATATACACATAAGAAACAACAAGGAAACAACGAGTTTTACTGCTCTAGTATCACAAAGCTGTATAATCGATGTTCTTGTTTGTTTACATGTTCCTAATAGTTATTAGTTATCAGCTATTTGTTACCTCTAGTCGCACACACACACACAAATAAATTTACAGATTTATTTACAAGATGTATAAAGTTCAGGATCAGGTTCAGTGTGAGTGCAAATGTAAATGAAGTTTATTTGAAACGGGTATCAATTACGACAACAAAGGTATCGAGTACATCAATAAAACAGGCTGCTGAAATACTCGGTGTACAAGAATTGTCCAGGTCCCATAAACAATAATATGGCACACAAAAAGCTGTACATGGCTGAAACAGTTGTAACATCTTGAACTGCCTACAATGAGGATATACCTTGGCACAAAATGTGTGATTCGTTTCCTGAACAGTTCAGGAGAGCTTGCACAATGAAAATCAAAGCACACAAAGTATACATTTGGTATACAAGGTAAAATATATATATAGTTGCAAGACCAAAACTTAGTGAAATTTGAAAAATTTTACAAAAAACAACTATCAAATCATCAAGAGGCGCTGTCTCCCAGGGTCTTGTTTTTCTATCAGTCTCTCCCTATCTCCGTTATCTGCCTCTTTCTTTATTCTGCATGAACCATTGTCAGTTGACATGAGAGTTTGTTTGCACATGGCTTTGTCTAGCTTTATTAAACATAAATGCTTTTAAAAAGGGTAGCTGTCGAGTTCAATGTTGCTTCTTTTTATATTTGTAAAATAGACTAAGAGTGCTAATAATTTATAAATATCATTATCATTTTAATATGTGCACGCAAACAAGTGCAAAAAAATTAAGCCATTTGATTACTCAAGAAGAAACTGCAAAAAAATAAATCAGCTGACTAAAAAAGAGGAGTTCCAGTATATTAGCTATTGTCATAAAAACGTGTGAAATGCAAATTCTGAATCAGGTACAATGATTAATATGTAGAATGCTATACTATCATCGATGTCCATGGATATAAGACAGGGTGGGGACATCACCACATTACCACTGTGTATGACAATCACGTGACATTTTGACTTCAACCTCCCTTTACCATTAGTTCTGGTGGTCTATAGCCACATAACCTTTGCTTTTAACATAATCTTGAGCGCTACATTTTTTTCGTTATAAAGCACCACTATAAATTAAAATGGATTCAATAGTGAAATGCTAGAATAATGTGAATGCTGAGTTACTCTCGTATTTGAATGTACACATCGACTAGAAGCTTGATACACATCTAGACATAGTAATTGTCATTGTCGACAAACTATGTGATTTATCATTCGATGACAAATGATGTTATAGTTCTTTCTTTTAGTCTGTGTTAACGAATTCTTTATTCAAATTAATCTGCATTAACTTGCATCTACCCAGCTACAGTTGGATACAGACTGTAGCTTAAGTCAGCAGCCAGTATGGTCGGCTGGTTGTTCAGTTTGTATGTTTCATCGGCCTTGTGGTGATATTATTCTAAGGACAGAATGGTGTTAAAGGTCAGAGTACAGGGATTGGTGTAGTCACGGCCAGACGTTTAAGAAAATTTATTTCTTCTTCGATCTGAGTCCATGGCCTTATGAGTTTCAGTAAACTAACGACAAACCAGTTTTATCATTGTCATATCGGACGCCTCATTAAAAGTATGGATTAATCTTACTACTGCAAAGATAAAATGGCAACAATATCGTGAAAAAAACTCATGGACTGGCATGATGGTGTAGCCTCACAATGTTATGAAGTCGGTGTTGATGTAAAAGATAAACAAACAGGACTACTTTTCATGTAAGAGACAGACACAAAACTACAACAGGTGGCAGGTGTGGTGGGGGTTGGGGGGGAGCGTGTTCAGGCGGCTAGCGGTCATGGAGAAACAACCACAAGTTGTGATGTACAGCGGGACATGGAGTGGAGTCGGGCAGGGCTGGACAGAATACTAAAAGTGGGATCAAGTTCAACGCAGACGACGACTTTTCTCTCCAGACCACGAACTCGGTTAGTATCCGCCACCCACACCACGTCTCTGCGGGCCGTGACCACGTCGTCGATATTATTATCATTCATCACCCGCACTGGGATACCCGCTTCTTGCAGTCCTCTGATCATGC
The DNA here is from genome assembly GCA_004794325.1 of Pomacea maculata. Lineage (NCBI taxonomy): Eukaryota > Metazoa > Mollusca > Gastropoda > Architaenioglossa > Ampullariidae > Pomacea > Pomacea maculata. The sequence continues at coordinate 25,493 of SRHC01002475.1, forward strand.
CCATGTTCACTTTAGCCTGTCCCCAGCACAACACCAGCACGTCTCTCCACCTCAGCTCAGGTGATGTTGTGAAGTCTGTAATGGTAGATGTTGTCGTGATTCGTTCTGTTAACATTCAATGTTCATTATTTAAGTAACCAGTGAGAATATAACTTGTACACACACAGGGAGAGGCAGAGAGACTATAAACAATTATGTAAGACTTCATGTCACAAATAAACCTTATTTCTTTGTCTCCTCACATTTACCTAGCTGGGCTGATTGTTAACTTCAAATCGCTTGTCACATCGGTTTTTGTTTACGTATTGCACTTTTGAAATCTATAAGCATGTCTATTGATGGACAGATGTCTGTATGCCGAGACTCATTCTTGGCCTCTTGCGAAGTGATCCGCTGTTAGTCTCGGCGAGCCGTAACAAAAAATATTAATAAACCGGAAGCTATGTCCTCTAATGCCTCGTTTTCGTGTGCCAGCAGGATATTAGTTCGTTAAGTGTTATAAGTGTTAATTTTGAAGGTACGTACCCGTAACACCAACACGGAGACTGTGAAGGAAGCTGGCCACCTCACGACCGCACGTGACACAGTCACCTGGACTTTTACCTAAATGACCTTCACCTTGGTGATACAGTCGTCTGACTGGCGGGCCGTCTGTGTGGTCAGGTACACCTCGCTCCCTGTACGGGTGGACATCACCTGTGTCACTGATTGCCTCGTCCTGCTCGACTTCCCTGACGACGGCCGGTGGAGAGCGGAGGGGTCTGGTTAAATATTTCACTTGCAAGCCAGTGGGTGCGTTTTGATGGAAACAACTTGCCGCCCACAGATGGAGACGAGGAACTTGTGTCAGCAGCTCGTCACAGAAAGTCCGGAAGTTGTCTGATCTGTTGAAGATTTAACAATATGCGTGTGTTAAATAATGTCTGTGTTATTGGTGTCTCGATGTTCATAGTACAGTTGCACGTCACAAGTTAAACACAATATTTACCATAGTGTGAGATGCCGTCTCAATTTTACTGTACAATGTTGCTGCACTCTGGTATTTTCTGATTATACTCTTTTATAAGGATGCATGATGATTTACTCCGGGTAAACATTTATGTGTTTTCTTGTCAATGCCTTATTTGCATGACACTAAGTTGACAGCGTGTCAAAATGGGCAGATCTAGAAATGTGGTACTTGAACAGAAAAATTATGCAAAAGGCCATTAAACAGGTCATTGATAAGGATAGTTTAAGTTTTCTTCTGGTCAGTTAAGTTGTGTACTAGTTTTAGTAAGAAACGGCTTTGTAAGTCGTAGCCAATGTAACTGTTTCCACTATGGTGAAGACAGCACCAAACATCATCTACAAAGGTTGTAAACTCAATCAGGCAGATGAGGATCATAGTACATTTGTTCTTATACCTTCCTGTCCTCATCCGATTATTATATAACTTACATATACTCAGGCCCCGCTTCATCAGCGATGACGTACAACGGTCCTCCCCTCGCCGCGTGTGACAAGTCGTTGACGGCCTTGTTCACGTCTTTACCGCCATCAAGATCATACAGCAGGAGGTGAGGCTGACCGGGTGACACACCTGCTGACTGTTGTGTCTTTACTGTCTGCAGCAACAGGTGATACAACATGCTGCACGCTGCACGACTCCCCCTCCATGTACTGACAACATAGGCGGGGTGACCACACCGCAGCCACTGTATGGCCATCAGCAGCAGCACCACAGTTTTACCTGTACCGGGCGGTCCGGCCACAAAGATTCTGTCAGGTGGGTCGTGTAGCAGGTGAACTTGCTCCGGGAAGAGTGTGATTACAGCAGTATAGCACTCTCCTGTCCACCACACGGCCTGACCCAGGGTCTTGACACTCACACGTGGAGGATATGTGCATGGCACACTCACTGTTGTCGCCGGACCGCAGAATCTGACATAGAGGAAAAGAATAGTAGTTATATTTAAACTTTGTAAAATTACAAAAAAAAAAAAACCATCGAGAAAACAAACAAACCCAACAACAACAAAACTATACAAGTAGAAAATGATTTATTCCTCCAGTTTGACTCCTCCGCCCCTTAGATTGTCAGAATGAAGTTCTGTGTGAACATTCTGCCTGACTGGTTCTTACACCAGGTTAAAGCACAGTAGCAAATATATAATATCAATAGTGAGATAAGGAACAATTATTGAACTTGTGGACTCCTATAAGTTTGGAAGAGAGAAGAAAGTTGCTGAGAATGGTGTCTCTTTTCGTCGCAGGATAAGGGCTTGTCGTAGCTGTCTTTATTTAGAATTTCTTATTTTTATTGCCAGAATAGTTGTAAGTATTGGACCACACTTCTCTTCGAAGATTATTATTATCATTATTATCTTCTTTTTCTTCTTTAACACACCTGTAATCTGATTATTATGTCTAGAGTTACCTATTTTTTTAAGGTTAATTAAGAAATTTTATCACCTGGTTCTTAACGTTTTGGACACCTCCTGGTGTCATGTAATATATTTAATATTTACCTGGCTACCAGTGTCTTGTACACCCCAGGTGTCATGTGACTGTCATGTCCAGCCCCAGCCACACGTCGCTGCCACCAGTGTCCGAGTTCCCTCAGCACGTGACTACTGACGTCCCACGGGGTCTTGGGGTCAGACAACTGATCACAGCACAGACACAGACCAGGGATGTCAGCGGGGTCTGTTGTTCCCAAACACCGACACAGGTCCTGTGATACAAGTAGAACAAAGGATAAGCAAAGAACTTCGTTAGGAACATTAATCAGCAAGAAGCGAATAGCTTTCCAACAAGACATTAGCTGCAGATGTTAAGCACAAACCTGTAAATAGTTCCACCCTTACATGGCTTATGATAAAATTATTTAGTGCATTCGGATGAGCTCTGAGGCGGTTTTACGATTTCAGTTTAAATGCAACCCTGCAACAGCAGTTCTACTGTATGCTGATATTGTTGTGAGGATGGCTGATGATGGGTTGACTTCGTGGCAGGCTTTGTTCGCTTTTAGTAAAAGCAATATTACAAATATTTGTCATTTAAATATAATAATGTGAACAATCAACAATGTCTTAATACTACATCTCTTTTATTTTTAACCTTTGGAAAGCTCGCATGAGCGCTGAATGTTTCTGACGGGCTAAATTTTTACAGTTACATCGCGACATCTGTATTGTCATTGTCTGTCTTCATCTTATTATCTCTTTCCGCTGAGCCTTTTATGAGTAACTTCAAAAAGGTTTGCACAAACAGTGAATTGAAATTTGAAAATGAAAGCTTTTCATAGCTGTCCCTTCTGACATTTTGAAGCGACGTTTGTCGTTTATTCTCCGTAGATACAATTTCGTTATTTAAATGAGGATCATTGCTGTACAGAACATGCAGATATACAGTGGATGCTAAGGACGTTTTTGCTTGGAAACGAAAGAGTCATTCTAGGTTAGGTTTCTCTATTGAAACAAGGATTATCGTGGTTTGAACTGCAGCTATTCAATGTCTTCGGCAAGATGGTACCGGTATGAAGTTTTAGCCATGACTAACGCGATCAGTTTCTACCCATTCAGTATGGTAGCTATAGTCCTTACCTGAGTCAGTTGGGTGTCGCCAGAGATGGCCTGTTGCACCTGATCAGTCGTGAGGTTAGGAACTGCGATGGTCTTAGTGATGCGCAGACCGGGAGCGATGTCGGACACCAGGTGAGACAACATGGCCTCCGCCTTGTCCAGCTGTGACACGGCGTCTCTCAGCTTCTGTCTAATGTTTTTCTCTATATCATGCTGTGACATGTTCAGTGCCCGTATGTTGTCACCAAATAAGAGCACTTGGCATGCGACAAAACCGTGATGTCGGTGAACAAGAAGCACATCAAAGTCTCTCTGTTTCCTGCTTAGTGGTAGAGAAGGAGGAAGGTTGGCGGGTATGGGGAGCTGGGCAGCCGCAGCAGCGTAAAAAGGTTCCCCCAGGTACTGACTGAACTTAAGCTGACTTAGACCAACCATTACTTCTACTTTCTGGTCAGACAATTTCTGCAGACAGAAGAGTAACCGCTGCATGGCTGCGTCTTCTCTGACGTCACTGTCCTGAACACGAGGAGGCTGAGGAAGAGAGGTCTTTTCAGCAGTCGATGGAGTCGTCGTTAGTCGGGTGGACTGACTAGGTGCTGACTGAAGGACCAGAACATCCTGACCAGCAACTGACTGTCTAGTCATCGGCACGCGGTTGAAGTAGACAGGAGGCAGGAAGTAGGCGCGTGAGTCGAGGTCAGGGAACGCGGCCTCAACCCACTGGAGCAAGAATGTCTGGGCCTGGTCTGACATAGTTTCCTGTGTTAAAATCATTAATTTTTCTTACTCTTCATCTCAGGCAAGGTTATTGACTCCTGCAATTCATGTTACTTTATCACAGCTTTTTATGGTTTTAGTAAAGAAGGGAAAACTATTGAGTGTGCCTAGAGAAACCAGAGAAGAAGAAACAAAAAGAACGTTCTCTGCCATGAAAAGACTACAAACATCTACAGCCATTGTGTTTTCAAGGTAGCAGAATTAAACTCTAAAGGCTTCTAAATTTGACTGTCAAACTGAAGGCAAGGAAGAAGAATCCTGCTACAAGTTTACAAGTTTATTGCTCTGACTGCTCATGCACGTACCTGGATCTTACTTCTAAACTGTATCTCAATAAGTATTCTATAAACTTCAAAGTAAGGATTGAGAACTGAAACCACCTTTCTAAAATGTGCTATTTAAGTTATTTATTTCACAATATTTTTACATTTTGTTTTGCATTATTTAGTTTGGCAGATGAACCGACCCCTCTAAAACTACTAGACTGCCATCTCGAACTTTTGAATTTTACACTATATTTCTGTCTCTCTGAAAAATACAACCAAGTTTTAGTGTCTCATTATTATGATTTTAATGGATATTGAATAAATAAAATTGTTTTGCACTCGCTTTATGTTGAAAAGTAAAATGGCACTTATTTTGATAAAGAAAATGTTTATTTTGACTACATATAGTTTAAAATCTGTTGCTATTATATGCTCTGTCTTCGCTAAACACTTTTTTAAACATATATTTTAGAGACTCCAAACACTTGTTTATATGCTCTACATAGTGGTAGAACATAGTTTTCACCCAACTTATAAGGAAAAAGCGGATTGCAGTGACAGAGGATATAAGCGTAAGTCAGGCGGCGATTGCACCTGTTACAAAACTGTTAACACACAGTATGAAACTAGAGCCTAAACAAGCAGAGCTGATTAATTTTTAAGTAGATTATTTTGTACAGTCTGCAAATATCAAAATGGACCTTGGAGGAAAAAATCCCAACCTTTTGGTGTAGATCATAGCCAAGAGTTTCTTATATCTCCATACCAGAATAGAAAGATAATATTTTGAGGATCACTTCTTGAAGAGGAACGTGTTAATAATGTAATTTAGAATAGCTTGATCAAAACACTTCCATCACTAAAGTTCCCTCAAGCCCCAGTCATCACAAAATGGCAATGAAACATTATGTACCTGGTAATAATAAAAGTGAAGACAAAGAAAACTTGTGTCAATGCAAACTATGCACTAAGCCCTTCCCAAGATAAAGAGAACTTTGAGTCAACACTTTAATGTTCTGGAAACAACAATAAATACGACGATTAGGACAACAAACAAGGTTTTACCCTTTAAACAATACTTATTTAAGCAGACGTCTTTCTTTCATAACCTACAGCAGTTGCGATGAAATATTTCAGGTATTCTTTTGCGAAACAATAATGTCATTCTTCGTTTGCTTGTCTGTACAAACCTGAGTTATTATCTTCTGTTTGATGAGATTGGCTGCCCCCTCGATCTGGTGTTGAGATTCGCGAATAATAACACGCTTTGTGCTCTGAATGGTTGACGGACTGGGGTCAAGCCGTGCATCGGCGCCAGTCGTCTGTTTGATCTCATGAAGTAGACGATGGCCTTCTAAGGTATAAAGAAATGTATTCTAAGAATGAATTTTGTTTTCTGATCGGTGGTTATAAATAAGCTAAGAGAGACAGTAGGCACAATAGTGACTGAAATATAATCTCGAACGCCCACATTTAATAATAATAAGAACAACAACAACAACAACAACATAAACAACAACAATAATAATTTGTTTACAGAAGCGGTGATTTAGAAGTGGATGTGATTGTGTGAAATAATTGTGTGAAGTCTGAAAAGTAATGGGACTGATGGTCAAACAATTTATTTCAAATTTCTTAATTTCCGCCACAAAGTGATTTCCCGCACCAAACTTGCCGCTAGGTGGACCCCTACAACACAATCAGCGCCGTCCTCCGGTAGAGCGGGACACCCATGGCACAACAGTCTTCCCACTGGATATAAAAGGACAGGGCAGAGTGCGGCACACATCCCAGGGGAAAAACTGCTGTTCACACTTTTAAGTAAGAAATTATCTACTGCTGTATCCAAGCTACCTGCACGTAGTTTTCTTTTCAACAGGTCATCAGAGTTTTTTGGAATTTCTATAGAGTTCTCTAATGAAAAATAGAAAATTATGTCACAGGAATCATACTAACCTTTTCCCGCAAGAAGCTCCTCTGAAAGTTTTATTATGAAATCTGTTTGTCCTTCTTTGATTAAGCCCTTTGGTCCGATTTAAATGACAAAAAAGACGCAAAGATTCAGTTTGACAAAATATGCCACAATGAGGCTTCTTTTTGCGCTACTGACCAACATTCCACTCCTATACATTTACACTGTGTTTCTTATGTTGAGCCTTAACAATATCAAATTTAAACAACTATAGTCTGAAAGAAGAGTAGAGTAAATTAATCTCTTATTATTACACAGGAAGATACAAAAAAATAGTACCAAAAAATTGATTAGCAATTGAAAGAGAAAATGAGAGTGGTTTGTTTGAGCAAACCAATTTTTAACAATAAAAATAATCATTGAAAGGTAAAATTCACCTCTGTTTCTTTTCTTCCTGCTGCCCCTTCTCTACCCGCCTGACCTCCACTTCCACCTCCATCTTCTCCATTTTCTCCCCATCCTCTGCTTCTATGTCCTTCCCCGCCTCCTGCACCTCCTCCGCTGCGTCCATCTCCTCCATCTCCGCCTCCTCCATCTCCGCCTCCTCCATCTCCGCCTCCGTCGTTACCTGGTCCGTCACTGTGTCTTTTATTTGTATAAAGAAGTTTAAAGATATGGGGGTTTAGTAATTTTAATTTTACTGAAAAAACTTTCATATTTTAATCCTCACATTACATGGTTTACTTAAATACCACTAGAGCAGGGATGCCCAACCTACGGCCCGCGGGCCATATCCGGCGCGCGACGCGGTGCCATCCGGCCCGCGAAACTTCTGCCCACAGTGCAGGAAATCGGCATGTTAGTAATAAAAGAAGACCTTAAAAAAAACGAAAAAAAAAAAAGGGAAGAAGAAGTATTTATCCCCACGTAGGGGCGTTTCCCAATCTTTTTTTCGATGGACGAACATTTCGATTCAGTGCTCCGACTTGGTGTCTCTCCGATGAGGCCGGACATTCAGAAGTTGGTTTCGGGTAAACAGCTTCAAATATCCCACTAATTACTACATAATTAATGGTAAGTACAACTTGTTTCTAATAAAAAATGGTATCTGCTCTATTTTTTTTTTTTTTGCGGTGAAGTGGCCCGCGACACAGCTGTCCGAAATGGATGTGGCCCGCAGGCCGAAAAAGGTTGGGCATCACTGCACTAGAGGGTGCACACTGTCTAATCTGAATTATGTCTTGCAGCAAATGAGTTAAAAGTCTGAGTTAAGAAGTCGGTAGTTCTAATAGATATTCTTCTCAAATATTTGCTTTAAGAAGTAACATTTCAGAAATTGCATGCGACGAAAATTTGATTTATATCATATCCACTAATACTGTAATATTATACTATAAGACTGAATTACAGCTAAAAGCTACATATTTATTGGTTCTTTCGTGCATCAACATACTGGTAAATGTACATCTTTCCTTGTGCTTCATATCTTATTCTCATGATTAAAGTGCGTTGCTTCGCTTAATACAAAGTTCAAA
>SRHC01002476.1:0-15086 GCA_004794325.1 Pomacea maculata
CTGACCTCACTGACTCCCAGGATGTCCAAGTTGTAGTTGTCAAACTCCTTGACTAGTTGAAGCATCCTGCCAGTCTGGTACAAGGTCTGGACGTTCCAGCACCCCACCCTCAACTTCTGCCTCGGCTTCAGTAAATCCACTGTCGGGGCGCCAGCTCCCTTTCGGGTTTGGCTGTCGTCCGTCATTAGTCCAGTCTCCTGGTGTGCTTCATTAACTTCGCCATCTGTGACGAGTTCTCTGGTTTTAGTTTCTGTAACATACTTTTTTTTACATGGTGGGGTTGTTAGCCCTACCACAACCTAATTTACCTCTAGGTGAGGTGTCCACCTTAGTCGCCTCTTATGACATGCCTGGCTGGATGGCAGGGACCCTATTCTTACAATGCTTGCTAGGCAAGCATACCCCGGGGTCCCACAGGGGGTACGCTGCCAAGCACAGCTTTTATTCAATGCAACACATTGAGCCTTGGATCACACCATCCACAGTCTAATCAGGTCTTTTCAAAAGTTGTAATTCTATCCCACTTTACACACACCAAGCTGCATTGAACTAGTGTAACGGGAATTCCCACATTAGTAGATGTAATTCTATGAACGTCACGTGACCTGAGTCTTATTGTCACTGCTCCACCTGTCGTGATAGCGAGAAGACGTTGTGAAAGAAAAGTTTCTGGACATTTTAGTCTGAAATATTGAGCTATATTGTCAGGTCAGGTAGAGCCAACCCTCACCTAACTTGATCATTAGAAGGAGAGCCAGTAAGTAAACAGTATCATAACATTGCAATACACCGCTTATCGTTAACACATTCACAGGTGTCCGGGTCAGTGGATACAGCAAACCGCCATCTTTGTGACAACAGTGTGACTCAGGTAGGTCAGTCGTTGTGTGATAACAGTCAATAGGTATTTAGTTAATTTACAGTATGCTTTAGTGGTTGATAACTTCTAGAGAATAAATAAAATTAAAAGAGAAGCTACTGACATAAGCATTACTTTACATTTCATCAATTAGGTTACTGGTCTTTGTTAAAATAAGAAAGTTAATACAATTGTAAATGTCCGCGAAAAAATAGGTTGTCTCTGAAACAACCTGTCAAGGCTGACGACATTAAAATATTTGTGAATAATCGTGGGAAATATTTACATCATCAATCGGAAATAATAAAAGCAGTATTATAATTGAATAACTTTCTGATATTCTCTTTAGGAGACTTTCTCATGTTTTGTTTTAGAAATTGACAAATATTTTATCTTTTCAAGATTCCGCTATTCCTTCGCTTTTCTTTTCTAGTTTGCTCTTTTTCTTCTAATCACAACACACATACATGTCACGGAGCACGGATAAAAAAACCAGCAACGATAGGTATGTCTGCAAAAAATCCTTCAACAATACTTTACATTAATTTTCTTGCATTAAATTTGTGTTATTGTCCCTGTAACGTGTCTGTATGTTTCCTATAATCAGTAACTTAGAATCCAAGATGGCTGAGCCACACGAAAGAGAGTGTGCTGTGTGCACGAATGACTTCACCACACCAAAGATTCTACCCTGTGGTCATCTCCTGTGTCGACAATGTGTCATTACCTGGATGGATTCCAAACCTGATGCCGGGTGTCCGCTGTGTAGATGTCCTATAGTACAGCAGTCAGATGGAAGTTCGTCCGCCACTGTTGACGCCCTGCCGACAGACTTTGTGATGGAAGCGCTGGTGGAGAGCGCTCGTGTGCTGAGTAAAGATCACCTTTGTTGTGTGTGTGAGGACGTCAGGGCGGACTTCATCTGTATGCAGTGTCAGGACATGATGTGTTCATCCTGTACGAAAGTACACAAGAAGATGTCCATCAGCTGTAGTCACGATGTGGAGAGTGTCAGCACTGTTACACCTGAACGTCTGGCTGCCAGCCGCCCTGCACTGTGTGCTGACCACGGCGACAAACACGCGGACAGCTTTTGCTTCTGTCACCGACTCGTTGTCTGCAAATTCTGTAAGGTTCAGAAACACAGAGAATGTTTAAAAGTAAGCGATTTTGATTTTGAAATACATTCAGCTGAAAACTCACTTACCCACCTAACGAAGATTCTGGTAGAAGCGGAGCAGAAGCTAGAGCAGGCCATACGTCAGGTGACGTCACGTCTACAGGAAGTTGATGTCAGGGAACAAGAAGACATGGCGCAGGTGAACAAGACATGTGACCGACTTCACAAGCTGGTGGAAGATTTTCGTAAGAAGTTGAAGGAAAGGACTGGCACGTCACATCTCAAAATCAGGAATTGGTTACGTGACGTCAAAACTGACCTTAGCAACCGTCTCGGGAAGGTGACGTCACACAAACACATTATGACGCGAGCGGTGGCAGTGTCACCACGTCCTGCACTGATACACATGACACAGGCTCTGACAGACAGGGTCAACAGCCTTGACCTTAGCACTGACCTGCAAGGACAGGTGTGTGTGACGCCCTTGTCAAGATTAGAGTGCTGTCAAGAAGTTGTGAGACGGATAGAAGACGAGCTTCTGATGTTGACGCAGGAGAAGACAGAGTCAGAGGTAAAATTTTATCCTTTTTAATCATTTATAAATTTTAAGGTTTTTTTTGTAGCATTTAAAGTTTAAATTTTAAACAATATTTTTGTTCGCTAGTCTTTTTCCATTTCTTAAGAAACCTTTTCTCCCTCCCTTGTATCAGCAGCTAGTGACAAAGCAAAAATGGAGTTATATGTAGTGTTTGTGTATGTGTGATTCAAAACAGAGAGAAAGCACGTTTGCCATATATCTGTGTTATCTGTACCCGCTGAAATCTTACCACATCGGGGTGCATATGTTTTAACAAGAAGGTCGTAATAATCTTTAAACCATCTTAAAATACATTATGAAAACAGTCAGGTCATGTGACATGTGTTCAGGAATTGTATTATCTTAGGAAGAATTGTAATAGATTCAAAGCATACTTTCTTTTTGTATTTTTGTGTGTGATACCTAACACCGATACACTCAACCATTACATTAGAACTTAAATGGATACAACCGAACGCACACAGACACACACGATCTAAACAGAAGCAAGTTCTATGAGAAGTCTCTTGTAAAAAGGTTTAAGAGGATGCAAAGTATCTACACAGCATCACTAAATAATCGTTGATTACCTGTTTCTACGGCTCTCAAATTAAACAGAGAAAATTTAACTGTTATACATCTTTATCAGGATCCTGTTGTGACTGTTGTTTACAGATAAAAAAATGAAAGCACTAACCTTGCAATTAACAAATCCCTAATCACAAAAGTTCATAACCCAATTCCCTACATAAAAACTTAAAGATACACACAGTCTGTTGTCGTTTCATTAAATTTATTTCAGAATGCCTGTTTTCACCTGTAAATTCTTCAAACGAATGTAAAGGTTAATGTGTGATATGATTTAATGTATGGGAAGTGGACTTTTACAGACACAAGACTTTCCTAAGAGTATGATTGTAGATCTCAGCAGAAAAAGTAATTATCAAATACAACTCATAACACTAATACCAGAACATTTTTAGTTAATAAATACAGTATACTATAGATCTGTTAATAATTTTCATGGACAAGAGAATATTATTTACAGTTGGTCTCACAGCCACCAGTCCTTGTGTTCCATGACAACTGCGGAACGAACATTCGTCTGACGAACGGTAACAGGACCGCGGAGAAGATAAAGCTGAATACGATCGGTGACGGGGTGGTCGTGTCACGTGACCCTATGTTAGCGAACGTCTTGTATGAAGTAAGATATTTGACTAAAACTATGATGATGACAACGATTATCATTATAATGATGATTAGTAATGTTATTTATAAATCGGGCTTATAATAAAAGTTACTTTTATTTAATTTTCTTTGTTTTACAAGGTACAGACGCAAACGAAAAAATTATTTTGAATTATTTTGTTTCCATTTTCTTAAAATCGTTAATACAAGTTGATAACAGCTTACTGAGAACGGATTAAGTAGTCTCAATACATTCTTTCTCTTTTCACGCTTGTCGCTTCACTGAGAGATTGACATTCTTTAGTGCAAATAGTCATCCTAATCAGCTGTCACAGCTTGACATGTCATGACACTGGGATGTTGACGCAGGTCAGAGTGGACACAGTAACAGGTGGGCACAACTATCTATCACTGGGTGTGACAAGAATTTCTCCTGCAGGCCTTACTGTGACACAGTGGTCAGAAGACCTGCAAGACTCCGTTATCATTGTGCCCGGTTGGGTCTACTACCAGCAAAAACATGTAAGTCTTTATGTCTGTGAGTACAGATGACTTGTGGTTTGGTGTTGGTGTAAGAGATAAATCTGAGTATCATTCATTTATTTTTACTTTGTTATTACACAAAGCATGCTTGAAGGTTTTGATTGATTTTCTTTTTTTTTTCCAATGAGCTGCTAAAACTCAGGGACAAATGTTATTCCCAAATTAAAATCAAAATCTTTGTCTGCTGTAAATAAAAACCTACAGACATCTAAATATATAGAATGAGGCCAATAAGAGAGACCTTAGACGGATGTTGACTTACGTGAGATAGGATAAGTTATTTAGGCGGTTTGATATTTTTGGTCAGTAACTTTTATAAAATTGTGGATAAAACAATGGAAGTGTGTTCTAAGACTTGATTTGTAAAAATGTTTTCTGAAACCAAGGAAAATCCGTTTGGAGAAATTGAACTAAAGCTTTTACTGACCTAAATAAAGCAGACCCTAGTGTTTAAACAAAATCGTTTGCTGTACGTCAAGTCACGTTAAAATGAAATCACCCTGCTCATACCTAACATTTTTCGGAAAGTTTCAAGCATTTTTTCTCGTACTCAGTTACAAAAAAATATTTGCGAAAAGTGAATGTTAGAGTTAAAGACGGAGGTCAAGGTAGGGGGCTCACTCCACTCCCAATATTTCATTAATAAGATAAAAATATCAGGTATTGATATATGTAGGTGGAGCTACCACTAGCAGAAGAACTCATTAGACTTAAAGTCGGGAGTCGAGTCGGGGTACTGGTGACCTCATCCAACGACCTTCACCTCTACATCAACGGAAAGGACCAGGGTGTTGCAGCAAAAAATGTTACACAACCCTGGTTTGCTGTCTTTAGTGTTGACAATTCAGTTAGTAAGGTAAGAGACACAGGTTATCACAAACACGACAGTCAGTCATGCAGGCAGACACTGACACTGACAGAAGAAAACAAACATAGATCAGTGGGTGTCTCAGTGCCCAGTGAAATTTTTTTCAAAGCTTAATTACCTTCATTTGTTGTAATAGTTATTTTAAATTCTTTTGTCTTTTTTTAGAATTATCCTTAATGTATATATAATTACAACCAAACACTGTATCTTGAAGATTCATTTTTATAAAGAATGTCATGCAGGGTTGAAAACAACAAAAAATAAATACACAAACACATGAATTCATCTATATCTATTTATATATTCTACACTATCGCAGAGTTTTCTGAATTAACTAGGATCTCTTGGGTCACAGTCTCTAAAGCTTGTTTTTTCTTTTCAAAACCAAGAAATTCCAATGTCGATAAAGGGTATGGATCCGCTAACTGGCTTTCACAAACTATAAACTACTTTCACTCAAGATGTCCGCCACACGGCCTTTCGAAAAGCAAAGGTAGCATCTCTGTGTCACTAGGTTGTTAGACTAATCACAACACAGAAACAAAAGTATCCGTCAGTGGATCCTCTCCGTTAGTCTGGTAGTAGCGACAGTTATCCCCGCTTCCGAGTAAAATCTCAATATTCTGTGAAACAAATGAACATCGGTTGGCAGCTCCAGTAGTTCCACCTGTTACAACTATGAGGGAGGTAGAACCTTTGTAATATTTCGGTGCGGTTCTTCTGTCAACTTTGGGACTTGTCCAGGCATGTCGTTCCTTTATTTTCCCCATTGCCTGAGCTACAAACTACATTCCTCCCGACTCTTTCCTTCACAAACTTCACACACTCTTTCTGCCCCACAGGTCTATTAGGGAATGCCTCAAATGAGTTTACAGTGAATACTAGTCTCCATACTAAACAATGGTTAGTTACCTGGTCTTGCAGTCACAACAACACACTACACAATCGTAACCAGTCGAGTTCCTGACACAAACACACTGAGAGGTGATGACATGAAGGTGTCTAGAAAACTGCAGTTAATGAGCAATAAAGAGAAGACAGTATCTTACCTATTGCATGGAGTTGGGGTACAGACTTTTTTAATTTATTAAAGTTTACATTTGTACAATGTTTGTACCTGCTGCTCTGTTGTCTGTTTTACAGGTGACAGCGCTTCCTACATCTTTTAGAACATAAAGAATATCAGAGAACAAGAAGGCTGAGAGAATAAAACTAGAATATTTTTGTGATTGAGGATGGCACCAACCTGGGAGTTGATATTACCAATGAGAGCTACAGTGAACTTGTTTCGTCAATGTGATTGCTATCCAAAACAAGACAAGTACACATTGCTTCTGTGTATGATTTTTTCCAGTTGAAAGACATTAACAAATAAAAAAAAAAACTGGATGAGCTGTCTCTTCCTCCTACACACACACACACGCATAAAGAAAAGAGAGAAAACTTTTTACATGAAGAGGAGTGAGATGATATATTATTTTAGCAAATATAATATATTGTGTAAACACTACGAAAGTATACTCATCAGTGCTGCTGTCAATTAGTTACTTGTTAAATACCTTGAATCGACCTTTGGTTTCTGGTTGTGTTCATTAATTTTGTAAAAAAGACTGTTCATAAGTTACTGTTCATCAACAATTAAAATAATCATCCGTTGTGTGATTCGCTCCTGCTACCCAATAAGTAAAATTATTACTTACAGTATCTGTGCCTCTGCGTGAAGAAAATGTCTGTATTCATTTTAAAAAAAAACTTTCCATACCCAGTAGGTTAATATCACTTTCACGAGGCACTGAGTCATAGCTCGCATCAAAAATGTTTTGCTTTAGCTAGACTTTAACGCAATTTTGTGAAAATGAGTGAAATGCACAGCAGACAGTACAGTAGTTGTAAATGTACTGTACGTGACTTGTAAACACTTCTGTGGAAAGTTGCTCAACTGTGTCGTCTAGTGGCGGTGGTACGACTGTGTTTATTGTCTGTTTTCCTCTGGTTCAAGAAAAGATAAAATAGCCTCTAAAAAAGACGACCAAAAGAAATAAGAAGAGAACACAGGGAACTGATAATGACGATAGTATGTTTAGGAGTTCTAATCAAACACTACAAATCTCAAAGGATGAAGTGTAACTGCTGTTAGTCTCAGAATAAACCTGTTAATAGGAAATAGACTTTAGAAATTCCTTCAAGATAATAATGTGCATCCATCTGAACTCAGGTTTCTTTTCTTAAGCTCGGCGTCACAGAGACTTATGTTATTGATATACTCAGGTGTGATTCTAACAAGACAACAAAGCGATTCACATTTCAGTTATCTGACACATCGATGAGCTAAGATGTTTAACTGATTTTATGGCGATTTTGTCAGTTCATTCTTTTCAGTTTGCACTTACTAAAGATGTGTATTCATGTTTATATGGTTTTAATATATCGGCTGAAAATTATAGTTAATATGTGAAGCCTATTCTCTGTCTTGGAAACACAGTCCGATCATACCACGGACGTGTGTAGGTGGACTGACTGATGTCTGTCTGTCGAGACCAACGCTAAGCCTCTTGTAAAGCTCTACGCTGTTAGTCTCGGCGATCCTTAACAATGAATATGACTTAATCGGAAACTTTGTATACACCAACCTCGTTTTGGTAGTTAACTGTAAACAATCGTCACATGCCTATAGCATCAACAATCCTTTCCTCACATAGTTTCAAATGCTAGTAATCCACCATCATTGTCAGTAGATGTCAATCCTTTTCCTTCTGTAGCCAAAGTCACATGGTAGTTGTCAGGTATCCCCCGATTCTGAGATAAGACAAACACACTGAGTCAACTTGGTGCTTTGTACTGTACTGTGCCAACCTCTGTGTTACTGATGTCATCACGTGACTTTCTAAATAGACACTAGGACTCCATGTGTGATGGGGTGAACATAGCGACTCCACATTCTGAGACAGCATAAAGCAACAATGTTTAGTTGGTTTCTTACTTACTTTGTAAAATTATCGCTTTTTGTGATTGTGTATGCTACAGATGTGTATTCCTGCTTTGTTTTAACATGTGGGCTGAACGTAGATTATATATTTGATAAGTAAAACTTCATGAGATTAGCATGTATGTTAAAGAAACTCGTTAGAAATAAAATCTAATAATATTTAAATTTCCATATCGTTTACTTGTATTTTCTTCTTACGCTTGTATTCTTTACTACAGGACGGATTGACAGCACAAACAGACACGTGGCATGTTTTTAAAAATGTTTATAAAAATTTATTTTTAGAATCACTTTTTTTTTGCTTTTTCATCAACTGTAAACAGAAGCGTAGAAGTTGTTAGATCCGTATATAACAACCGAAACTTAGATGTACAAATAACGATACACAGGCAACGACATACACTGACTAAAATGATATTTCGCTTGTATTTTCATGTATATATATATAGCTATTCTCTCACATAGTGAGATAAAGAATGAACCTTTTTTAATTTTCTTATACATTCTTACATATTTTAATTTTTATAATCTTTGAGATTCTTCAATTGTAAGCATAAATTACAAAAATATTCAATAGAAGAACTAAAATGTAATCACCTGTGCGTTTGATGTTAACCGCCAGGCAATACAGAAAGTCAAATATTTCATGAAATTGTTACTGTCCTTAAGTTGCTGTCTGTTGTATATGTTGTTAGGTTGTTGCCCCTGTCTGTTGTTAGGGATTATTGCCCTTACCAGTATGAAAGTGTGTTTGCTGCATGGTAGTTTCGCGTCAGAGCCCGACGTCATTTTATGACGTAATTTTAGAGAGACGTAGCGTGAAAATTATTTGGAAGAAGGCAGACGGCTGTGGGGAGTGAAGAGAGGCGGACTGAAAAAGTATGGAGTGTTCGCTTTGGATCTTGTGTGTTGATCCCAGAGAATATATTCTTAGTCGTCGACTAGGTGTCTGCCAAGTCAGCACTTACTCTTATTAAGAAACAGAACGTGTATGTGGTTTCCCCTAAAAGTTTTGTCTGTGGATATCAGCCACGTGTTGCCAAGACTGCACAACTTCTGGACCATGGAAAGGGAGGAATTTACCAGGACGTTTTATTTTTGGTTGCACAGACGATAACTTCAGGCAGTGAGGTGTGAGTAACTAAGACTTTAACGAAATATTCAAAAACATACGTCAGCTTTAATTTACAGGCCGTGGCGTGGAAGACCTAGAGACTTTATATATATAGTTCGCAGTATCGTGTGTGTGTGTGTTTAATGTTGCCCACGACAAATCTATGTGATTTGTGAATGAAAGAACACTTGAGGGGACAGTGAGTGCGAGTAGTGTGAAAGTGTGAATTGAACGCGTCCCTGACACAAAGGTGAAATACTCTTTCCAGAGAGTGA
The DNA here is from genome assembly GCA_004794325.1 of Pomacea maculata. Taxonomy (NCBI): domain Eukaryota; kingdom Metazoa; phylum Mollusca; class Gastropoda; order Architaenioglossa; family Ampullariidae; genus Pomacea; species Pomacea maculata. The sequence continues at coordinate 9,534 of SRHC01002476.1, forward strand.
ATTTCTTCTATTTGTTCCTCTATTTTCATTTTCAAACTGCACTTTTTGAGGTACTGTAGTAACCTAAAAGCAAAGATTAAAATGTTCCATTGAGTGATAGATTATACAAGTCATCCATACATTGGTTTTTCTCCTTGAAATATTTTGTGTACAAAAGTGGTTGTGCTCTGACATAATTTACTTAACAAAAGAACTCTGCCTTCATATTTTAAATCAGCGAATAAGATATGTGTAATGTTTCATGCTACTCAAAATCATTAATGGTGACATTTTGTGAATAGAAAGAAGACTGTCAAGGGAAGGTGCTGCAGGATAAACACATTTTTTTAATTTGTTAATTATGCTCTTTGTCGTTGGAAAGGGTTAGTGTCGTCTGCTACAGGGAGACTACAGTCAGAGAGCTTCACAAGCCCCGACCTTCGTAGATCACGTGTTTCTAGTACCTTCTATTCTTATTTGCCTGTCTACATCGCAACTTACCCACTATTATTCTCATTATGTGCAACAACATTACAGGTCGTGATAGATAATGTTTCTGAACAAACCTCTAAATAAATAAATATAGGTCACTGTATTTGAAGACACAGATATTTTTTATGCATTATTGTTAGGTTTAAACTGTGTAGAGCGATTTCCTTACAATTCACAAAAAAAAAAAACCAAACAAACAACAAATAAGCAAAATCTACTTGTGTGCAAAATTATTTTAACGGGAATTTCCAAATTAGTTGCTGTTTTTATAAATGTCACGTGACGCGCACAGACACGACCGGTCGTCGTAGCGAGAAACACTGAGTGAAAAAGTTCTCACTCTTGAGACTCAAGTACTCAGGTAGACCGTCGTAAGGCAGAGTAAAGCCTCTACAAATTAATCAATTGTTTATCTAAAGGAGCAGGTGAGTAAACTACCTGCTTACACTACTAAATGTCAGAACATTGAGAAACATATCAGTCAGTGTGTCACCTACCCGACATATCTTTGGAGAGTAGACGGTGACTTATGTAGGGTAGCCAGTGAGTAGTGACATTTATTGCTACAGATGTTGAGTTAAGTTCTCACTTTGCTTTAGCAGCTAGTGACTTTTACAAAATAATAATAACAAGTAATCAAGCCCAGGTGCGGGATCATAAGTGTAGTGTAAGTTATGTTCCATTGCAGTTCGGTAACTGGTCTTGTATCTAAACCTCTCTGCTGCCACTAATCATTCTGTTCCAATTACCTCATTAAAAATATAATAAAAGAATTCCTGTAATCAGCTGAAATTCTGATATTGTCTTTAATGTCAAGAGGCAGTCGTTTTATTTATCGTTCTATTCGTGATTCATTTCTTTTTCTCCTTCTTCTTTTCTTTCTACATCCAGAAAATTTATTATGCAAGGCGCATGACTAAGAGAAAAACAATCAGCAATCGCACAAAAAACCAACAAAAACAAAACAAAAACAAAACTGCAGCAACAATCAACGATGTCTACTAAGCTCACATTGTTTTCTTCTTCTTTTCCTCTATTTCACATCTCATTAATCTTCATCTACGAAATTCAATATAGAGTTTATCCCGTCCAGTAAGAAAAGAAAAACGTTGTATCACGTTTCATTTTCATATTATCAGTAACATAGACTTAATGGTGGCTCAGCCATACGAAAGACAACAATAAATCATCACACTGCAGATTTAACTATCTTGTCATCTCCTGTGTCTAGAATGTGTCATTTTTCCGACGTTAAGCTGTGTAGGTGTCCAATCATTAAACAGTGAAATCGAGGTACGTCCTGTACTCTTGACGCCTAGCCGACAAATTTCCTTTTAAATAAAATATTTATCTTTCTTCGATTGTACTCCTTTCTTTGTTTTTTGTTCCACTCGAAAGTACCTCTTCAAAAACACAGCAAAGTGATTTTCCTAAATTTTTAACATTAAATTTTATTTTCCTGAGATAAACAGTAACCCAACACTACAAACTGTGTATTATGTCTAAATGTTTTATATCTTCATACTTCAGGATGGCTGAGCCACACGAACGAGAGTGTGCTGTGTGCACCAATGACTTCACCACACCAAAGATTCTACCCTGTGGTCATCTCCTGTGTCGAGAATGTGTCATTTCTTGGATGGATTCCAAAGCTGATGCCGGGTGTCCGCTGTGTAGATGTCCTATAGTACAGCAGTCAGATGAAAGTTCGTCCGACACTGTTGACGCCCTGCCGACAGACTTTGTGATGGAAGCGCTGGTGGAGAGCGCTCGTGTGCTGAGTAAAGATCACCTTTGTTGTGTGTGTGAGGACGTCAGGGCGGACTTCATCTGTATGCAGTGTCAGGACATGTTGTGTACAGCCTGTACAAAGGCTCACAGAAAACTTTCTGCAACCCGCAGTCACGATGTGGAGAGTGTCAGCACTGTGACACCTGAACGTCTGGCTGCCAGCCGCCCTGCACTGTGTGCTGACCACGGCGACAAACAGGCGGAGTACTTCTGCCGCGAGCACCGCGTCGCTGTCTGCTCAGCCTGTAAAGCTAACAAACACAAAGTATGCAGAAAAACAAACTATCTCGACAATGAAAAAAAGTCAGTTCAAAGTTCCCTTACCGACCTTACAAAGATTCTGGTAGAAGCGGAGCAGAAGCTAGAGCAGGCTATAGGTCAGGTGACGTCACGTCTACAGGAAGTTGAAGTCAGCGAAAAAGAAGACATGGCGCAGGTAGACAAGACATATGACAGTCTTCAGAAGTTGGTGGGAGATGTTTGTAACAAGTTGAAGGAAAACACTCGCACGTCACATCTCCAAATGAGGAATTCATTGCGTCACGTGAAGACTGGCCTTAGCAACCGTCTAGGGAAAGTGACGTCACACAAACATATTGTAACCCGAGTCACGGCAGTGTCAACAAGTCCTGCACTGATACACATGATACAGGCTCTGACAGACAGGGTCAACAGCCTTGACCTCAGCGCCGACTTACAAGGAGAGGTGTGTGTGAAGCCCTTGTCTAGTGTAGAGTGCTGTCAAGAAGTTGTGAGACGGATACAAGGTGATCTCCTGATGTTAAAGCAGCAAAAGACAGACTCAGAGGTAAAAGTTTTTCATTTTTGTTATTTATTATTTTGTTGGTGTTTTTGTAACATTAAAACAGGTTTCTTGTTTCCTATTCATCTTTGTCTTCTTAAGAAACCTTTCTTTTCCCTCCCTTGTATTAGCAGCTAGTGACAAAGAGAAAATAAGAGAAGGCTCTCAGTAAATGGTTTCAGAGGACTCAAAGTATCTACACAGCAGCACTAAATAATTGTCCATTACCTGTTCCTACAGCGGTCTAAGTAAACAGAGGAAATGTGACTGTTATATATCAAGATCCTGTTGTGACTGTTGTTTACAACTAAAAAAAAATGTCAGGACTAATATTGTAACTAGTAAAACCTCTGATCACAATGGTGCATATCCCATTTCCTTGTAAAAACTTTAAAACAAAAAGATAAAACACACACACAGAGTCTCTTGTATTTTTGTTAAATTTATTTCAGAATGCATGTTTTATTAAGTCATTAAGTTTAGAAATTTGTAGTAAAGTCATCTACTAACCGTAAAATGTATTTCCTATGATAACACCGCCAGTAAATTCTTCAAATGAATATCAAGGTTTATGTGTGGTATGTTGTGATTTAATGTATGGGAAGTGGACTCTTGCGGACAAACTGTTTCCTAACAGTATGACTGCAAATCTCAACAGAAAAGAACTTATCAATACAACTCATACCACTGATATTAAAACATTTCAGTTATTAAATACAGAATAATAATAATTGATAAGTTTATTTACTTATTTACTATTATTTATGATTTACAATAAAACTTAATAGATGTTTACTATAGATCTGTTAATAATTTTTATGTACAAAAGAATATTATTTACAGTTGGTTGCACAGCCACCAGTACTTGTGTTCCACGACAACTGCGGAATAAACATTCGTCTGACGAACGGTAACAGGACCGCGGAGAAGATAAAGCTGAGTACCATCCTTGACGGGGTGGTTGTGTCACGTGACCCTATGTTAGCGAACGTCTTGTATGAAGTAAGTTATTTGTCTAAAACTATGATGATGGCAACGATGATGATAATAATGACGATTAGTACTGCTTTAGTAAATCGGCCTTCAGAATAAAAATTAGTCTTATTCACGTTTCTTTCTTTTACAGGGTACAGACATAAACAAAAATCATTCTGATTTAGTTTGTTTCCTTTTTTTCAAGATCGTTGATACCATTTTTATGAAAGCTTACTGAGGACGGATTGAGTAGTCTCAATACATACTTTCTCTGGTCACGCTTGTAGCTTTACTGAATGATTGACATTCTCTAGTGCACGTAGTCATTGTAATAAGCTGTCACAGCTTGACATGTCATGACACTGGGATGTTGACGCAGGTCAGAGTTGACGCAGGAACAGGTAGATACAACGCGCTATTTCTGGGTGTGACAAGAATTTCTCCTGCATGCTTCACTGTGACACAGTGGCCTATAGTCGTGGATGACTCCGTTATCATCGGGCCCAGTTTGGTCAGCTACCAGCAGAAATTTGTGAGTCTTCATGTCTCTGAAAGCAGATGGCTTGTAGTTTTGTCTACGTTGAAGAGATAAAGCTAGTGACATTCACTTATTTTCACTCTTTTATTACACAAAGAATGATTGAAGGTTTAGTGTGATTTTCTTTCCCTTTCTAATGAGCAGGTAAAACTTAGCGACAAAAATTAATTCCCAAATTTAAATTAAAATATTTGCCTACTATAAATGAAAAAAACATCCAGACATATAGAATGAGGCCAATAACAGAGACCTTAGACTAATGTGTATATGTTGACTTAGGTGAGACATGATAAGTTATTTACGCGATTTGATTTGACAGTAAATTTTATAAAAATTGTGGATAAACGAATGCAAGTGTGGTAATAGCATAGATTTGTAGACATGCTATCTGAAGCCGAGAAATACCCCGTTTAGAGTAAGTACACTAAGGATTTTACTGACCTAAATGAATCAAGTCATAATAAAATGAAATCACCCTGCTCATACCTAACATTTGTTGAAAGGTTTAAGCATTTATTATTGTACACAGTTACCAAAAAAATATTTGTGGAAATGTGCGTGCTAAAGTAAAGACAGGGGTCGAACTGGGGTGGTATCTCCAAGCCCAATATTTTATCTAGAAGGTAAAAGTATCAGGTATTTATATGCAGGTGCCGACATCGCTCGGAGAAGGTCTCAAGAAACTTCAAGTCGGGAGTCGAGTCGGGGTACTGGTGACCTCGTCAAACGACCTTCACCTCTACGTCAACGGACAGGACCAGGGCGTTGTAGCAATGAATGTTACACAACCCTGGTTTGCTGTCTTTGCTATTGGCAGCTCATATAGTAAGGTAAGAGATACTGTTTATCACAAACACCACGTTCAGTCATACAGTCAGACACTGACATCAACGCGTGTTCTTTCATGCTGCAGAAAACAAACATCTACCTGGGGGCGTGTCAGGGCCCAGTGGAATTGTTTTATTAGGTTAGAGTC
>SRHC01002476.1:16024-33486 GCA_004794325.1 Pomacea maculata
GCATTAGGTTCTGTACCTCCATTTGGACATATTGTCTTTTTTACAGGTGACAGCCCTTCCTACATCTAGGATTACATAAAGAATATCAGAGAACAAAGAGGCTGAGACAGTCAAACTCACGATGGCATCAACCTGGACGTTGATATTACCAATAAGAGCTCGAGTGAATTTGCTTAGCAAGTATGTTAAAGAAACTCGTTATAAATAAAATGTACATGTAATGATATTTAAATTTCTATATCGAGTATACTTCTTGTATTTTCTTCTTACGCTTGTATTCTTTAGTACAGTACATACGGACAGCATGTACAGACATATGGCCTAATTTAAAAATGTTTATAAAAGTTGAATTTTTGAATTACTCTTTCTGGATTTTCATCAACTGTATACAGAAGCGGATAAGTTAATACATACTTATATGACAACCAAAACTCAGATGTACAAATAACGATACACAGACAATGACCTGATCTGTCTAATGTGTCTTTTCCGCTTGTATTTTCAATTACGTATAAGCTATTGTCTCACATAGAGTGATAAACAATGAACATTTTTTAAATTTTCTTATAATTTAAACATTTAAATTTTTATAATTCTTTCCTTTTCTTTAATTGTAAAGAGAAATTTAAATATATATAAAAGAACTAAAATGTAACCACCTGTGTGTTTGATGATGATCACCAGACAATATAGAGAGTCTCATCTTTTATGAAATTGTTACTGTCCTTTAGTTTCTGTCTGTTGTATAGCCGACTACAACTCAAGTATTAAACTTTAGTAAAAGAGGTTTATATGAAAAGTAGTTCAGATCACATTTCTAGAAACATTTTTAACTGGGCAAGTTAAAAATAAACAACAGCACTTAATGTTCATGAAAAGTTTACCCCCGTCAGAAGGATGTGGACATCAGTAAAAGACACATCATCACACAAGTAGTGGATGGTAGGTGAGGGCACTCCAATACGTAGACAAGAATTTTCGTGACAAACTAAAGAAAAAAAATGTTTGGCTTTCACATTCCATTCTCTACAGTTAATCAAGACCCACTCTGGTTAAGTGGATACAAATAGCGAAGTAACAACAAAGTCACAGTAATCATAGAATGGTTTTGGTCCGTCGAAAGTATATGTAGATATCAACTGACAGAGAAAACAACCAAACGTCCTACGTTTTACCTTGAGTAGATAACTACCTTCACTGGTATTGCAATATTTGTAGCAATCTACAAGAGAAGTGAGGTGTGAGACCCGCTTTCAAATAAGCAAAATCTTACAATGACCTAACTTATGTAAGGCAAAACAAGTAGCATGTAGTGACAATACTTACACAGTGTCGTCTGTCGTCTGCTGGAGGGAGACCTCAGTCAGTGGGACTGTGTGGCTCCCTGCTTCACAGTCAGGGAGCTTTATAAACCCACATCTTCGTAGTTTGTTCAAATAACATGGTCCCCCACGTGTTACTAGAAACTTTACCATGTAGCCAGGAAATAAAAATAGAAGGTGCTAGAATTTTTATTTCCTGGCTACAAAGTAACTTACCCACAATTATTCTCATTATGTACAACAAAATTATAGGTCACGATAGATAATACTATGAATAAATTTCGACATGATTAAATGTCGGTAACTGAACTTGAAGAAAGTTATTTGTAATGTATTATTGTAAAGTTTAAGCTGTCTAGAGCGACTTCCTCACACGGCACAAAAAAGAAAAAAGTTGATTGTATAGTAATTTATTTTAACGGGAATTTCCAAATTAGTTGCTGTTTTTTTTTTAATATACATGTCACGTGACGTGCACAGACACGACCTGTCGTCGTAGCAAGAAACACTCTGAGTGAATAAGTTCTCACTCTTTAGCATTAAGTACTCAGGTAAACTGTCAAGTGAGGCAGAAAAAAAACTCTCCACACCTAGCAATTGTTTATCTAAAGGAGCAGGTGAGTACACTAACTACTTACACTACTTAGTGTCGACACATTGAGTAAGTTCCTGGTCTGTGTGTCACCTACCCGCCATGTACTGTGAGTAGAGGGTGAGTCAAGTAGGTCAGCCGTTGTGTAGTGACATTTATTGCTTCAGGTGTTCAGTTATGTTTACAGCTTGGTTTAGAAGCTTGTGACTTTTACAGAATAATAATACGAGTATTAGAGTTCAGGTGTAGGATCATAAGTTCTTCACGTTATTTTCCATTTCAGTTTGTAACTGGTCTTGTATCTAAAACTCGCTGATGACACTAATCATTCTGTTATAATTACCTCATCAAATATATATAAAAAAGAATACCTGTAATCAGCTAAAATTCTGCTATTGCCTTTAATGTCAAGAGACAGTCGTTTTATTTCTTCTTCTATTTCATGCTTCATTTCTTCTTCTTCTTCTTCTTCTTCTTCTTCTTCTTTTCCTTCTGTATACAAAACATTTACCCTGCAAGGTGCATGACTATGAGAAAAACAATCAGCAATAGCTTTAAATTGTAGCAACACTCACCAAAGTCTACTAAACTCATATTGTTTCATTGTTCCTTTCCTCCATTTTAAACCTCATTAATGTTCATCTACGAAATTTGTATTTTAAATGTAGAGCTTATCCCGTCGAGTTAGAAAAGAAAAAAATATTGTTACTTTTCTGTATTGTAACATCAGTAACATAGACTCAAAGATGGCTCAACCATACGAAAGACAACGTTCAGTGATGAAGAATAAATCATTACTCTAAAGATTTAACCCTCTTGTTATTTCCTGTGTCGACGATGTGTCATTTCTCGGACGGATTCATAATGTGAAGCTGCTTCTCCGCCGTGTAGGTGTTCTTTCACAGAGCAGTTAGATCGTGGTTCGTCCTACACTCTTCACAACCTGCAGATAAATTTTCTTTTTAATAAAATCTTTATCCTTCTTCGATTGCACTCCTCTTGTTCTTGTTTCTGTTCCACTCCAAAGAACCTCTTCAAAAACACAGCAATACAATATATGTATCTAAATGTCTTTACAGTAAAGTTTATAATACAGAGGTAACCACTATTCTAACACTATAAACAGTGCATTGTGTTTGAATGTTTTGTATCTTCAGATTATTCAAGATGGCTGAGCCACACGAAAGAGAGTGTGCCGTGTGCACGAATGACTTCACCACACCAAAGATTCTACCCTGTGGTCATCTCCTGTGTCGACAATGTGTCATTTCCTGGATGGATTCCAAACCTGATGCCGGGTGTCCGCTGTGTAGGTGTCCTATAGTAGAGCAGTCAGACGGAAGTTCGTCCGACACTTTCGACGCCCTGCCGACATACTTTGTGATGGAAGCGCTGGTGGAGAGCGCTCGTGTGCTGAGTAAAGATCACCTTTGTTGTGTGTGTGAGGACGTCAGGGCGGACTTCATCTGTATGCAGTGTCAGGACATGATGTGTTCAGCGTGTGCTAAAGTACACAAGAAGATGTCCATCAGCCGCAGTCACGATGTGGAGAGTGTCAGCACTGTGACACCTGAACGTCTGGCTGCCAGCCGCCCTGCACTGTGTGCTGACCACGGCGACAAACAGGCGGAGTTCTTCTGCCGCGAGCACCGCCTCGCTGTCTGCTCAGCCTGTAAGGCCAACAAACACACAGTATGTTCAGAAACAAACTATCTTGACAATGAAATAAAGTCGGTTCAACACTCACTTACCGACCTAACTAAGATTCTGGTAGAAGCGGAGCAGAAGCTAGAGCAGGCTATAGGTCAGCTGACGTCACGTCTACAGAAAGTTGATGTCAGCGAACAAGAAGACATGGCACAGGTGGACAGGACATGTGACCGTCTTCACAAGCTGGTGGAAGATTTTTGTAATAAGTTGAAGGACAAGTGTCGCAAGCAATATCTTAAAATCAGGAAGTCGCTACGTGACGTCAAGACTGCCCTTAGCAACCGTCTAGGTAAGGTGACGTCACACAAACACATTGTGACGCGAGCGGTGGCAGTGTCACCACGTCCTGCACTGATACACATGACACAGGCTCTGACAGACAGGGTGTGTGTGAAGCCCTTGTCTCGTGTAGAGTGCTGTGAAGAAGTTTTGAGACGAATACAAGACGAGCTTCTGATGTTGAAGCAGGAGAAGACAGAGTCAAAGGTAAACTTTTATCCTTTTTAATCATTTTTAACATTTTAGGGTTTTTTTTAGTAACATTTAAACAATATTTTTCTTTGCTAGTTATTTTGCTTTTTTTAAGAAGCCTTTCTTTTCCCTCCCTTGTATCAGCAGCTAGTGGAAAGGGAAAATTATGTAGTGTGTGTGTTTCAAAACAGAAAAAGAGAACGCACGTTTGCCATATATCTGTGATATCTGTGCCCGTTGAATTCTTACCACAGTCTGTTGTAGTTTCGTTAAATTTATTTCAGAATACATGTTTTATTTAGTCATCACCTGTAAATTCTTCAAACGAATGTAAAGGTTAATGTGTGATTTAATGTATGGGAAGTGGACTCTTACAGACACAAGACTTTCCTAAGAGTATGATTGTAGATCTCACCAGAGAAAATAATTATCAAATACAACTCATAACACTAATACCAGAATCAGGGCTTCTGCTAAGGCTAAATTCTTTGGGGTCCCAGGGACCCCTTCTGCAGATTTTTAAGGGGTCCCTGTTCTTCGCCCAAATTTGAAGGGGACCCCATTGACGAAAATTGAAGGGTTCCTCTGAACTTTTTAATGCGTACTGTACGCAATTTTTTGCGTAAGCAGAAGCCCTGCAGAACATTTTTAGCTAAGAAACACAGTATGCTATAGATCTGTTAATAATTTTCATGGACAAGAGAATATTATTTACATTTGTACCCACAGCCATCAGTCCTTTTTTTCCACGAAAACTGTGGAAAAAACATTCGTCTGACGAATGGTAACAGGACCGCGGAGAAGATAAAGCTGAATATCTCCGGTAACGGGGTGGTCGTGTCACGTGACCCTATGTTAGCGAACGTCTTGTATGAAGTAAGATATTTGACTAAAACTATGATGATGAAAACAATTATCATTACAATGATGATTAGTACTGTTAGTAATAAATCGGGCTTCAAAATAAAAATTACTTTTATTTACTTTCCTTTGTTTTACAGGGTACAGACGCAAACAAAAAATCATTTTGAATTATTTTGTTTCCATTTTCTAAAGATCCTTAATGCAAATTGATGACAGCTTATTGAGGACGCATTATAAGTAGTCTCAATACATTCTTTCTCTTTTCACGCTTGTGACTTTACTGAGAGATTGACATCCTTTAGTGCACATAGTCATCCTAGTGAACTGTAACAGCTTAACATGTCATGACACTGGGATGTTGACGCAGGTCAGAGTGGACTCAGTAACAGGTGGGAACAACGAGCTATTATTGGGTGTGACAAGAATTTCTCCTGCAGGCCTTACTGTCACAAAGTGGTCTGAAGACCTGAAAGACTCCGTTATCATCGCGCCCGATTGGGTCTTCCACCATCGACAACGTGTAAGTCTTCATGTCTGAGTGAGGATGACTTGTGGTTTGCTCTTCGTGTAAGAGATGAAGCTAAGTGACATTCACTTATTATCACTTTTATATTACACAAAGCACGATTGAAGGCTTAGCTTAAGTTTTCTTTTCATTTCTATTAAGCAGGTAAAACATCGGCAAAAAAATTTATTCCCAAATTTAAATTAAAATCTTTTCCTACTGTAAATAAAAACTTACAGACATCTAAATATGTAGAATGAGGCCAATAAGAGAGACCTTAGACGGATGAGTATATGTTGACTTAGGTGAGATAGGATAAGTTATTTAGGCGGTTTGATACTTTTCCACAATAACTTTATTAAATTGTGGATAAAACAATGGAAGTGTGTTCTAAGACTTGATTTGTAAAAATGTTTCCCGAAGCCGAGGAATACCCGTTTGGAGAAATTGAACTAAAGCTTTTACTGACCTGAATAAATCAGACCCTAGTGCTTAAACAAAATCTTTTTTTTGTACATCAAGTAAATGAAATCACCCTGCTCATACCTAACATTCAGAAATACCAAGCATTTTCTCTCGTACTCAGTTGCAAAAAAATATTTGTCGAAAAGTGCGTGTCAGAGTTAAAGACGGAGGTCAAGGTGGGGGGCTCACTCCACGCCCAATATTTTATTAATAAGATAAAAATATCAGATATTTATATGTAGATGAAGATACCGCTCACAAAAGAACTCGAGAGACTTGAAGTCGGGAGTCGAGTCGGGGTACTGGTGACCTCATCCAACGACCTTCACCTCTACATCAACGGACAGGACCAGGGTGTTGCAGCAAACAATGTTACACAACCCTGGTTTGCTGTCTTTAATATTTACAGTTCAGTTAGTAAGGTAAGAGATAAGGTTATCACAAACACCAGTCAGTCATACAGGCAGAGACTGACAGAAGAAAACAAACAAATATCAGTGGGTGTGTCAGTGCTTAGTGGAATTTTTTTTACTTGATTAGCTTCATTTGTTGTTGTAATAGTTAATTTCTTTTAAATTCTTTTTTCTTTTTTCTAAGCAGGATCGTTAATGTATATATGTTTACATCCAAACACTGTATCCTAAAGTTTAATTTTAATAAAGAACGTCAGGCAGGGTAGAAAACACACAAAATAAATACATAAACACATGAATCACTCTGTATCTGTTTATATATTCCAGACTATCGCACAGTTTTCTTAATTAACTAGGACCTCTTGGGTCACAGTCTCTAAAGATTTTTTTTTCAAAACCAAGAAATTCCAATGTCCGATGATGGAAATGGATCCGCTAATTGGCTTTCACAAACTATAAACTACTTTCACTCAAGATGTCCGCCACGCGACCTTTCCAAAAGTAAAGGTATCATCTGTGGGTCACTAGGTTGTTAGACTAATGACAACACAGGAAGAAAATTATCCGTCAGTGGATCCTCTCCGTTTGTCTGAGAGTAGCGACGGTTATCCCCGCCTCCGAGTAAAATCTCAATATTCTTTGAAACAAATGAGCCTCGGTTGGCAGCTCCAGTAGTTCCACCTGTTACAACTATGAGGGAGGTAGAACCTTTGTAATATTTGTAATATTTCGGTGCTGTTCTTCTGTCAATTTTGGGACTTGTCCTGCATGTCGTTCCTTTATTTTCCCCCATTGGCTGAGCAACAAACTAAATTTCTCCCGACTCTTTCCTTCACAAACTTCACACACTCTTTCTGCCCCACAGGCCTATTAGGGAATGCCTCAAATGAGTTTACAGTTAATACTAGTCTCCATACTAAACAATGGTTAGTTACCTACAGTCACAACAACACACTACACAATCGTAACCAGTCAAGTTCCTGACACAAACACACTTTATATCACACAGAGGATTTTGGGATTGCCTGGGGAGACTGTAACGGTGATAACATGAAGGTGTCTAGAAAACTGCAGTTAATGAGCAATAAAGAGAAGACACTTGTCTTACATATTGCATGGAGTTGGGGTACAAACTTTTTTAATTTATTAAAGTTTACATTTGTACAATGTTTGTACCTGCTGCTCTGTTGTCTGTTTTACAGGTGACAGCCCTCCCTACATCTTGCAGAACATAAAGAATATCAGAGAACAAGAAGGCTGAGAGAATAAAACAAGAATATTTTTGTGATCGAGAATGACATTAACCTGGGCGTTGACATTACCAATGAGAGCTCCAGTGAATTTGTTTTGTTAACCTGATTGCTATCCAAAACAAGACGAGTACACATTGTATCTGTGTACGATTTTTTCCAGTTGTAAGACATTAGCAAATAAAAAAGAGCTGGATGAGCTACCTTCTCCCCACCCACACACACACATAAAGAAAAGAGGGAAAACAACTTCTTAGCATGAAGAGAAGTTGGATCATATATTATTTAAGCAAATATAATATATTGTGTAAACACTACGACAGTATACATATAAGTGCTGCTGTCAATTTGTTACTTGTTAAATACCTTGAATTGATCATTGGTTTCTGTGTTTGTTCATTAATTTTAAAAAGGCTGTTCATAAATTACTGTTCATCGATAATGAAAATAATCATCCGTTGTGATTTGCTTCTGCTACCCAATAAGTACAATTATTACTTACAGTATCTCTTCCTCTGCGTAAAGAGAGTTTCCGGTGGATTAAACACTTTCATGAGTCTCTGTTTCATCGGTCGCATCACTGTAATTCTGCATCATTTGACAATGAAGTGGATATTGAGATTGCTGTACGTTCAGACCTGTACGAACATCGAGAATCTGAAGATTAGACTGTGTCAGTGTCACAAACCTGCTGCGATGTATTTTTTAAAATGTTTTCTTTTAAATTAGTAATTGTCTGGGTGAGGTGGTAAAGACAGCCATCACTGGGGCTGTTAGTGTCAACAGTCTGAGGCGTGCCGAGCTATACAGGGATGGCCGGCTGATCTGTTTTTAATTAAGTTTGTGTTGATAGGTTGTTTTGTTGGAAGAACAAAGGAAAGAGTGTAGTATTGTTTTTGATGTGTGTGGTGTGACTGGGTTTTTTCGTTGACGGGAGCGGGGAGAAGTACAGTCTCCTCTGTCAGTGCGTTCAGAGCGGACGGTTTTTCTATTGTCAACAAGTCTTGAACGACTTGTGGTGTAGTCCTGACTGGACTGAACCAATCCTGACAAGATTTGTATCTTTAAATCCTTATTAACATTGAACCTGTTGAGGTTTTCTTTTGGATTTTTTTCTTTTGGATTTCTATTGTGTTTTGTTTTTCTATTCTGTTTGTTCCTATTCTTCGTATCCGCCTGGGGTTCACCGACTTGCGCTGAGTTGGATATAACTTCAAGAAGTAAAAACTTTGTGTACTTTTCACGTGGATATATTTGTGTATGTGAGAAGTGAAAACATTGTGCTGTTTCAAGTGAGACTTTGTGAGGAACTGTATGTCGCGTGTCAGCGATACTGCTGTCATCCTTGTATGCCTCCCATACTGAGCTGGCCATCGTTAGGTGTTTCCTTCACGCTTTTGTCCCCTCTTTGTCTTATGTCTTGCGCGCGCGCGCACAGCTTCCTTGATGCGTCATTTTACTTTTTCCTTCTTTGACGTCATGGGTAGTCGTCATCAAGTAACAGACGGTGCTGGACCGTGGCCATGACAGTCAGAGTTTTTCATTTTGTATCGACCGATCTGCCACAAGCCGTTTTGGGCTTATTTTTCGTTCTTCTTCACTCTTCCACCTGTTGTTGTTTTTCGCTCTTCCTTCGTGTCACCGTGTCTTCACATCCTTTGTTCGCATTGCTGTCCGTCATCGTGTCGAGCGTCCACCCTGCACCATCATCATCATCTCGTCGGCGAGTGAGCTCGCGACCCTGCTGCACCAGTGTGCGGAAAGGCTTTGCACTGAATACCTATAGCAGGAATCTTCGAGCAGGAGCTTTCGTGGCCAGTGGCCGGCCCACATCATCGCATCTGGACGAGAAGACAGAGGGGTGGGGGTACGTCTTTAGAGCGGCAAGCAAGGCCAGAGGGCGGGCTGCCGTCTGTGGACATCTTCAACGGACTTCTAAACTGTCACCCCGCAGTGCATGCGGGTGATGTATTGTATATACGGTGACTGAGATTAGCCTGTGCACAGGGCAGCTGTTTTGTCTTATTTTAATTTATCTATTTTTTGTTTGTTAAATTGTTCGCGCTGATCTATATTTGTTCATGTGAGGGTTTGGAATATTTGATTTTTGATTCCTATTAGTATTGTTTTTGTAGCTAATAAATTAGTTGTTATTTGTTACGTGAATTTTGTCTGTGATTTCTGTGTATGGTCTGCGCTCAGTTGAATTTAATTGCTGTCTGTGTTTTAATTTATTTATGTTCCTCGTCTGAAAGGCACTGTAGAGTGCAGGCGACAGTCAGTTTTTGGAAGGCTGTTACTACAATTTTGTAATACATGTGACTTAACAATCTTAAATGGCAGCTGCGCTGGAGATGAAAAGGGCCGATATACTTACATAAGCACTATGGGCAGTAGCACAATTCATTATTTCCTTTGCTCTAGAGAAATGAGGCATGGTCAATTTAGTCTAGAGATAGCGGAGCGATTCGAATCGAAGCATCTGACCCTGCAGTTGACCTCAAATCGGGACATAGTGATACCAGAGACAGAACCAGTAACTATAGAGAAAATTATCTTGGATAACAATAAATGCCAGTCTCTCATGTCCAACATAAAAAACGAAAAAGCAGGCAAGAAATTAAGTGACGCTTTCGACATGCTAGACTTCTCTGTCGAACAGTCAATAGAACTTTTTAACGCTGGCCTTCTAAACGCGGCCCAATGTATGATGCGGAAAATTTGGACAGGGCGAAGAAAGAGTAGGTGGTTTGATTCAGTGTATACAAGCCAAACGCGAAACGAGAAGATGTCTCAGGAAATTTCGACGTAAGGATAACGCTATCCACAGACTAAAATATGTAGAAACGAGGCGTAGGTATCGAAACCTAATGCAAAGCAAACGAAAGCAGTTTAAAAAGGGTCTGTTGGAAAAGCTGTCCACTGACACATAAAATTCACAAGCTTTTTGGAAAGAAGCTAAAGCAATCTGCAGACAATCTAACCCTGAATGTACTATAGACATAAGAACATGGTATGAACACTTTAAAAATGTTTTTCAAGGTGACATAGTAGATTTTAGTCATCTCCTGTGTCGAGAATGTGCTATTTATTTTTTGACTATAGACTTTCAAGGTGAATGTCTTCTGTGTAGATGTGCTATCTATCTATCTATTCCTCTTCGTGCATCAGGTTGCACACAAGGTCTCAACCAGAGTCCGCCACCGATGTCGATCGGCTGAAACCCGCTCCAGGTGACCCCATGTCCAGCCCTTTCCTTTCATCTCCCTTTCCACTGTTCTTCTCCAAGTTTCCTGTGGGCGGCCTCGTTTTCTTCGGCCGTCTGGAGTCCATCGTAGGGCGACTCTGGAGAGGTCTGCTGTCTGCTGGCGGAGCACATGTCCAATCCATCGTCAACGCCTTCGTTGAACCTGCGTGGTGATGAACTCGGTTTCAGCTCTTCGGTGGAGTTCTTCGTTGGTGATGGTGTTTGGCCAAAAGATGTCAAGTAGGCGCCTGAGGCATCTGTTTCGGAAGATGTCAAGCTTATTACTGATGGTTTTGGTTTGACAGACTTTCTCTCGTCTATCGTCTTCCATGTCTCTTCTCTGATACACTGTTTTTTCTTCTTACGTTAGAAGCCCAGTATTTTCTCTCCTGTTTCATGTAAGACTCGATTGAAATCGTCTAAGGTCATCTCTTGTTGGCCTCCTAGAGCCTGGAATCTGTTCTTTACTTCCATAGCAAAGGCTCGTTTGGTGGCTGGATCGTTCAGTTTGCCTGAGTCCACTCTCTGCTGACGTGCCTGTTTTCCTCGCGATCGACGTATCTTGAGAGAAACTGTGGCTATCACAAGAGTGTGGTCACTGGCAATGTCTGCTCCTGTGTAAGCTCTGACATCTTGAAGTGAGCTCCTCCATTTTCGATTGATGATGACATGGTCTATCTGGTTCTTTGTGATCCCATCTGGTGATGTCCACGTTGCCTTGTGGATGTCTTTGTGTTTATGATTTAATGTATGGGAAGTGGACTCTTACAGACACAAGACTTTCCGAAGAGTATAATTGTAGATCTCAGCAGAAAAAGTACAAATCATAACAGTAATACCAGAACATTTTTAGTTTATAAACACACTATACTATAGATCTGTTAATAATTTTAATGCGTCAGAACCCGACGTCATTTTATGACGTAATTTTAGAGGGACGTAACGTGAAAATTATTTGGAAGAAGGCAGACGGCTGTGGGCAGCGAAGAGAGGCGGACTGAAAGTGTGGAGTGTCCGCTTTGGATCTTGTGTGTCGACCCCAGAGAATATATTCTAAGTCGTCGACTAGGTGTCTGCCAAGTCAGTACTTACTCTTCTTAAGAACCGGAACGTGTATGTGGTTTCCCCTAAAAGTTTTGTTTGTGGATATCAGTCAAGTGTTGCCAAGACTGCACAACTTCTGGACCAGGGAAAGGGAGGAATTTACCAGGACGTTTTATTTTTGTTGCACAGACGTTCTCTGCAGGCAGTGAGGTGTGAGTAACTAAGACTTTAATGAAATATTCAAAAAACATACGTCAACTTTGATTTACAGGCCGTGGCGTGGAAGACCTACAGACTTTATTTATATATAGTTCGAGGTATCGTGTGTGTGTGTGTGTGTGTAATGTTGATTGATATAAAAGTTTTGTTGCCCACGACAAATCTATGTGATTTGTGAATGAAAGAACACGTATCGAGACGTGTGCGTACAGTGAGTGCGAGTAGTGTGAAAGTGTGAATTGAACGCGTCCCTGACACAAAGGTGAAATATTCTTTCCAGAGAGTGAATTTCTTCTATTTGTTCCTCTATTTTCATTTTCACGTTGCACTTTTTGATTTACTGTAGTAACCTAAAAGCAAAGATTAAAATGTTTCATTGAGTGATAGATTATACAAGTCATCGATTCACTGGTTTTACTCCTTGAAATATTGTGTGTACAAAAGTGGTTGTACTCTGACATAATTTACTTAACAAAAGAACTCTGCCTTCATATTTTAAATCAGCGAATAAGATATGTGTAGTGTTTCATGCTACTTAAAATCATTAATGGTGACATTTCGTGAATGGAAAGAAGACTGTCAAGGGACGGTGCTGCATTTAACACATCTTTTTTGATTCGTTAAGTATACTCTTTGTCGTTAACCCGTCAAATAAATGTGTATAACACGTTGGAAAGGGTTAGTGTCGTCTGCTACAAGGAGACTAGTCAGAGAGCTTCACAAGCCCCGACCTTCGTGTATCACGTGTTTCTAACACCTTCTATTCTTACTTGCAAGGCTACATCGCAACTTACCCACTATTATTCTCATTATGTGCAACAACATTACAGGTAGTGATAGATAATGTTTTCTGAACAAACCTCGACAGAAATAAATATAGGTCACTGTATTTGAAAACATATATTTTTTATGCATTATTGTTAGGTTTAAACTGTGTAGAGCGATTTCCTTACAATTCACAAAAAAAACCAAACAACAAATAAGCAAAATCTACTGGTGTGCAAAATTATTTTAACGGGAATTTCCAAATTAGTTGCTGTTTTTATAAATGTCACGTGACGCGCACAGACACGACCTGTCGTCGTAGCGAGAAACACTCTGAGTGAAAAAGTTCTCACTCTTGAGACTCAAGTACTCAGGTAGACCGTCGTTAGGCAGAGTAAAGCCTCTACAAATTAAGCAATTGTTTATCTAAAGGAGCAGGTGAGTAAACTACCTGCTTACACTACTAAATGTCAGAAAATTGAGAAACATATCAGGCAGTGTGTCACCTACCCGACATATCTTGGAGAGTAGAGGGTGACTTATGTAGGGTAGCCAGTGAGTAGTGACATTTATTGCTCCAGATGTTGAGTTAAGTTCTCACTTTGCTTTAGCAGGTAGTGACTTTTACAGAATAATAATAACAAGTAATCGAGCCCAGGTGCGGGATCATAAGTGTAGTGTAAGTTATGTTCCATTGCAGTTCGGTAACTGGTCTTGTATCTAAACCTCTCTGCTGCCACTAATCATTCTGTTCCAATTACCTCATTAAAAATATAATAAAAGAATTCCTGTAATCAGCTGAAATTCTGATATTGTCTTTAATGTCAAGAGACAGTCGTTTTATTTATCGTTCTATTCGTGATTCATTTCTTTTTCTTCTTCTTCTTTTCTTTCTACATCCAGAACATTTATTATGCAAGGCGCATGACTAAGAGAAAAACAATCAGCAATCGCACAAAAAACCAACAAAAAAAAAACAACAAACAAAACTGCAGCAACAATCAACGATGTCTACTAAGCTCACATTGTTTTCTTCTTCCTTTCCTCGATTTCACATCTCATTAATCTTCATCTACGAAATTCAATATAGAGTTTATCCCGTCAAGTAAGAAAAGAAAAAAGTCGTATCACGTTTCAGTTTCATATTATCAGTAACATAGACTTAATGGTGGCTCAGCCATACGAAAGACAACGTGCAGTGATGAACAATAAATCATCACTCTGCAGATTTAACTATCTTGTCATCTCCTGTGTCGAGAATGTGTCATTTTTCCGACGTTAAGCTGTGTAGGTGTCCTATCATTAAACAGTGAAATCGAGGTTCGTCCTGTACTCTTGACGCCCAGCCGACAAATTTCCTTTTAAATAAAATATTTATCTTTCTTCGATTGTACTCCTCTTTTCCTTGTTTTGGTTCCACTCGAAAGTACCTCTTCAAAAACACAGCGATGTGAGTTTCCTAAATTTTTAACATTAAATTTTATTTTCCTGAGATAAACAGTAACCCAACACTACAAACTGTGTATTATGTTTAAATGTTTTATATCTTCATACTTCAAGATGGCTGAGCAGCACAAACGACAGTGTGCCGTGTGCACGAATGACTTTACGACACCAAAGATTCTACCCTGTGGTCATCTCCTGTGTCGACAATGTGTCATTTCCTGGATGGATTCCAAACCTGATGCCGGGTGTCCTCTGTGTAGATGTCCTATAGTAGAGCAGTCAGATGGAAGTTCGTCCGCCACTGTTGACGCCCTGCCGACAGACTTTGTGATGGAAGCGCTGGTGGAGAGCGCTCGTGTGCTGAGTAAAGATCACCTTTGTTGTGTGTGTGAGGACGTCAGGGCGGACTTCATCTGTCTGCAGTGTCAGGACATGTTGTGTTCAGCGTGTACGAAGGTTCATAAAAAGCAATGTGCGACTCGCAGTCACGATGTGGAGAGTGTCAGCACTGTGACACCTGAACGTCTGGCTGCCAGCCGCCCTGCACTGTGTGCTGACCACGGCGACAAACACGCGGAGTTCTTCTGCCGCGAGCACCGCCTCGCTGTCTGCTCAGCCTGTAAGACTAACAAACACAAAGACTGTCGAGAAACGAACAATCTTGACGATGAAATAAAGTCAGTTAAAATTTCACTTACCGACCTAACGAAAATTATTGTAAGAGCGGAGCAGTGGCTAGAGCAGGGTGTAGGTCAGCTGACGTTGCGTCTAGAAAGAGTTAATGTCAGCGAACAAAGAGACATGGTGAAGGTGGACAAGGTATGTGACTGTCTTCACAAGCTGGTGGAAGATGTTTGTAACAACCTGAAGTACAAAAGTCGCAAGGAACATCTTAAAATCAGGAAGTCGATATGTGACGTCATGACTGACCTTAGCAACCGTCTAGGTAAGGTGACGTCACACAAACACATTGTGACGCGAGCGGTGGAGGTGTCACCACGTCCTGCACTGATACACATGACACAGGCTCTGACAGACAGAGTCAACAGCCTTGACCTTAGCACCGACTTGCAATTAGACATATGGGAGAAGCCTTTGTCAATTGTAGAGTGCTTTCAAGAAGTTGTGAGACGGATAGAATTTGAGCTTCTGATTTTGACGCTGGATAAGACAGAGTGAAAGGTAAAAATTTATCCTTTTTAATCATTTAGAAATTTTTAGGGTTTTTTGTAACATTTAAACAATATTTTTGTTTGCTAGTCATTTTCCATTTCTTAAGAAATCTTTCTTTTCCCTCCGTTGTATCAGCAGCTAGTGACCAAGCGAAAATGGTGTTATATGTAGTGTGTGGAGATATGTGTTTCAAAACAGAGAGAAAGCACGTTTGCCATATATCTGTGTTATCTGTGCTCGCTGAATTCTCACCACATCGGGGTGCATAAGTTTTAACAAGCAGGTTATTAGTATATATATGATTACAACCAAACACTGTATCATAAAGATTAATTTTTATAAAGAACGACATGCAGGGTTGAAAACACAAAAAATAAATACATAAACACATGAATTCCTCTATATCTATTGATATATTCTACACTATCGCACAGATTTCTTAATTAACTAGGACCTCTTGGGTCACAGTCTCTAAAGCTTGGCTTTTTTTTGCAAAACCAAGTAATTTTAATGTCCGATAAAGGATATGGATCCGCTAATTGGCTTTCACAAACTATAAACTACTTTCACTCGAGATGTCCGCCACGCGACATTTCGAAAAGCAAAGGTAGCATCTCTGTGTCACTAGGTTGTTAGACTAATCACAACACAGGAAGAAAATTATCCGTCAGTAGTTGAGAAATGCACTGTACAGAGACCTGCAATTTTTTCTGTGGAAAGCGGCTGAACTGTGTCTTGCGGTGGCGGTGGTACATTTGTGTTAGTATCTGTTTTCTTCTGATTCAAAAAAAGATAAGATAACCACTAAAATACGATCAAAGAAAATCAAAAAGAGGAAACAGGGAACTAGCTTCAACGATAGTATGCTGAGCACTTCCACTCAAAACACTACAGAGCCTCAATGAACAAATCCAATGTAACTGCCTGTTAGTCCAAGAATGAACGTGTTAATAGGAAATGGACTTTTGTTAATTTTTGTAAAGCGTGGAAGCACTAAAATCCTGTCACAGGCACTTTAATGTGTACTGAGCTCTGTCAAGTGTAAGAGCAGTGACGTACATGTCTGATGTACTTATGTTATTGATATA
Organism: Pomacea maculata; assembly: GCA_004794325.1. Lineage (NCBI taxonomy): Eukaryota > Metazoa > Mollusca > Gastropoda > Architaenioglossa > Ampullariidae > Pomacea > Pomacea maculata. Next base: position 32,599 of record SRHC01002476.1, read on the forward strand.
ATCAGGTGTGATTCTAACAAGAGAATGAAGCGACTTAAACTTTCAGTTATCTGACATATCGATGTTTAACTGATTTCTTGGTGATTTTGTGCAGTTCATAGTTTTAAGATTGAACTCATTAAAGGTGTGTTTTCCTGTTTGTATGGTTTTGATATCTCGGTTGAAAATTATGGTTGATGTGTGAACCCTGTTCTTTGTCTTGGAAACGCAGTCCGATAATACCACGGACGTGTGTAGGTGGACTGATGTCTGTCAGCCGAGACCAACGCTAAGATTCTTGCGAAGTTCTCTGCTGTTAGTCTCGGCGAGCCATGACTGAACCGGAAGCTTTGTATACACCAGCTCCGTTCTAGTAGTTAACTGAAAACAATCGTCTGCAAGCAGTACGGTAAATACAAGTTCGTGATAATACGTACGAAATGTTATGTCATTGCCTTCACGTGCATATGTGACCTGTAGTCTAACATCTTGAAATGGGAAAAGAAAACTACTCAAATCTCTTGTGTGTGAGGATGTCAAGGCTGACTTCATTTGCATGCAGTGATTTGGCATGTTGTGTTCAGTGCGTACAAAGGCTAATAAAAAATTCTCAGTGAATTGCTGTGGAGAGTGTCAGCACTGTGACACCTGAACGTCTGGCTGCCAGCCGCCCTGCACTGTGTGCTGACCACGGCGACAAACAGGCGGAGGCATTTTGTGGCGGTTTGCTTTTTCTTCTGCTGCTATATATATATATACACACACAGAACAAAACGTAGTAGTTCTTGTTATGGATGCAAGTCATCATATCCCTACACAGTATCACATAGATTGTCAGACTGCAAACCTTTAAATCTCATGGGTCCAAAGCATGACACAAGCTATTTTTTTAAAATTCATCATGCCTGC
>SRHC01002477.1:0-33429 GCA_004794325.1 Pomacea maculata
GGTCCTATATGGGACACACATGGGTCCTATATGGCCTCTCCTCCAAATGCTACTAGGGATTCCAGTCCCCCCCAACAATGACCTCTAAATTTCCCATGTTTTCAATGAGCTGGAAGACTTTGGAGAAATAAAGTGGCTTATCTCTATCACTGGGGCCATATATATTGGCCAAAGTTATGTGTTTCCCTAAAAGTTCCATATCCAATAGTATGTAGCTACCCTCAGGTTCTCTGATAATATTATGGACTTTATATTCACATGAGTTAGCCAAAAGAATGGCAACACCCTTACTATATGTATTATCACCTGCTAAGAAACAGTCATATCCCCAGCATGATCTTATAAAGTTTCCAGAATTAGTTGTCCAATGTGTCTCTTGCAAAAGGTATATATCAAACTTCTGTTTCCGTAAATAATCAAACACATCTTTGCGTTTCATATGGTTCCCAAGGCCATTACAGTTAAAAGAACAAATATCAACAGATTTCTTAGTATCCATTATAGTACATAAGTTGTATAAGTGTACAATAAATAGCAAAACATCTTGAAATATACATTAATGCAATGCAATAATATTTGGACAATTTAACATCTATTACAGTAGTTAATACAGTAGCATAGTGCTTAGGAATATGGCCGAGCAAGTTTTGTCTTAGTTTATTACCAGATGGGAAGGTTATCGGTAAGTGAAACACTAGATAAGAGATAATATCAGGGATTTTGCAATGATTCTTATATATAACTTCACTGGCTATTTTCAATGTCCCAAATTTTCTACAATTATGTTGAAACAAAGAGAAAGATGTTAAATTATATAGCGTGTACATAAGTGGAGCTGGAGATTTCAGTAGTAGAAGTAAGAGAGAAAAAGAGGATAGCAAAGTTATTGGGTTTAAGAATAGAAACAGATAGCTCACACACACATACACACAACTCACCCTCGCTGACAATACACACTTGCACTTACAAACCATTTAGGAAGGGTTTCGCCGCTCCCTGCACAAATCCTTCTGTCATTTGAATAAGACGGTTTATTGTGAATAGCCTGGTATGGAGTATTTTGAAAACACTTCCGTTCCGGTTGTTGAACAAGTCTTGTCACTCTGTTGCTTGTGGAGGGAGATCGTATCAAAATTATGAGTACATCCTTTCGGTGAAAAGATTGTCGTATAAGGGATAAAAAAATTACATCATAAACACGTAAATACACATCCTACACATTTAAATTATTGGAATCCGAATGCCTCGTCTTCTTCACTATCACCTTGAGAGATCCATTCACTGTCACTCATGTCACTAGGAGACACGTCACACGACTTTTGACACCGCCCCTTGTGTAGCCCGCGGCCTCGCCCTTGACCTTTGGTAGTCCGTGCGTACTCTGTTGTTGGAATCTGCGAGATCTGATAGATCTTTCCTTCTGGTCAGTCAGTCCGGGCTGGTGGTGCTGTCTAGTAGTCCTTGCCGTACCCTGTTGTTGGAATCTGATAGATCTTTCCTCTGGTCAGTCAGTTCGGGCTGGTGGTGCTGGAGGTGGTGTCTCTCTCTTGTAAAGTTCTGTGCTGGCTTGTCGTTGTCGTCGTTGTTGAGATCAGACAGAGTCCTGATCTGCTTGGTAACTCCAGAGCGAGTCTTCACCAAGGTTGTGCCCATCTTTGTCCAGCACTGGTCGACTGTTTCTGTGTGCCGGGTTCGTTGGAAAAGCAAGCAATTATCTTTGGTGAGGTCTTCCACGATGACCACCGATCTCTGTCCTGGCTGTGCCTTCAGTTTCTTCTTGTTCTTGATTATTTCTTCTCGCGTCTTTCTTGATACAAAGCGGACGATGATCGGTCGTGGCTGGTTCTGCTGTAGCCTTCTCCCTAGTCGATGGACCGCATCCAAGTCTCTTTCTGTTATTTGTTTTACTCCCAGTTTTTCACGGAAAAGTTTTAGAACAGTTTCATGACACTCTCTAATCGTTTCACCTTCCGGTTCTGCGACATAATAAATTCTAATGTTGTAATTCCTGGAGTATTGCTCATTAGCGTTGCTTTTGTTTTCAGCCTTCATAGCTTTAATATTAGCAACTTCTATGTCCGCTTGTGCTGCCTCCTGCTGCTTTCTTAGTTCTGTCACTTGCCTTTTCAATCTGTCAACTTCCTGTTGCAACACGAGCATTGCAGATTCCATTCTTTCAATAGCTGCAGTGACTTTGTCAATTTTTGCTCCATTGCTGTCTAACTTTGCTAATATCAGTTTTTCCACAGGTGTCAAGATTTCTTGGGGATTAGGTGACTGAAGCAGTGGCTGGTTAGTTTGCGGTGTCTGTGACAGAGTGTCGTCTGCTGTCATGTTGGTGCTGACAGTGGTACTCATGTGTCGGCCGGTCGTAGAAAAGTGATTCATAAGTGTTGACGACATAGTATATTCGGCTTCTTTTTTATTTTTCTTCACCTTTTTCTTTTCTACCCTTTTTTCTTTTGAAGGTTCAGTCAGGCTGTCTTCGTGAGTTGACGACGATGTGTTGTGCGCCTTACGTTTCTCAGCTGTGGACCGCCCGCCCTGTTGTCTGCTGACCTGAGCTGAGCGCCTGTGGAGTTTTCCCTGGATACCGTTTATTTTGCACAGTAGAACACAATATTACCACTCGAAAAATATTTTTTTAAAAATATCTCAGGATTTGGCCTGGGTTGGCGAACACTCTGGATTATGACATTATTAGATAGTCGTCACTTAGTGGCCTCTAATCCACTAGATAAAGATGTTATTTTCATGTAATCAGGACAACGATGCCGTTCAATCTCTTTAATTTTTTAGATTACTTCTGTGTATCCAACGAGCTGTGTAGGGTACAGATATTCCTGTCTTTAAAAGTCGAAATAGTGCAGAGTCAGAACATCTGACAATCCCACTGACAGTGTGCAGGACACTAACAGGCCGAGAGAACCCACGTGCAAATGGAAAATAGAACAAAAAAGTAGTGTGGCACGGTGACAGGGTAAATCTTTTTTCAAGCAGCACTGAACACGGAAAAGCCAGAGACGAACTTGCAAATACGTCCTCCGAAATAGAACAAAATGTGAATGAAGCGGTTAGTCTGTTCGTGAACTGCCTACAGTAAGCGGCGACGTGTAGGAGGAAAAAGGTTTTTACAGGTAACCGCAGAAAGCAACCAGACTGGTTTGACCAGGAATGCACACAGACATAAAAATCTTGTTTACGTAAACACAGATGTCAAAGGGCGGGCCAAAGTCTTTATCAATCTGTAGACGCAAGGCAACAGTACTGGAGGCTAGTGAAGGAAAAAAAGAGAAGATATAAATAAGTGAAAGCAGAGAAATTAACAAAGCCAATCAGTTACCCAAAACTGTTTTGGAAAGTAATAAAATCATGTTTGAGTAATACAGGGTGAAAGTATTACAAAGGATGAATGGATGAATCACTTTAAAGACGTTTTCTAGGATGATAACCCTCAGATACCTGAAGTAGATTGCTCACATTTTGATAATCTGCAATAGAGGAAGGAACTCGATGAGACCATTAGAGAGAGCGAGGTACATACCGAAACACGAAACCTCAAGTCGTAAAGTGTGTGGCACACATAAAGTGTTAGTATTAGCCGATGAACAGGCAGTTGGCTTTTAAACTAAACACTTTTAGTCAGTTTTTGCTAGCGGGAAATGTATATGTATGTAACCAACACGTCAAATGGCTACGTAGAATGGGCTGTCGTAGCAGAAATAACACAGAGATTGAATTCCACACTGAAGTGTTTTATTCAGTTTGCTCAGCGTCTGGCCTAACTGCTCTCTCTCAAATTCACAAAAGCTCCCACACCACTGTCAGCCCTGCTATTTATTCCCCCTACCCTCGAACATTCTAGCACTTCTTCGCACAAAGACATTCTACCTTTTACATTGCTGCCGTGTTGAACATTCTGGAATATAGATGCGAATCTACAACCCAAAGACATTATACTTCGTACACTACTAGAGTGCTACATGTATATAACAGGAATCTATAATTGTAACCATCTATAAGAAAGGCGATCACGAGAGCTACACGAGTAACTACAGAGTTATCTCCCTTCTAAGTGTGGTCTCATGCGTCGGTGTCCTTTATTACTTTTATGTTGGACATAGTTACAATGTACTATAGAGAGGTTTATATAAAGCAACGAAGGTGCTTTCTCTGAAATGTCTAATACATTTACTTATTTATCCTAGAATAGAAAAAAACATTTTTTACTGCTAGGTACAGTTGTTTTTATAAATGGGACATAAAAGTATCTCAAGTAAATCAACAGAGGAACAGAAATGTTTTGATTTTCAAGTCTATAGGTAATATGATTTGCTGTAGCTCACTAAGAATTCCCTTTTATGGTTAATTAGATGGACAGCTGCAAGTCCGGCTTGTGCATGGAACTGACCCGTGGAATGGCGGCCTTGAGATGTTGTACAGAGGAACATGGCACCCACTGTGTGTCGATAAGTTTAGGAAACAAGATGCACAGGTGGTCTGCAGGATGCTGGGCTTCAACACGTGTGTAACTTTTTGTGATCTTGCGCTTATATGTGGTGCAGTTATATTTGTTTATTCATGTTATATTCACGATAAACAGATAATATACTACAGTTCCTAAAGCGGTCATTTTACTTTCGTCTTATTCTAACCGCTGAGCTCCATACCGATTTGAGATAATCTTTTTATATAAGATACAATAAGATAAAAATTTTGATGCAGAGGCTAGTGTGTATCTGTGTGTAAGTGTGTCATTAGTTTACAAACAGAAAAAGGGACAATTAAGTAATATCAAAAGCAAGTAAACATAAAATAAGGAAACAAGTTCATAAATACGTAGTTTGTACTGATTAAAACATATTGACTAATTTATTGTCCATAACTAAAATTTGATAATAAAAGCAATGCGCCTGCATGTATATGCGAATTGTTTTCTGGAAATGTGTTGATTTTGACTACATTAGACTGTATCTTTTAAAATAAGTCGGTACATTCTATAGATAAAAACAGACAAATACACAAACATACCTTTTGTCAAACAGGTCGCAAGTTTATATCACGTCGCTATTAATAGACAATGTGAGATACAACAATATCAAGTTTGACAGCTTGAGTTGTACAGGCGAGGAGACCAGCTTAGAAAAGTGTAGTCATAACGGGATTACCAGTAGCCCCTGGTGCCGCCATGCCATTGCTATCACCTGCAACTAACGTAAGAATCTTCTGTTTGTATTCTGTTGTTTTCTGTGTCACATTGTGTATCCTCAAATGAAGAAAAAGAAACAGTGACAAATTTACCATTTTATGCAAGAATTCCTTACAAAACAGATATCAAATATGCAAGAATATCTAGAGATTAGGTAAAACACATGATGTATTTTCACAATAATTAAACTGTTATGACTTCACTATATTGCAACGTATCTTAATTATTTAAATGATTTTTGTTTTTTTGTTGATATAGAAACTGTTTTGTCAGCACAGATACTGAAGTGGGAATGCAAATATCGGCAAACTTATAGAGATAGTGAATATCTGACTGCTTGTTACAGAAAACATACAGGTGCGATTGAACTTCATCTCACCTAAAGGACGTTATGTACAGATAGACATCGGAGTTGGTCATTGGGAGACACTGTGCGTGACGTCTAACCTCACTGCCAGGGTCGTCTGTAGACAGCTCGGCTTACCATGGTAAGTTTTTTTTCTCCTGTTAGTGAACGAGTCTGTGGAAGGATGATGAATAGATTCTACTGAAATTACACAGTTTAAGGGAATGAACTATCAACCTTGCTAATCATTAAATAGTAATTTCGAAACTTTATACTTTACACTCACAGCTAAACACATGTCTAAAAATATTCACCTGCTGCTCCATCCATCCATTCATTCTTTACTTACAATCTATACATATCCCTTTAAAACGAAAATGTTTGACATGAGGTACTTCAGATGTAACAAAATAGATCTTATATATTTATATAGTATAATAAATAAAAGCCTGTAATATAGTTGTTATGTTCTCATTAAGATTTTGTCTATCTACATATATACTGGTCTATGAATATAGACTGTTGTCGTCTGAATTATACCATGATCTATTTATTTATCTAACCTTGCACGATACGGATGCATAGCATAAAAGGTCTTCTGAATTAAGAACACCTGAAGCATTTTAATTAAGCATTAATAATTATCAGAACAATTGTTTTAAGGAAAATGCATTCTGCAATGTTTAGGCTTGGTGCCAGGACGTTTGTATATAAAGACGGTTTGTTCCCTGGTGATTTGTTATCTTGCCTTGGGAATGAGACTAGCATCGCTGAGTGTCAGCAAGAGATGTCTAGTGTTGGATTCTGCTGGGATTACAACATCACTTGCAGTAACTGTAAGAACTTCTATTTTATGAAAGTAAAACTCATCAACGTGTGTACAATTTGTATGTTAAGTTTAACAAATGAAACTACATGTTTTGCATATGAAATACAGAAATAAAATACTGTAACTGTTTCCAGTCTCATATTCGACTAAATGTGTAAATCTTTTCCGCAAATCCAGCCAAATAAAGGGATGCAACTTTTTATGAAAAAAAGGACCGCTACTATTGCCTCTTTAACAGTACATGTTTTACTTTATTATTCTATTTTCATTTGAAATTCTTTTTATAATCTAATTTTTTTTGAAAATGCACTCGGTGATAAGTCTTATCTATATACTCTCCTACCTTTTCAGACATGTTATGATAAACCTTTCCTAACCTTCCTGTTTTATTGTTGTTGCTGTTTTATTATTTTAATGCCATGAGGAAAAAAAGAGGGCATCGTTGCAATATTTAGCTATGCTAATGAGGCCTTTGATCATTATAAAATATTTAGTTACCAAAGAGAGATGGAGAGAAAGAGAGAGAAATATAGATTTCATTACATATTTTGCTTAAGAACATGTTATAAGAAGCGGAAAGATGAGGTAGTTGGCTACATCTTTCTGCGTTGGCGAATTAATGGTTAGTTTAATGTCGCTAACAGTTTCAAGTGTTTTTTACAGATCTTGTCAACATCCATACAACCAGTAGCAGATATCCTTTAATGGAGGAAACAAATGCTACTTTAAAGTGTGCGAGCAATGAGCAGTCTGATGTAATAAACTACACGTGGCCAGAAAATGCAGGCGGGTTCCCTGATGGCAGTAGCCTGATCATCACTAGAGTGACCAGGGAACATAATGGAAGCCGAGTGAGGTGTGAGGCGATGTACAGTGATGGTGAAGTTGTCTCCAGTGACACACTGCAATTACAGGTTTACTGTGAGTATTGGGATCCAACGACAATGAATGCTGTAAATAAGACCACTTACTCATCGACAGCATGTAGTGTCTTTACGCAAATGAGTTTAAAGTTTATAATCTCAAAGAAAAAAAGTGCATTATGTACAAGCTGCATACCTTGATCTTCTTTCTCTTTTTTTTATAACCTACATGCAAGGTTAAGTGTGTTTATATGTTTATATGTGTAGTCGTGTACATGTTTCCACAGAAACTGATACTTTTGGTTTGAGATAGATGTTAGTAAGTAAAAACGAAGAACTTGCCTGATGTATAGATGATACGTGAGACGAATCTCGTTCTATCGGCTTGTTTACAGATCGCCCGGTTATCAGGATAACACGGAGTGACAATCAGGGTCAGCCACTGTCCACCTACTCTGAGGTCATCAAGGGTCACAATGTGACGTTTGTGTGTGACGCTGACAGCAACCCGCCTCCTGCTTCCATCACGTGGTCAGGGAAAGTGAACAGCACTACTGGGGAGCTACACATCATAGCAGCACAGCAGACGACACACGACGGTAACTACACCTGTACCGTGGTCACTGAGAAAGATGATAATGATGACCGTCTACCACTGATGACATCTCACCAATCTGCATTCATCGTTAATGGTATTCTTTTCTTTACCGTTCGTTTTTCTCTGTCTTCTGATTGCGTTATTTACACCTTAACATATTTTTTGGTGTATTTGTCCATAAAGCTTAATTAACTTGGAAAAGAAACTAAGTGTATGTGCGAAATATGTAGAAAAAGTCTAACGTTTACGCTTAAAACATTTTATAAGGAGCAAAAAGACAGAAGGTAAGCAGGTACCTTTTCCTGCACAGGCTAGCTTGTTTATTAAATGTCAGTAAGAATTGCATGTATTTTTCACAGTTTCTGTCAACATCTACACAAACAGTAGCAGATATCCTTTCATGGAGGAAACAAATGCTACTTTAAAGTGTGAGAGCAATGAGCAGTCTGATGTAATAAAGTACACGTGGCCAGAAAATGCAGGCGGGTTCCCTGATGGCAGTAGCCTGATCATCACTAGAGTGACCAGGGAACATCATGGAAGGCGAGTGAGGTGTGAGGCGATGTCCAGTGATGGTGAAGTTGTCTCCAGTGACACACTGCAATTACAGGTTTACTGTGAGTATATTTATCCGACAACAATGAATGTCATGAACAAAGATAGTCATCGATAGCATTTAGTCTTCTGAAGTAAATAAGTTTCACTTTCAATAGCGCTATTACTTGAGTGAAGACTAAACACGTGACTATACTACGTTAGAAAGGGTTTTAAGTACAGTCGTTAGTGGGTTTTATCTTGCTTTTTCTGTGTGTGAGTATTTGTGTGTGTAATTTATCTATGTCAACAAAAATAACTACTCCTGGTCCAGACACCTTTCTGATTCAATAGATTATATGTTTCACGAATCACGTTCTATCGGCTTGTTTACAGATCGCCCGGTTATCAGGATAACACGGAGTGATAATCAGGGTCAGTCACTGTCCACCTACTCTGAGGTCATCAAGGGTCACAATGTGACGTTTGTGTGTGACGCTGACAGCAACCCGCCTCCTGCTTCCATCACGTGGTCAGGGAAAGTGAGCAGCACTACTGGGGAGCTACACATCATAGCAGCACAGCAGACGACACACGAAGCTATCTACACCTGTACCGTGGTCACTGAGACAAACGGTGATGATGAACGTCTACCACTGTCGAGAACTTATCAACTTGCTTTAATCATTAAAGGTATTTTTAAGTATGCCGCTCTCTCTCTCTCTCACACACACACATAAACACAGAATATTCTGTCTGCCAGGTTCGGAAAACGCCTCCAGACATAGCGCGAGCCACGGTCGTTTTTTCGCTTTTTTACTTGAAGCCTTATAACCAGGAACAATTTAATCCTTCTCTCAGTGGTTGCCGTTAAGACTAGATGTGACATCATGACAAAATGCTGAGGTAAGTTAAAGATCAGCAGGTAGAGACTAGTGTTCACTTGCAAGTCACTCTAAGGTCACTTGGTGCAGGTATTGTACCATTTCTGTATCCATGTTTACTGATTTATATAGAACCAATAATTACTTATCTGCTGATGTCTTTGTCTTTGTTGACCTATAAACCGACCTAATATACAGTCATGAGTGTGTTTTTTGTAAATAACATCAGAAGAATGTGAGTATGTCCTATCATGTGTTTAGTCTTGTATTGAAATTATAAAGCGTTTAGTGAGCAAGCATGTTAATAACCACACGTTATATAAATTACACAGGAAGGTTAGTAAATAAGTTTTGTTCAATTGTTATCTTTCATAAGAAGCAAATTTAAACCAATACTTTATTAACAACATAGCCATTGTCTTCCTAGCCATTAAGATTTATGTGAACCTCTAGTACTAGAGCAAGATATTGCGTCCTGATCTGTGAAAAACATTTTGCAGGTTACAACATTTTGTGGAGACCTGGAGGGATTTCATCAGAACAGCATTTTTGTTGTTATTTTTTTAAATTTTTTTTTTTTTGGTTATTGTTGTTGTTGCATTTCTACTTTTTTAAATTCCCTGCAAGAATTTAGACTTTTATTTTAAGGACACAGGGAGATAACTTTGGATAAATTACAAAAAACGAACCATTGACACAGTCAGTACTAACGCCCCTTATAAATTAAATACTACAACTTCTTTATACTTTATATAAATTTAACAGCAAGATATTATTATACAGTAAATATTTATTAAAAGTGTTATTCAATTTACTCGTGCTTCTGTTACTTAAAATACAAACTACCATTGGTAAAAAAATAAATAAATAAAATAAAGATAAGATGCAGAAATGATAGAAATACTGTACATTCCTTGTAATCATGCATGTGATCCGACCATACTAGTAAGCTTTATAAGTCAACCGCACTGGAGAAAGATTATGTTTCTTTTTTACTGTCTGTGTTTCATCTCTTGGTGGATGATGACTGTGACCGCTTCCTCAGTCTTCTTGGTCCGTGGCTGGAAACACCAGTTTCTTACTTTGTTATTTGAATGCCACTTATTACATAAAGGTAAGGTGAAACCAGACAAATAAAAATATTATAAAGATTCTAAAACTATTCTTTTCAAAACACAGTTTAGCTGTTTATTGTGTCAAGGGAGGTAAACGGGAATGAGGTTTAAAAAGCTACTTTTTAAGCTTTCTGTAAACAATTTATACAGTTAATTTTCTTTTTTCCTAGACTTACCAGATACTAGATCATAAGAGTTAAAGGGTTACATTAGGACTTGAATAGATTAATATTGATTGCTTTAGCATAGTAACTGAATTGTTTTTTGTGTAAGCAAAACGCATTTTTCCCCTAACGAGGTGTTTTCTGTTTAAGATGCTGGGGCCACGCGAGGTTACAAGAAAAGAGAAAGAATTTAATAAACTTTGAAGCTAATGTTTGTTTTGATTTGTTCATTTCACGTTTAGTTCCAAAAACCTTTTAAGGAAATTTTAACAGCAAACACTAAGCTGAAGTAATGTGTACAATTTCAGACTACTTAATAGTAACAAGACAATACAACTATCAATCACAACACGTTAACAATATTTCGGTTTTACTGTAAACACACTGAAATACAAGTGAAAGAATAACACATATATGAGACTTGACCCCTAGGGCATTCTAAGGACTACCTAAAAGATGAATTCTAGGATGGTGGTGTTTGCTGCTTTGGTCTGCCCACATCGCGACTTCGCTTGATATGTATGGAGACTATGGAGACTAAACATTCGACAGAAAACTTCACGCAGATCAACTGACAAATAGGAAAGTGAGGGAGAGTAGTCAGCCTCATGTAAGTGAGGTGATGGGAGATCACTCTTATCCAAATAAGCTTTAAGACAGTCTATGCCCACCTACATAGAATACCAAAGATATGAGCACTAGGTACTGTCATAGTTCAAAAACAATGGTGAAAAACAACAGACAATATTAAGAAGAGAGTGGTCGACAAAACTAGTTTTTCGCTGGCCTCATTCACAGCAGTGATTTAATACAGCTGACGCCCTCTATCTTTGACTACAGAAAGACAGGGACAAAATAAACAAGGATGAATAATGATTACTACTATTTAATTATTGTTAATAAAAATTAATATTATAGAGACAAAGGCATATCTCTGGTATTATATATAATATATTGAAAAAATACACTGGGTAGCGATATTTGTAAGAATTAAAACTGAATGAATACAAGAGGGAGTGTGTGTGTGTGTGTGCGTGTAATAATAATAATTTATGTATGTGTGCGTGCGTGTGTGTGCGTAAATGTTAATTGGTATATGAGAGTGTGCGTGCCTGCATGCATAAAAGGAATATTCCTGTCCTCTGTGTGTGTCCAAATGGTCGAGTCGTTTTTCTTATTGCTAGACTAACTCGCAGTAATAGTCAAGTAGACTTAAATAATTATCGAAAGATCACGAGGCAACAGAGTCGCTTTGTCTCCACACTGAGAGCAAAGGTCAGTGTTATCGACGTGTTCGTGATTCTTCCTGTTTACGAAACCTCGCTTTCTGCAACGGCCGAGAAAAAAAGATGGAAGTGACGATACAAAGTTTATTCCAGAAATTTCGCGTTTGGCTCTTGAACATTTTCACTATCAACATCGCATCGAGTAGAGTAAGAAAAAAAGCAAAGAAAATAAAAACTAGCAAGGGAAAGTATTTGTTCAACTAAAAGCGTACAATTAACAAAAATTAGTTAATTTAACTTTCCAATTCTCACCTTAAGTGCTACACTTGTAGTGCATTCTATTTGTTGTTTGCATGAATGGACTCCACGGAAGCTTTGTCATAGCATCTAGTCTGTTCGAAATCAAAATTCATAGAAGAGAAAGATACACTTCCATACAAGAACTCGTAAGCACCGGAATAATTCCCAAGGGAACAATTGTTGGCGACAATCGCCCCCACAAAGCTCAGACATAAAAAGCGAGATAGAAAAGGTCATATGGATACGATAAACAGGTACAATAACTGTATACATTATAGAGCAGGAATGATATAGATTTATTTATTTATTTATTAAAGAGCCCTTCCCTCTTTTTCAAGGGGAATGGAAACAAAACACAATACAATATAAAACAATGCAATAGAACATATTCATAAACTACACAAACAGTATGATGGCGTCCCTTGTTGTGCACAAAGTAACATAGGGAAGGGAGAACCAGCAGGACACTTCTCGGCACGACCTGAGAGTGGACGGAGCAACTAGTCAGCAGTCGAAGCGACTTGAGCATCTCTAACGACAAATTTACTTTCACTTTGAGAAGACAAGAGGAAAAGACTCGGGATGAAGGACAGGGAACAGCAGGGCTAGAAGCTTGTGAGCCACGTGGTAAACTGTATGATAGACGTGTAAGTATTGTGAGTATGGTTCCCCTGCAATTAAAGCTGACTTGGGTAGTAAGACTAAATCTCGCTCACGTGTTCGGTTCCCCGGGTCCAGCATTCATTTTTAAGTTAAAAAACCATGAATACTGCAACACACCTGATCAAAGGTGGGGCAGTATGCTCCTAAAACGCTGCCCGTGAAATAAGTAAGGTCTTTAACACGTTAAGTCTTGGAACAACCATCGACTGTATTGTATTGAACACCAATGGTTAGTAAGGTTAAGGTGTGCAAAGCCAATTCGATAGACAGCCAGTAATTCTCTTGTTTCAGTGCGCTTCTTATCGTTTAGATAAACATTCAATGTTTCCTTCAAAACATAAGGTAATCTAAAGTTGGAAACCAATGTATATATGAAAAGGGTTAGAAATTTATCATTACTAACTTGCAGTTTTTACTTCATCTACTATTTAACAAATCTAGGTACATCTTATGATTTACTGTGTCACTGTCAGAAGACATATTTTTAGTCGATCTTGGAGGGTTAACTATTAAATAATGGCAACACTCGAATCGATATTTTACAATAATCTAAGACTGGAGTATTTACTGTCGTAGTTTTATCAGAGATAAATAAAAGCCATTCGCAATCTTTACAATATTCTCTATTGTGTACTGCGATAAGTCCCTTGGTGTACGGCGATACACTTTCTTGCTGAAATGATGGACGTTTCCCGCCGTGGTGGTGTTGAACAGATACTCAGGTCAATGTTACATATTAACTTTGTGGGATAGGGCTGGTAGGTCCATCTTAGCATTTCAGCTTGAGACTTCCCTATCATAATCCATTCTATAGAACATTTTACTGCAGGCAGCCACCTTAATGCGCTTTGACATAAGCAATCAGCTTAACATTATCGCCGTTAAACACACACACATCGTACATGTGTATACAATAGTGTGCCTACACAAAAAAGCAGATACATGTACAAACGAGTATGAGAAAAAAAAGGCAGCAATCTACTTAAAATATTTAAGAAAATATTTCAGTGTTTCTCTTTCTCGTATGTAAGTTTTCCTTTTGTTTATTTAAGTTTGTTTTTCAACAGAATCTAGATCAGTGGTTCTTAACCGGGGTTCTATCGAACCCTAGGGGTTCGGTGGGTCGGTCCTAGGGGTTTGGTGGAGCCTCCGCCACGGAGGTCAAGACACACCCACAATTCGTGCTGACACTAAAGAAGGGTTCGGTGAATGTGCATATGAAACTTGTGAGTTCGGTACTTCAAACAAGGTTAAGAACCGCTGATCTAGATGGTACGAATTCAGGATTATGAGTGGTCCGCTAAAGAGCACAGCAAAATTCATAAAATAAAACTACCAGGCATGCTTACAGGGGGATGACGTGGATGTAAATTAAAATCTTTGCTGTATTGTAGACTTTTCGTTGCACCAAGATGTGTCCCTACTAGATTATTTGTTCTTTGTTGTTGACTTTACTGTAAATGATTCTGTTAGCTAAGGTTCTAAGGAACCTAAGACAGAATTTCCGATATAAGCTATGTATTAATCGCTACTATCAGCCGGAAAGTCAAGCATCGTTAGCAGGAAGAAGCACTGATGTGTCGATAATACTGTCGTTGCTGTCAGTGTGGAGACAAGCGACGTTCACGCCTCTTCCATCCTGATCTCATCAACTTGACACTCAGATATCACACACCCGAATAAGCCGTTGGTTCTGCATGCAGCTACACATCATGTAGTGATTAAAGATTTTAGACACTTTCAAAAGTTTCCGCCTGCTTTAAGTCCGGTGTTTAGGGCTAGGAGACGGGTCCATGTGACTCCTTTCCTTCATTGTCTGTAATGGCTACCCAATCGCTCTTGTATCCAATACACACTGTCCGTGATGTGTTTTAATACCTTTGCTGGCACCTGCCCTGACTATTTCTCTCAACTGCTCTTTCCTTAAGTCCCCGCTAGATAACTTTGCTCTTTGACCCCCGTCTTCTAACAAAATATGCCACATGACTTTTAGTTACCGTGCATGGAAACAATGGAACTCTCTCCTTGACATATTATCCACCTACCTACTGTTGAATCCTCTAAAGGTGCACTGAAAACCTCTTCCTTCATCATTAGTAGTAGACCATTTCCCATAATGCTTGTCCGTTTTAGCACCGTTCCTTCCTTTTCCGCTTATTTCTACTTTGTATTTTTACAATTCATTCGTATGTTGTCCACGTCTCATTCTTGGGCCAAAGAAGGATGTTTTTTATAGTTAGGCGGTTACTTATCTGATGCCAACGATTTCTGAGAAAAGACACCAACTGTCAGGCCTTGGCAATGTTGTGGTCTGTAGGCACTGAGTGCTACACACGTGAATTCATAGATTTCTTCATTTTATTTTTTTAGGAATAATATATATACCTGTCTAATTGCCAGTCTGCACAAATGTGTTTATTATTTTTTGCCTAAATAAGACAACTTAAACCTCACCTCCAACATTTGCTCCATAGACAAATTGTGTGTAGGACTGTCGTCAGGTATGTCTGTGCATGAGAAAATACAGTTACTTTCTTCTTGTTAACAATCAGAGTACGAGGTTGACTTGTGTGCAGGGAAATTATCATCAAATAGTGTATTATATAGATAGATACAAGACCACAGACCTTATGTACACAATTCTGGTTGCTTCTTACTTCGTCTCTATTCTTGACAAATATTCATTACAATATATGTACGAAGTTTTCTTCTGTCGGCTACTTTTAGCAGCTAACAACAAAGCCACCAGAATGTGCAAGTTTTCATGCATGATAATATTGTGTCTCCATGTAAACATACACACGAGCTGTTAAACAATTCTGTTTAAATATTTCTGTAAAACAATATCTCCTTATATTTCGTACAAAGTAAAACTGCAAAATGTCAGAAAAAATAGTCATCGTCCTCACACAATACATTGGCCAGGAAATACAAAAGGTATTAACAAGCAATGTTTTGTGATATTATCCATTATACAACATCGTGTCTCATTAGGAGGAAGATAGCAAACATTTAAACGCGACAGCATGTCTTCATGACAATGTTGACTGTTGATTTTATGTCGACATGATATGTATTTTTCTACTGGGTTTGGAATTTCATCATTTGAAGATGACATGGTGAAATGTATTTTGTTATCTGGTTAACATCACCTGCTCTCCACTGATTTTTCTTTTCCAACTCTTTTGAAGGTTTGACTACAGCTGAGAAAACTGGGGAAAGGTTTTTGCACTAAACGGGTATCAAAGCGACTCGGGTGAGGACTGATGATCTCTGATGTCACTCAAGTTTGTAGCTCAGCCATGTGTGACGAGTAAATGCCCTTTTCTTTAAATATTTGAGACTTCTAAGGTTCACAGAGTCCGGATTATGACAAAAATATTACAAGATGGATTTTGCAACGAGGATATGTTCCTTAAGGCCCTCTTGCTATTACTTAAGAAATTCACTTTCAAGATAATGAAACGAAGATGAAATGTCCTTCATTAGGGTTTAAAAGTCTAAAGAACTTGCTAATGTTTGCACATTTTGCTTCTATCAGTGCTCTCTATGGAGTCTCAAGGATTTCAGGTATGTGATCGCCTGTAACTATCATCAGTGTGCCTGGTAGTGAGTATAATTATGCTTACCGGATTTTCGTAGGATTAGGGTTATTTGTCCTGAGACGATAAGATTAGAAGATTCGATGGTAACAAGAACACTTGTAGAATACACACTACAGAGTTTAAAGTTGTTTAAAGTTGTGGGTCTTTGAAAAATGCCATCACTTAAATTATTGTAGATACTCCGCTCCCCCCAAAAGATAGAATTTATTAGTTTTCAAAATAAAGACATTGATATTATAATATGTGCTTTGGCTGTGATGATTTCTAATGAACACAGGTTTTTTGAATTTATTCGTACTGGAAACATAGAACATAATCGTTTTCGTTAAAAGCGCCAGTGCTGTTACATCATGAAAGATTGGCATTGTCCTAGCAATTTAATTAGAGCCCCATAAACGTCAGCTACAACGTTGTCATTACAAGGGTGCTATGTGTTCGCTAAGATGTAATCGATTTGATTTTAGTCAATATAAATAAATTATGCCTGTTGATGGTCCTATGTGAAAGAAATATATGACTCTTCGCTGATGTTAGTTCTGCATTCAAGACAGTGCAGCCATACTTTCTGGCTTTGAGACTGATTTCTTATTTTGATCTTCCCCCTCAACTGGTTTTGTGGATAGTTGAGTTTTTTTACAGACAACAGAGGATGCATATAAATAGTAATTATTTTGATACTGTTGTTACTAGGTCCCCACAAGGCTGTTGTCTATCACCTCTGTTGTTTATCATGTACACTGACAGCTGCAGAAGTACACAGGAGAACAGCTTCCTCATTAGGTTCTCTGATGCCACTGCATTGCTGACTCTTTTGCAGGAACATAAGAAAGATTATGGTAATCTCTTAACAAATTTTTACAGTGATGCGACGAGATTTTTCTGGAGTTAAATGTAGATTAAACAAAAGAAGTAAATATAGAATTTAGGAGAATCAAAGATGATTTTGTTGCTTCCAATGTGATACACAGTAAACCTGTTTAAACTGTTAACTTTTACAAGTAGCTGGAAACTATCTTTGATTGCCAGCTCAAATGGAATTTAAACACCGAACACATTGTTAAACGTGGCCAACAAAGAATGTACCTTCTTCGTAAGCTCAATAGATTTTCAGTTAGTCAAGCAATCTTAGGCCGTTTCTACCAGTCGTTTCTTAAAGGTCTTTCTCCTTTTCATTCGTAAGCTGGTTTCGAGACCTCTCTGTCCATGATAGGAACAGTCTCAACAGTGTTGTCCCCATCGGTTCTAAGATTATTGGTGTCGGACAGAGGGATTTAAGCTTCTTTTTGAGATCAACAAACAGGAAAGCATCACGCATTTAGTCAATACCTGAAGATGTACTAACGAGAGAATTATATTATTACGGTAAGGTAAACTCTATTTGATGTCAAAGTGTAAAAGTAACAGACACCTGAAATCATTTGTGAAACCTGCGGTCTATGTGCTCAAACTTAGATGAAGTGTCAGTGTGTGTGTGTGTTGATGTAAATGTGCACATGATTATTCTTGATGCTAGTTGGTTATTTACTTTATAGCATATAGATAATTTGCCTTCCTTTCACGTGCTAACGTAGATCTTAACGCTGTACCTTGCAGTCAACTTCTTCTACTTCTATTTTTAACTTACTTTAACTAGAGCACCTTCCCATGTCTAAATTGCCCACTGGGACAGATAAAATTGATCATTGTCGTTGTCATTGTCAGTATTGATCAACGTCATATACCTGCCCATACCACATTTTGTGGTAGTTTCCTACCAAAGCGAGTACTTAAAAAAAGGGAAAAGTGAAAAGCCCCATACATATATTCAGGAGATATTAGGGGTATGTACACTTACACCTATAACCGCGTCAGGATGTGAGACAAACGCTTAAACTATTAAAATAAGAACCAATCAGACAGCTGGGTTCATAAATTAATTAGGCGTATCTTTGAACTGTCTAACTGACAACATAGGACCGAAATTTGACTATGAAGATTCAGTTGTTGTGTTGAGGAAATGAGTGTCTGTATGTCAGCCGACACATGGATGCATAGGTAATGTTGAGAAATCCACTATCCACGCGCCGAAATATACCCGTTCTCTCGATCACATAAACAGCGTGACACAATTTTTGGAAAATTCTCTTCCTGTTATTTACATCCTTGTTGTCTGACTTAAAGCATCCACACTGCGGTCTGTGCTCAGTGTCAGCTTTCCAGCCAGACTCTCCTCACATCCTCGTCTTCCTGCAAGACATCGCAGCTAACATCATGATGCGCTCAGTCCTCAGTGTCTGTGTGATGTTTACTCTTCTACTACAAGGTTTGAGTAAGTACTCAATTACACTTTGTCTTAATATCGTTATGCTATGATGCTGCAAGAAGACCATGCCAGCCCCTGTAGTACTTGTGTGATGACCGACCTTTACAGCATCAGTCAAGTCAGCGGCTTGACTGTAGTATCACGTGACCCTGACTAGGCTCCTAACTAGGTCGCCTGCAACATCCTGGGACGTTTCCTTCAGGCCACCTGTTCCAATTTCTGCATGACCGTGTCTGGTCATCACTGAAGTGTATATAGTGACACTTGTTCTCTGGACTGGGAAAAAGATGCACTAAAAGTATGACAGCAAATGTGGTTGGTTGACTATTGAAAATATTCTACATTTAAAACAAAGTACAGTGGAACCTCGGCTAGTGAACGCCCCCAATAGCGAACATTTCAGATAACGACAAAAAAATTTCCTAAAAAATTTGCACCTGATACCGAACAAAATTTAGGATACCGAACAGCCACGTCACCTAAGCGTGACCGACCAGCATGTCAGACCTAGCATCATTCGCGCTCGAAACACAGTTACGATCGGTCGTTCGTTATCTTTATCTGTGCGCACCCTTCTTATTTAGTGAGTTTTGTGATTCAGGAAATGTGTGCGAAGTGGGGGGAAACGTAATAGTTTGTAAAAAAGTCTGTCCCTAAAGGGCGATAGGCAATAGAAGCCTTAACATGTTCAATGATAATGTGATGTCGTATTACCGAAAAGTGTTACGAAAAAGGCAGAAGCAACAGACACTGGACAAGTTTTTTCCTTCAACCTCAAAGCAACAGAAAAGGGGAAGTCATCCCCCCCCCACCCCGCCCATTTTACAATGTCACGTGTGCTCGTGCAAGGGTAATCCAAGCAGTAATTACACCGCTTCCTCCCCACACCTCCATCCACCCACGCCGTCAAAGACAAGTTTTCTTATGTTTAAATGTTTTGTCTTAAATGTTTGTATGTTTATTGAACTTCTTTTAAATTGTATGATAACTCATTAAAAATTGTACCAGCCTGTAACTTTCGAATATTAGCAAGTCAACAGGGGCTGGGAACCAATTAAATCTATTTTCTTTATTTCTTATGGGGACAATTGTTTTGGATACCGAACATTTCGGATAACGACCAACTTTCCAACGATCAAGAACGGATTGTGGTCGTTAACCGAGGTTCCACTGTACTGAATTTAAAAGTGAATCGAAGATTGTGATTGTTGTTTGAGCTCATGAAATGTAGTTGAACAGCGAAGGTAGGAAAGCATTTCATATAATAGCTTCCTCCAAAATTGCAGACTAAGTAACACGTTCCTTTCCAAGCCATGGACAAAAATTGTGCTTTTTACTTGGAGGTAGAAACTCTTTAAATATCCATCCACTCTTCGCGAAACTTACCTTTTGATATCTGACTAATTACACGCGTGATCAAGTTGATAACACAAAATGTCAAACAGTAACATTTGTTATACCAGAAATTACTCCTTTTCTTACAGATATAAGTCAACAAATACCAGTAGTAAATTAACTTATAGCGAGTTCTTTCGTTCAATACAAAACAACTGTATGTGAATCTTGCATGCCCTGTATAGTTTTAAATATGACCAAATTTGGCAAACCCGCCACGTAAAACCATAATGCTAAAACGGAAGAAACCATATTTCAACTCAATCACATCCAAATATTAGTCATGACAGATACATAACCCTAACAAGAAATCTTTCTTAGCAAAAATGCCAATAGGATCTAAAGAATAATATGGATTACTTGTCTAACAACTCTTCCTCGCGATACAGTTGCAGTCACTGAAGACTGATGATTTCTCAGATATCATAGAACGCGCCACGTCTTGGAGAGAAGCTACCTCACCATCGGTGTTGACAGCTTTTGTGCCAGCAATATCTCCTTCGAAGAGTAGTTGCTCCTTGGCCATTTACTTCGCCCAATAATGAGTTATCAAATGAATTTTATTGGAGGAATACATACAAAAATACAACAAAAATTACACCAAAAGAAACTCAAATGCATTCTACTGAATCGATCAAACGTGTGTGTCCGTTCGCGAAAGACACATTTTTTGATTTTTTTGTTAATAAGCCAAACGTTATAAATTTATAGTTGGTATATAAATAATAAAAATAAAGGAATACATTACTTGTCGCCGTTTTGCATAATCTGTGTAACCTGTGAGCGAAGATTTATGGTCTAAATGTAACGTTTAAATACTTCCAGTATAATCCGCATTTAAGAGATATTTTATAAGAAATATTCTCACTTTCCTTTTTAACAATATTTATCTTGTACTTTATTGAAATATTACTTGATATTCGTCGTCGTTTGCCTGATACACCTGGAGACCAGCTCTTGAGATGAAACTGGTGGTCTCCTGTAGAGTCCCCGCTGGCCCGTACAGCTTGTGCAGGGTCTCCGACTGTGGCCTTTGAGGCACGGAGCCCGGCACTGCACCCGCCTGGCGGATCTTCACAGGGCGAGCAGCATTTCTGTCAATTCTGTCTCCAAGTGTCATATTGGCACCGTTGCGTGGTGATGTGGTTCTTTCAGAGTGCGCCTTGCGGCCCACCACCTCCGACTTCAGCACTCATGGACCACTCTTTGTCTGGTCTCTACCCTTCGACCTGTCCGACATGGGTGACCCTGCTAGGAGCAGATGTTCCTGTCGGCATAGCTGTTAGGGTCATCGAGACACGCAAGCCCCCCGACCGCGGCAAGGTGGTGATCCAACAGGGGGACTTGATATTTATTTATGGTTAAGTGGAAAATTGGTCGATACAGTAATTGAATTAACTTTAGCGTAAGTTCGTGAGTAAACACTAAGTGTTACAATATGGCACATAATTCTTGGGGAACAGGAGAAGAGAACGCCACAAATATAGTGTGCTTCTGGAAGTACCCGACCACACCTTCAACTGAATGTACCAGGTCCTATTTTATTACAAAGAATGACTACATATTCAGCCAAAGAATATCGCAGATAAGACACATGAAATGAGTAGTTGGCATCATAAAGGATATTTAGATCTTTGCAACTTGTTATTGCTCTTTAAATAATTTGATAATCAAATAGAACCTGTCAGGACTTGTTTCTTATCCTTCTAAACAGTCCTAAATATCAAGTCTATCCTCACTAACAATCGACATAAGCCTTCTTCTACATTCTTATTTTACGTGTTTATTTCTGCCATGTATCCTTATAATTTGAAACTGTTGCATCAGATGTTATATTTGCTTTAGAGAAACAGAAAAGGTCATAACGTGGGTAGCACCCATTAAATGTAATCAGGAAAAGGATGGTGTTTGTTGTGAAAGGAGTGCGCGTTAGACAGGGTAGTGGATGATAATGAAGGCCGACATCACTTCCTCTTCAGTCTGTTTCTGACGCCTTCTTTTTTCTGGCGTAAAAGTCACACACACACACACACTGAAAATATGATACCGCACACAGCTAAACGCATTGTAGTACCACTTATACAAATCCTTGTACAAGCTATTGCTAACGTTGTTCATACAGACACATAAGACACAAGTCAAAAAGGTAACAGAGGAGACTAAAGTGGGGTTAGGTATGAACACTCAGAACAAAGCTCTTAGCATAGGAAGACAGTAAATTATTAGCCTTTTTTTGTTAAAACAATGTTCATTAGAGAAGGTGCGTTGACTTTTAGTACCTGACACTCTAAGTGGCATGTGTATCTTAATTTAATATTTGAACTGAAAAAGTAATATGTTGGATCACATTGGAACAAAGTTTACTTTGTTGATTGAAAGTACTTGTAGGGTTTGTTTTACGTGTATGTTCATGTTAGTATATTGTGCTCTGGTTATTATTTTTTTTTACCTAAACAAAGGCACGCATATACGCAACATATGTTTGTGGTGACATGCGTTTATTTAGCATTTCTATTTGCACTCCCATGCGTCGGTAAAGTGTACTTTATCACTTATATCTTAGACATAGTTGCAATGTAATACAGAGAGGTTTATATAAAGCAAATCTCTTGTGTGTATATTATTTGGTGCATTTTTTTCCTGCTAGAACAGACGAAACAGTTTTTTTTTACGGTCAGATACAGTTTTTTCTTTTTTTATAAATCTGACACGATAGTGTCTGACGTAAACAACTGAGGAACAGGAACGCTTTGATTTTCAAGTCTGGATGTAATACGATTTGCTGTAGCTCGTTACCAATTCACTTTCATGGTTGATTAGATGCACAGCTGCAAGTCTTGCTTGTGAATGGAACTGCCCCGTGGAATGGTCGCCTTGAAACGTTGTACAGAGGAACATGGCGCACAGTCTGTAGCCATAGCTTTAGGAAACAAGAAGCACAGGTGGTCTGCAGGATGCTGGGCTTCAACACGTGTGTAGTCTTACGGTTTTTTTTGCTGTGCAGTTATATTTGTTTTGTATGTTATATTAACGATGAACAAATAATATATTACAGTTATTGAACCGGTCATTTTGCTTTGGTCTTATTTTAACCACTGAGCTCAAGATTGATTAAAGATGACCTTTTTTATAAGATCAAATAAGAAAAAAATATTAAATGTTCATGCAGAAGCGCTTGCGTGTTTGTGTGTAAGTGTATGATTTGTTTCCAAGATAAAAAGGGACAATTAAGTAATATTAAAATCAAGAAGTCTTAAAATAATGAAACAAGTTCATAAATATGTCCTTTGTACTGATTAAAAATTATTAAATTAGTATATATTTAGTATATTCCCTTTCGAACATATACTAATTGTTTTCTTAAAAAGTGTTGATTGTTATTGCAACTTGTGTGTATATATTAAAATGTCTTTTGCTAAGTCGGTACATTAAATAGATGAAAATAGACACATACACAAACATGTTTTTCAAACAGGTCGCAAGTTTATACCGCGTCGCTGTATACATACAGTATGAGATACAATGAGATCGTGTTTGACGACCTGATGTGTACAGGCGAGGAAACCAGCTTAGATAAGTGTCGTTATAGAGGGATTATCAGAGCTCCCGGGTGCCTTTATGCCATTGGTATCACATGCAAGAGACGTAAGAATCTGTTGTTTCTATTCTGTTCATTGTTCTATTGCATTCAAATGGAGTGTACAAAACATTAACACATTTACAACTTTTATGCAAGAATTCCTTACAAGAAAAAGATAGTTCAAGCATGCAAGAATGTCCAGAGATGTAAGTGACACACACGATGTATTTTCACAGAAATTGAAATGTTAAGACTTTACAATATTGCAACGTATCTTAATTATATAAATGATATTTTTGCAATTGGGTTTATATAGAAACCCTTTTGTCTGCACAGATACTGAAGTGGAAATGCACATATAGGCACACATAGAGATCTAGGGCCGAAGTTTCAGCGCGCGGGTCTTTTTCGTGTCGCTAAACCTCTGACGTCCCGAGAGCTGCCCGGTCGCAAGGGGAGCGCCGCACGTGCAGCTGTGTCACCCGTTCGACCGCAGCGCAGCTCTTGGGCCGTCGACATTTGCATACGCGGCCTTAACACTCCAAAACTGGGAAAAATCCACGTGTGTGCATGCATGCGCAAAACAACTTGTAGTACATTCGTGGGTTTTCCACAAGAATCGGAGGAGGACAATTTAACATCTTTTCACATCGCGCTCTTGACGAAAAGCTGAAATAAGCTGCATTTTGTGTGTATGGTATATAAAGTATTATGTTCTATTAAAATTCATTTGATATGTTTCCCTAATTTTCAGTGTTTTGGCAAATAGTATTTGAGAGGGCAGCAAGATCAATGTTGATGACAGTGACTACCAAAAGTCCTAAGTTGGCTCAAAAAAAAAACCAAGTGTTTGTGAGAAACGCTCGTAAATATAGCGATACAAAGTCCTTAGTGTGTAGAGAAAATGACAACAGTGGTACTGCATACCTTTGTTTCTTTGTACCGTTACAATTCAGCTGAAACATGACACACATTTCTTTTTTATGTCATTGTCAGTAATAGTAGGGACAAGAGACAAAGAAAATATACACCCATATAAAAAGCCGAGAAAGCCAAATTGGACAAATATACTAAACAGCCTGATACATGTTGAATCGATTAAAGCATTTTACCACATGTCTAAGAAGCAGCATCAGTGTTTACTGCTCCTTCTCACATAAAACATTTGTGTACAGTTATTTCCTGCATTTTTATTTGTGCAGATATGCTTTCAAAGACTGTCCCTAGTGTTAGCGTAACTTGTGTTAAAACTAAGCAACTGTCACTGAAGGTTTGTATTTTTTTTCAGTTTCTCGTGACTCGGTTAATAATCCGGCCAGACGTTCTTTGGGAGACACCTGCCACATTGGCACACACATTTTAAAAGGCACCGTTGCTAAAAAACAAAGGGCAGGACATTTGCAATATAGGTGTATGTAATATGAAGAACGTACACTTACGTACAAAGTATTAAACACACACACACAAAATGCTCGACCCTGCAGATGACGGTGAAAATGAAAAGATTTGAGTTCCATACAGCATCAAGTATGCCGCAGCACTCTTTAACGAACCTCACGCGAGTTAGAGGCAGGGCGGGGATGGCAGTCTCTACATTTACGGGTGGAATCGCCGGCTAACACAGCAAAAGTACTCTACGCGATTTTGCTACACATAAAGGGTGAGGCGACCTCTGACGACCCCTAAGTGGCCTCGCGGCACGATGAAATTTCGGCCCCTAGTGAATATTCATCTGACGGCTTGTTACAGAAAACATACAAGTGCGATTGAAGAACATCCGACCTAACAGAAGTCAGGTACAGATAAACATCGGAGTTGGTTATTGGGGGATAGTTTGCATGCCGTCTAACATCACTGCCACGGTCGTCTGTAGACAGCTCGGCTTACTATCGTAAGATCTTTTTTCTTGTTAATTAACGTGTCTGTGGAAGGATGATCAGTAGATTCTTCTGAAATTACCCTGTTTAAGGGAATGAACGACTAACCTTTATAATCATTAAATGCTAATTTTGAAACTTTACTTTTTACACTTAAACTTAAACACATGTCTAAAAATGTTCGCCTGACACTCCATTCCTCCATTCTTTATCTGCATCTATCCCTATCCCTTTCTATAAAAAAACGCTTGACATGAGTTACTTCAGACGTAGCAACAGCAATCTTATATATATTTGTAGTGGAATAAAAACAAGCCTGCAATATACTTGCTATGTTTTCATTAAGAGTATATCTATCTACATAAATGCTGATCTATAAAAGCAGTCTGTTGCCGTCTGAATTATACCATGATTTATTTATTTATCTAACCTTTCACGATACGGATGCTTAACACAGAAGTTTTTCTGACTCGAGAACATCTGAAACATTTTAAATAAAATTTAATAATTATCAAAACAACTGTTTTAAGTAAAAGGCATTCTGCAATGTTTAGGCATGGTGGGATGGCGTTTTTATATAAAAACGTTCGGATCGTTTTTGGAGTGACTGATTTCTCATTTTGCCTTGGGAATGAGACTAGCATCGCTGAGTGTCAGCATGAGACTTCTATTGACATACAATGCCAGGATTACACCATCAGTTGCGGTGAATGTAAGAACTTTTTTTAAATAAAAGTAAAACTTATGAATGTGCTTACAATTTGTATGTAAGGATTAATGAAAAAAACTACATGTTTTGCATATGGAATAGACAAAAAAAATATTGTAACTGTTTCTAGTCACATGCTCGGCTAAATGTGTAAATCTTACCGCAAATGCAGCCAACTAAGGGACGCAACTGTCTATTTTTTAAATTATTGACAGCTACTACTGCCTCTAAAACGGTACATGCTTTAATAACTTTATTATGTTTTTACTAAAAATTCTTTTTATAGTCTAAAATACACTCGGTGATAACTGTTATCTATTTACTCTCCTTCTACATTTTCATGCATGTTTGTAATAAACCTGTCTTAACCTTACTGGGGATTTTTATCCCGTCACTTCATTCAATCATGTTAAAGTATAGTTTAAGTAAAATCTGATATCATTTATGAACTAAACGAACAAGGAATGATAACGATTGTTTATGTTAAATAAAGAAAATATAATAACTGTTTAAAAAAACGCACAGCTTAATTTTTTTTATGCCGTGAGAAAAAAAGGGGGGCATCGTTGCAATATTTAGCTCTGCTGAAGAGGCATTTGTTCATAATAAAATATTTAGTTACAAGAGAGAGAAATGGAAATATAATTACATTTTTTGCTTAAGAACATGTTGTAAGCAGTAAGACATGAGGTAGTTGGCGATATCTTTCTGCGGTGGAAAATAATTTTAAGTTCAATGTTAAGAATTTCAAGTATTTTCAACAGCTCCTGTCAACATCCATACAAACAGTAGCAGATATCCTTTAATGGAGGAAACAAATGCTACTTTAAAGTGTGCGAGCAATGAGCGGTCTGATGTAATAAAGTACACGTGGCCAGAAAATGCAGGCGGGTTCCCTGATGGCAGTAGCCTGATCATCACTAGAGTGACCAGGGAACATAATGGAAGGCGAGTGAGGTGTGAGGCGATGTCCAGTGATGGTGAAGTTGTCTCTAGTGACTCACTGCAATTACAGGTTTACTGTGAGTATTGGGGTCCAATGGCAATAAATGCGCGTGTGTGTGGATGTGAACTGACGTAAAGAGTCAACAGAATTAAATAGTTACTTATTGTTGTAGGGAGATGTAAATAAATATATATAATCAAGACTAAGAGTTGTCTGATTAATGTCTAACTAAAAAGATGAAATGTGCGATGAATCACGTTCTATCGGCTTGTTTACAGATCGCCCGGTTATCAGGATAACACGGAGTGATAATCAGGGTCAGCCACTGTCCACCTACTCTGAGGTCATCAAGGGTCACAATGTGACGTTTGTGTGTGACGCTGACAGCAACCCGCCTCCTGCTTCCATCACGTGGTCAGGGAAAGTAAACAGCACTACTGGGGAGCTACACATCATAGCAGCACAGCAGACGACACACGACGGTAACTACACCTGTACCGTGGTCACTGAGACAGATGATGATGATCGTCTGCCATTGATAGCATCTTACAAGCTCGCTCTTATTGTTAAAGGTATCCTTATCTTTACCTCTGTATCTTTTACTTTCTTTGCTGTTTGTGCTAATTACACATTTGATAAAATTAATTTTTTTTGGTTCATACATTTTGAGTTATCTGAAAAAACTTTTATGTAGATGTAAATATATGTAACAAATATTTTTTACATATAACTTTTGGAGGAGAGCAGTAAGATATAACTTGTTGTCTTTTAGTTGTTGCGTAGGCACACTGGTTTTTTTAATTAAATGTTACTAACAATTTTCGGTATTTTTGACAGTTTCTGTCAACATCCATACAAACAGTAGCAGATATCCTTTCATGGAGGAAACAAATGCTACTTTAACGTGTGCGAGCAATGAGCAGTCTGATGTAATAAAGTACACGTGGCCAGAAAATGCAGGCGGGTTCCCTGATGGCAGTAGCCTGATCATCACTAGAGTGACCAGGGAACATCATGGAAGACGAGTGAGGTGTGAGGTGATGTACAGTGATGGTGAAGTTTTCTCCAGTGACACACTGCAATTACAGGTTTACTGTGAGTATATTTATTCAACAACAATGAATGTTATGAATAAGGCTACTGAGTGATTGATAGCATTTAGTCTTCTTAAGTAAATGAGTTTAACGTTTAAGAGCGCTATTACTTGAGTGAAGAATAAACACGTGACAAGACGACGGTTAAAAGGTTTGAGGTACAAACTGTCATTACTTGTTTTCATCTAGCTTTTTCTGTGCGTGTGTCTGTGTGTGTGTAAATTATCTATGTCAACAAAAATAACTACTTCTATACCAGACACCTTTCTGATTCAATAGATAATATGTTTGACGAATCTCATTCTATCGGCTTGTTTACAGATCGCCCAGTTATCAGGATAACACGGACTGACAATCAGGGTCAGCCCCTGTCCACCTTCCCTGAGGTCATCAAGGGTCACAATGTGACGTTTGTGTGTGACGCTGACAGCAACCCGCCTCCTGCTTCCATCACGTGGTCAGGGAAAGTGAGCAGCACTACTGGGGAGCTACACATCATAGCAGCACAGCAGACGACACACGAAGGTATCTACACCTGTACCGTGGTCACTGAGACAGTTGATGATGATGATCGTCTACCTCTGTCGACAACTTATCATCTTGCTTTTATCATTAAAGGTATTCTAAGGCATTTAAACCTCTCTCTCTCTCTCACACACACAGAGATTAACATTTTGTTTTTTCTGCCAGGTTCAGAAACACCTTCAGATATTTCGCAAAACACGGTCATTTTCTCACTTTTTATTCTAAGTTTTATAACCAGGAACATTTTGCGTCTTTCGGCGACACTTCTTCATGTACATCATGGTTTTAACAACATGACACAATGCTGAGGTAAGTGAAACAGCAATTAATCAAAGCATAGATTAAGGTGACGTGAGATATAATGTTCTTGTATCTAAACTTTAATTTCATGGTTTCAGAGAATGCGAATTTAAATCCCTGTATAATTAGTTTTGCATTGCTGTTAATTTCACTTTTTTTTTAGTGTAGTATTCACAGTAATAGCCACGTCACATAAATTACAGTAAGTGTAGTTAATGCATTTTTCGATTATTATCTTTGATAACCAGCATACTTAAACTATTCTTTCTGTAATAACAGTAAACAGTATAAAGATTTATGGGAAACTATAGTATTGATAGAGATATTCTGTCTTGACCTGTAAAAAATCTCTTTGCAGGTTACTTCGGGTTTTTGTTTGGTTCTTCAGTGAAAAAGATCGAGACCTCGAGTGATTTCATCAGCGCAGCATTTGTCTGCACGTGCAGTTGACATTGCCGGATGGTTGATGAATTAGAGAGCATAATGAATAGACGACAGGGTCAGTGAGTTAACCTTACGTCTTAGTTTTTTTTAAGATAACTCCAGCATGATCTCTCCAGACATTGATGACAAAGTCAACTGTGTGAACGAGCACTTGTGTAACGTGCACGTGACATGTAAGTATTCAGACACTGGTTATTCGCCTGTAAGTATATAAGTAAGCTGTGGTTCAAGGGGAGGGTCTTTACCCTGTCGGTTTAATGTTTAAGGTCTACTTCAATCTGAGCAGTGAATTCCACTTTATTCTGCCCCGTCAAGTCCATCCTACACCAAGTCCCGATCATGTTGTAGAACATATAATTACCAGCAGCTAATGGTTAGGTTCCATCTTGCGCTTGCTTTGTCAAGATGTTACAACATATTTATAAAACTTATTCTTAATGTTCGAAACCATACAGGCACACACACGGAAATATGACTGAGAGAGAGAAAATCACAGTGCAGAGATCACAATACACCTTTAATGTGGACACTCCCTGTGTTTTCGCAAGCACACGCACAGACTACAACTGATTTGAGTGAGGTGACTGAGGAGGAAAGAAAGATTGTAGAGTACAAGGAGGCTGTGTGCTATGGAATGTTAAGAAAGAAGCAATTAAATTATCTAATAATGAGAAAGATAATATTTTGTCATGTTTAAAAGATCTCACACATTAATCTGACATCAGCTCAAAAGATTCTGAGCATTCTGTGAAATCAATGACACATTCTGGATAGTGGAGGACGTTACAGAAATAAAAGCCGTAGGGTTCGAATTGTAAAGTTAAATATCACATTTAGACAATGTTTTAATGGACAGGCGCAGACTTTGTTCTCTGATTTGTATTTTACAAATTATTGCCAGAATGAAGTATTTAGTACTTGCTTATATGAACAAATAAATACGTCCAAACATCGAGGGAACTAAAAGAGAATATTTTATTACTGATTGTAAAATTCTATTTTATGGTTCGTGCACAACAAAAGTGCGAGAAGTAAATGGAACAGTTTAAACTGTCAACACATACCTCAACAACAAAACATAAGGGAAAGAGTCTCAACGCTTTAAGCTCAAATGTGTAGTTACGGGTTTAATTTTGAAAATCCACCTCTATCCAGAATATGGGTCAATGATCCGCATTCTTGAACATACAGTGCTGTGATCTGGCACATACCCTCCTTCCATCACTTAATCCTTTGTTATATGCTGTTGATTTAATAGTTTTTTTGGAAACACAACAACTGATTCCTGGTTTCTTTTTTTTGACTGCCTCATGTTTTTTGTATGTGCTAATGTTTTTTCATACTGTCTGCTTATAAAAGAAAATGCCAAGAACAAATATATTTGGAATAATGGAATTTAAATGTATAATGATTGTAATTTTGTCATCTCTCCTTCCCTAAGCCTATGAGAATTTAGATTGCTGTCACAAAAATACTATACACTTAAATATACTATATCTGTCCTTGTATTTCGATTAATTTTGTTTAATCTCCTTTATTTCTATTTGTGCAATATTAATAGTAATCATAATTTTATAGTATTAAAACCATATTCCCAAATTCTCATTGATGCAATTTTCTGCTTAAAGTGTCAGTGTCTTGGTTCAAAAAAGTAAAACATTTAAAGATAAGGCGTATGTAGAAAATGATTATCGTCTTACGTGTAATACTTGTTTGTATAATGGCTAGCTAGACTGTTTTAGCAAGCCTATGTAACCAAAAAGCATTGGAATCTTAAGTATTATATATTATATTATATAGACTGTAGTATCACGTGACACTGACTAGGCTTCCCACTAACTCGCCGTCAACGTCCTGGGACATTGAGGACAGAAGTGGCTCATCTGTTCCAATACCTGCCTGACGGTTGCTGTTCATCACTAAAGCGTATATAGTGACACTTGTTCTATGTACTCCAAAACAGATGCAATGAATCTATGACAGCTAACGGCGTCTACATTTTACTCTCTTGCCAGACTGACGAAACGCACTGACATTTCCTGACGTAAACACAAACAAAGAGAAGACAACCTCTTATTTCTGATAACATGTCTGCCACCTACGAGTTTCAGTCAACACACGCCTACACAATCACAAGAAACTCAGTAAATAGGATGTCAGCCACTGTCATCTCACTGAATGCATCAATAAATACAAACAGTGACAGAAGCAACTCCATCATTCAGCTGAATAATGAAACCTAGGGCGACATAAGAATTCTCAACTGGAATGTTTTATCCAAACTAGGTATCACGGACTTAGTTGAATACCTATAGTATTTCGATGTGTTATGCATAACTGACAGTATATTGAGACCAGCCTCCAGTTTCACAACTCTACCGACTA
Organism: Pomacea maculata; assembly: GCA_004794325.1. Classification (NCBI taxonomy): domain Eukaryota; kingdom Metazoa; phylum Mollusca; class Gastropoda; order Architaenioglossa; family Ampullariidae; genus Pomacea; species Pomacea maculata. Next base: position 31,894 of record SRHC01002477.1, read on the forward strand.
CTGTTTGTATTTTGCTCCGGCTAAGAAACTGAGTCATCATGGTACAGCATCCAGAAGTAATTTAGTCATAGTAAGGAGACTGGTAAATTTATCAAACAAATAAACACTATGATCATATGAAGGTACTTATCATGAACAAAAAGATAATAAAGTTAGATAAAGATGTTATTTTGATGTAATCAGGACAAGGATGCCGTTCAATCTGTTCAATGTTTTAGATTACTTATGTGCACCTGAAAAGCTGTGTACGGAAGAGATATTCATGTCTTTAAAAGTCGAAAATAATGTAGAGTCAGACCATCTTTCACTCTCACTGACAGTGCGCCTAACACGAAGAGAATGAGAGAACACACGTGGAAATGGAAAATAGACCGAAAAAGTAGTGTGGCACGGTGACAGGCTAAATCTTTTTTTAAGCAGCACTGAACATGGGAAAAGCCAGAGACGAACTTGCAAATGCGTCCTCCGAAATAGAAATAAATAAAGCTGTTAGTCTGTTTGTAAACTGTAAATTTTGTCATAAAATGAAAACATATTGGATTAGTGATCTCTCATATGGGAAAAATAATAACAATATTAATAACCCTTGAGATAATGTCATTCCCGATAAGGCTTTCTTTTTCTGGCTTCTGGCAGGTTGCTATGACAGCGTAAACAGAAAAACGTTTTTTGAACATGATGGCTCTGCCTTGAGTGTTTGATACAATTTGGAATAATGTTCATTGCTAAGTGTATCACGTTTGATTACGATTAGTTTCTAGCAAAGGTTCATTTTACATTTCACACATTATTGTGGAGAATCACAGGAGTAGTTTTATATCAAGGAATTAAAATATACTCTTGATCCTCTAAAATTAAACATAATTAATTTTTTTTTGGTGCAGAGCTAAGCAAGTCTGGTTAACGAAGCGTTTCGTGAAATGGTCTGTTTGAAATATTGTACAAAGGAACAGGGGGCACAGTCTGCAGAGATGGTTGTGGGGAAGAAGAAGCCATTGGGGTCTGCATGATGCTTGGCTTAAACAGGTGTGTAACATTTTGTTTCTAATACTAGAATTTGTTAGTTCAAAGAAGGTAGGCTTACAGTCTGCATTTATGCAAGATTTATAGATAATAACGCCATAACGTAATGGTGTGTATTAGTTATCTACATTAAAATACAATTATTTTTTTTAATTCAAGAACTTTTAAAACTAGACGTTTAACATCTTTCTTGTCATCGACCTAGCTATATACACATTACATCAATGCTGAAAATTCATTGTTATATATAACCATTCCATTATCACTTTGTTTGAAGTAGATCAACCGGAGAAACATCATGCTTCTTTTTGGCAATCGTTCGTTCCTGGACTAGCGGAGTGGTTTTTCTCCTACTACAGTGATCTTCTTGCTCTGTCGGTAGAGATGTGACTTTATCACTTCTAGTACATAAGCAACTGATTTGAATGCTAGAAATTTCATAAACAAAACTTTACAAAGTACAGTGATACCTCGGTTCTCGAACGCCTTGACTTTCGACCAAATCGGTATTCG
>SRHC01002478.1:1566-17270 GCA_004794325.1 Pomacea maculata
CGCGTGTATGTTCCTATATTGACAGGATAGAAGTTGAGCAATTTACACAGTTCTAGAGACCATAAAGGAAGAAAACAAATAATGATTAACCAAGACTACAGCGTAGTGTTAGTAGTAAACAAAAAAATCAGAAAGAGTTAAAATGTGGCGTTTGTCACATGTTTACACATACACAGAGAGTTAACGTAAAAATCGCTTAAAACATTACATTACTGCAACACATACTTCCATTCTCGATAAACTTGCTGATATATATATTATAACAACCTTTTGCAATAACCCCTTCTGCTCGCCATCCTCAAATCAAGCAATTAACTTCACTAAGCAGAAATTCCATCGCCGAGATGTTATTTTAATGTTATGTTAGACTAGATGTGTCATTCAAGCTTTGATGAACTGGGGATATCCGTTATTTATGACTGTAGGTCGAGAGCAGGGCCGTGCTTAGGGGCAGGCGGACGAGGCATCTGCCTAGGGCCCCGCGCTTCAAGGGGCCCCGCGCTTTTGATTGATATGGTAACTAGGCATATGGAAGTGTAGTCAGCCGTATCACATTCTCGCTGGACGCGCTTGGAGACAGAAGGCTGCTGGACACCGAGGATTTATCGCGCATGAACGTTCGTGCATTGAGCTATTGCTAGATTTATGTGAGGGCCCCGCACATGCCCTTTGCCTCGGGCCCCGCGGGGGCTAAGAACGGGCCTGGTCGAGAGAATTAGTTTGTGCTGCAAGAAAATGCATTTTGAGGTCCATTTTATTCGCACTTTATCCAGTATAGTCTCACTCACTTGTTTTATAGATTAAACCGTAAATGAAGGTAATAAATCGTTTATTTGCGAAAAAAATTATAAATAATATTATATTCGCTGGTGTAGCGCGTTATCCTGGCCTGTGGTCACCTCAAGGCGCTTCACCAAAGAGCGAAGGTTCAGAAGGTAATGTGACATCATAATAAGGTGACCACAAAATAAGATGACGTGAAAATAAGGTGACGACAAAATAAGGTGACGACAAACCGTTCGTGTTCAGCAGGCCGTGTCTGCACACCTCAGGGCAGCGTCAACACGCAGCACGAGCAGGACTCCGCCGTACAAACATCAAAGCATCAAGCAAGCCGCAATACACTCCATAGCAAATAAACAAATCCAACGGACAATAAAAACACTTTCTCCATTGACACACACCGCAAAGATGTCCATGTCCACCTGCACAGCTTACGTGTGTCTTCAGTTTAACACAGTGTGGTCTAAGGGAAGCAACTGCAAGATGTTGTTGTCACGAAAGCCTACACGAGTTATCTGTGTTATATGTCGTACACGCCTCTCGACTATTAAAAAAATCAAGTACAGAATAAATCGGCACTCAGACAAGTAAGAAAAAGAGAAATTTAAATCAAATGTGGTTCTCATGTGTTTATCAACGTAAGATATTTATGTACAGAGCTGTATACACACAACATGAGATACAAGCTGAATGTAAACACAAAGTACTAATTAAAATGGCGAAGTTAACAATAAGAGTCTATTAATTGTGTATATAATAATATATACTAATTGTATATATCTGTATGCACGTTACTTACATCGTGCACTAGCCACTTCCTGACTCTTAAGCACCAGACGTGCACAACAGTTCTGTTGTTTCTATGGGTGCCTTCAATAATGTGAACTTTTGAAGCATTCATCTGTACGGTTTCTGGATTTAAATCTACCTAAAAATTTAAGTATACTATAGTTCTGATTTATGCAGGCGATGTACTAGATTAAGACATAAGTGGGCCAACCATAATTATATTTTTAACGGATTCAGAATTCTCAAACTTAAGTTATGATACAGTGTGGTCTAAGGGAAGCAACTGCAAGATGTTGTAGTCAATAGAGCATACACGAGTTATCTGTGTTATATGTCGTAAACGTCTCTCGACTATTAAAAAAATAAAAAGTACGGAATACATCGACACTCAAACAAGTAAGAAAAAGAGAAATGAAAATCAAATGTGGTTCTCATGTGTTTATCAACGTAAGATATTTATGTACAGATCTGTATACACACAACATGAGATACAAGCTGAAGGTAAACACAAAGCACTAATTAAAATGGCGAAGTTAACAATAAGAGTCTATTAATTGTGTATATAATAATATATACTAATTGTATATACAGGTAGTCCTCGGGTTACGACGGTCTCGAGTTACGTCGTTTCGTGGTTACGACACTCATTCCCACTTACAGCGACAGTGATAACAAAGCAACGTAGTGGGCTTATTATTGAGATGGACAGATTATTGGCGCTTTGGTTGGAAAACCAAAATGAACGCCGTATCCCTGTGAGTTTTATGGTTATTCAGGAGAAGGCTAGGCGACTGTTTGAGGCGTTGAAAAGAGAAAAGGGGGAAGGAAGTGAAAGTGAAGAATTTGTGGCGAGTATAGGGGTTGGTTTATGAGGTTTAAGGATCGTGCCAACTTCCATAACATTAAAGTGCAAGGTGAAGCTGCCAGTGCTGATGAGAAAGCAGCAACTGAGTTTCCTAATCATTGGCGAAGATAATTGAGGAGGGTGGTTACTGTGCTCAACAAGTGTTCAACGTGGATGAGACAGACTTGTTTTGGAAACGTCTGCCTAACGTAACACTGTTTATTACTGTTACAGCACTTACAGTACAGTATTTCATTATTAAACGTACTGTACTACAATATTTTACTGTACTTATGTTTATTGATAATTATGTAGGGTACTGTGTTAGGATAGGTGTTAGGATAGGCTAAGTGTTTGTAGTACTGTACTGTTATTATGATGGTACAGTACTGTATGAAAGTATGATCCGACTTACGTCGAAATTCGGTTTACGACGCCGCGTTGAGAACGGATCCCCGTCGTAAGTCGAGGACTACCTGTATACAGCATATATTCTGACACTTTGATCAAAAATTGCCCTTTTTGCCAAGACAAAACGGAAGATGAAGAACATTTTCTGCTACAGTGTCAAACCTATGTGGATATCAGGACCAAGTACACAGCCCTAATAAACAATGGATACCAGCAGACGACATCGGCTGTGTGGCTGTCTAGAGGGAAAACATACGACATCAGAAATGTCGCCATGCTTATTTTGGATGCTTTCAAGAGGCGCAACGAGATGGTTGAAAATACTAGACAAACAACATGAACCCAAGTGGTTGGACTCACAGGACTGGTCAACATGTACAACTGGTTGGGGCCGATGGCCTAAAATTGTGTGCGTGTGTGCATCCGGCGACGCTGCGTGTAAAACGTGACAAAGTTCTTGAAGGGCAGCGATTGTTTTACCATTGTATATATATTATATTTATTTCGAGGGGGTCATTACAATTTTCCATGTATGTCTATACTTACGGGACTGACAGCCTCCTCTGTGTCAATGTACGAATACAACAGCAATGCTATGATGAGTTGCAGTTAGGTGTCTTTAGATGAAAGTGTCACAAAGTGTCCAATTGAATTGTATGTCGATGAATTCAAATATCTTATTAAATCGCCAGATCCACTCCGCATCTGCAAACCTACGTCCAGTGATTGCTTTTTCCATGGAACATTGTTTTTAATGACATTGTTGACCATACAAACTAATTGTCCCACAAATTGACCACAACTTTAAAGCAACATACAAAACATTATGTGAATATAACAGTTTCGCTGCTACAGGGTGAGCTGACGAGTGGTTCGGGTGAGAGTGTACAGAGTGCCGCCACTGCGCCAACAACAGCGTCTGTGACAACAACACCGGCGTCTGTCTCTCTTGTGATGGAGACTTTGTAACCCCCCTGTGTCTAGATGGTCAGACTTTTATTTCTGTAATAACAAACAGCTCGTGAACAAGCACTCATACGCATGACTTCACTAACATTTACATTTTAAAACTTTTTAAAAATATTCCGTGAACAATGACTTCGTGATGTCAACAGTCATTATGTAATGAGAGACAACTCAACAGATAATTCACGTTCGTCCTATTCATACGCAAAGAAACAGAAAGGAAGACCGAAGAAACAAATAGGCATACATACTTTTTTCTGATTTATGATTGTAACTTTTATTTTTCTTGTGAATGTGTCGCCTCGTTTAGATGACTCAGTTTTTTTTTTAAAACTGAAAAGAAGAGTGGGCGGACATGATAGAATCCCAGAGGTTTTGATTATATGGAAACTTCTAAGCGTTAGTAGCAGTGAACTTCGTATCCCATGTAAGTCCTTGACGAAAACTGACAACTGTTTACCATAAAAATAAAGTCAACATATATATATATATACTGAAAAGGTGAGAAGTACATGTTTGCTCTAGAAAGTTCTGTTGATGTAAGGATGCGGCATGAGTTGTCCTTCTTTGTAGAACGAAGGTGCAAACGTCCAAACGACATGACCACTTGATTAATTTCCACATGTCCCACTCATGCATCCATATGACGATGTAATACAAAGTCCAGTTAAAATGTAACACGAAGATAGATATCACTTATGTCGCGTGTCGGCGATTGTGTTGTAGTCCGTGTTGCACTTCCACTACTGTGTTGGCCTGTCGGTGGGTGTGTCGGCGCGATGAGGGGACAGTTCACGCGGCCCTTGTGTAGCCCCATCCGTCTCGCGAGCAAAAGAGCCCTTACCCTCGGCGCTGTCGTCAGTTGCTGGCAGGGCCTTCGCAGGTCTCTTCTTCTCTGGACTGGACTGCAACCACTCCTCCTTTTGACTTTTCACCACCCTGTTCTTTGTCTTCCATCGCGCTAGCACGTGACCAGCGGCCTACCCACACCTCGTACCTGGCTTGGTTTTACACATTCTTTTGTTTGTTGATTTGCCTTTTTAGTTTTGTTTTGCTTAGTTGTCGATGTTTTTTTATTTCAGGGGGTGTTCTTTGCCGTGTTTGTTTCTGATTTTCTAATTGTCTGATCGTTTTAAGATTACAGTAAATTCTTGTTTTCACTATCCACTGAAAAACGCGTCCTAAGTTTACCTGCATGTTATAAGCTTAGTTTGAGAATCTTGACCTGCCCATGTTGTTTAATTTTAACCAGTATTTTACAGCTCGAATTGTGCTATTGCTATACAGAGGGTATCTCCCTCTCTCGCTATATACCATATGGTGTGGAGTTCTAATGTCTACGCATATATACCTTTTAATTGCAAATAGATGAACCTTTGATGTCCCCTGGCCCAACTGGCTGGAGGGGGAAGAGCTCTGTTGTCTTTTTTGTTTTATCTGACATCCTCCTGGTGTTGGACTTGTGACTGTGTATGATTTTGATGGGCCTGCCATCGTGTGTGTGAAGTGTAGTGCCTCTTCTCTTTGGTGACTGCAATTCTTTGCAGTTCTTTGTCAACCTTCTGCCTTGGCGATCGGCGGCGCGGTTCAGTGAGCTTAATGTCCGTTGGATCGGTGAAATCTTTTTTAGTGTGTGCTAGGGTCATTCGTCGTTCAGTAGGACTGGTATCGTCTGTTGGATGTGTTATGTGCAGCTATGTTTGCTATAGAATGCATTCCAGCTTATATGACATGTTTGATCTTTGGCCTGCGGACTGTGCTTGTATTGCGTGTAGACGCTGACCTTTGGCTGTAGTACCGTCATTTAGTTCTGACGTCACTTTATTTTACGTCATTTTATGTCATGTGTCATTTTCTCTCATTTTATGAGAGTGTCCGGGGTGTCTATGTAGAGGTAGCACCTTTGAATTTCCGGCAGCAGTGTCCCCTGGGACAGACGGGAGCACTGGTCCTCACATGGCAATCAACTCTCACAGCTGGCTCCAGGTCCTTAACCTAGACACACCCCGGTAACCGCTTCTGCTGGCGGGCCAAACACTGTGAGGGGCTGACGTGTTCTTTTGAACGTCATTACAAATACTTGGAGAGGGGATGGGCGCCACCAAGTTCGCCAAAGCCCACTGAAAGGACTCATGGACGCACAACAGAAAAGAAGTAACAAGCCGGATCGGTCGAGGCCCGGATCACCAACGACCGCGCCTCCCTCTGGTGGTCTCCAGGGAGGGGGCGACAAGTGTGATACTGGAACCAAGTCTACACCCAAGTTTACAATCAAGCTGCCTACACAAGGGACCACTATCGGAACATGGAATGTTCGCACACTCTATCAGTGCGGCAAAGTGAAAGAACTCACACACGAGTTACAACGTTACCGCTGGGACATAGTGGGACTTGCGGAAGTCCGATGGACTGGTTTCGGGGAGTCAACTACAGATGAAGGCCACAAGCTCTGGTTCAGAGGAGACGAAACCAAGCATGAACGTGGTGTCGCTTTCATTGTCAGGAAGGAGGTGGCTGGAACTGTCATCAGCTGCACCCCAGTCTCTAGCAGACTTATCTCCATCCGAATCTCTGCTCGACCGCACAACATCACCATTATACAAGTGTACGCCCCAACATCAGAACACAAAGATGAAGAGGTTGAGGAATTCTACGAGGAGCTGGACAACATCATCAAGAAAACTCCGAAGAAAGACATCTTGCTTGTCCTTGGCGACTGGAATTCTACGATCGGCCCTGACGCTTACCAACAATGGGCAGGAACAGTCGGCAAGTTTGGCCTGGGCAACACCAACGCAAGAGGCCTACGGCTCCTAGACTTCGCACAGAGTCACCGTCTCACCATTGCCAACACCCTCCACCCGCACAAGAAGTCAAGAACTTTAACGTGGCATTCGCCAGGAGGTCTGGTCCATAACCAGATTGACTTCATCTTGATGCCTCAGCGTTTCAAATCAAGCATCAACAAAGCACAAACGAGGTCCTTTCCTGGCGCTGACATAGGCAGTGACCACAACCTTGTCCTCACTAGCCTCAAGTTGAAACTAAAGTTGAGACGTGACAACAAGAGCCCTCGCATCCGATTAAACCTTGAGAAGCTCCAAGATCCGGAAATAGAGAGGATCTTCCAGGCCCAGGTGGGGGGCAAATTTGCAGCCCTGGCTACTTTAGACTGCGACATAGACACCCTTGCTGGAAGTATCAAAGAGGTGCTACTCTCTACTGCAGACGAAGTGCTGGGGAAGCAGAGGAAGCGCAAACAACCCTGGGTGACAGACGACATCCTTGATCTTTGCGACGAAAGGAGAGCCTTGAAGAAAGAGAGAGGTCTAGACCCGACGTCATCAGACAAGTACAGACTTGTCAACCAGAAGATCAGAACAAGGATGAAGGAGGCGAAAGAGGATTGGATCGAAGACCAGTGTTGCAGCGTGGAAGTAGGAATGGCAAGCGGAGACAGCAAGAAGGCATATGAAACACTAAAGGCCCTCACCAAGACTCAGCAGCAGACAGCCACGGTCATCGAAGACAGCACCGGACAGCTCCTTACGGAGAAAGCTGCTGTACTAAGCCGTTGGACTGAATACTGCCAAGACTTGTACAACTACAAGATCGAACCAGACACCAGCATTCTCCAGAATCACCAGACTGGGACAAGAGAGACTGAAGACCTGCCAGTACTCACTGATGAGGTGAGAAAAGCTATGCACAGTCTGAAGGGAGGAAAGTCACCTGGTGTGGACAACGTACCTGCTGAGCTGCTGCAGCATGGAGGAGACGCAACAACCAAGGCCTTCACCACACTGTGTCAAAAGATATGGGAAGAAAAGAAATGGCCAGAAGAATGGGCTCAGTCTATCATCATCCCACTCCCTAAGAAAGGGAACCTGAAGCAGTGCCAGAACTACAGAACCATCAGTCTGATAAGTCACCCAAGCAAAGTAATGCTCAGAATCATCCTCAACCGCTTAAAACCTATTGCTGAGGAACTGCTGGCAGAAGAACAGGCTGGCTTCAGGGCTGGAAGAAGCACGGTAGAACAGATCTTTAACTGCCGTGTTATGATAGAAAAACACCTGGAGCATCAACGTGAACTATACCATAACTTCATCGATTTCATAAAAGCTTTTGATCGTGTCTGGCACGATGGACTCTGGCAGGTCATGAGATCATTCAACATAGAGGAGGGATTGATCCAAATGATAGCAGCACTCTACAAGAACGCCTCCAGCGCGGTACTACTCAACAACCAACTAGGCGAGTTCTTCGAGATGACGATCGGGGTCCGTCAAGGATGCTTACTCTCTCCCATCCTTTTTAACATCTTCCTTGAGAAAATCATGCAAGAAACCCTCCACGACCACCTTACCTCAATCTCCATTGGTGGCAGACGCCTGTGCAACCTCCGCTTTGCAGATGACATTGACCTCATGGCAGGCAGCAATAACGAACTTCAGGATTTGACAGACAGACTCTCCAGGCGAGTCTGTCTGTCAAATGGAATGGAAATAAGCTCAGAAAAAAGCAAAGTGATGATTATTTCCACCAACGACAGCAGCAGCAACATCGTCATGAACGGCCAGAAACTGGAGGAGGTCAACAGCTTCAAGTACTTGGGTGCCACCCTGACTAAAGATGGTTGCTCTACAGCAGAGATCCGTATCAGGATTGGTATGGCAACATCCGCAATGTCCAGGCTGGAAAGGATCTGGCGAAGCAACTCAATCAGCTTCAGTACCAAGCACAGGCTGTACAAGTCCCTCGTAGTGTCAATCCTTCTCTACGGCTGCGAGACTTGGACGCTGCTTGCCACAACGGAAAAGAAACTCCAGGCCTTTGAGAACAAGTGCTTGAGAAAGCTGCTCCGTATCTCCACAAGACCAACGAATACGTACGGAGCACCGTGACCTCCCTCGTGGGCCCACATGAACCCCTTCTGGCAACAGTGAAGCGGCGCAAGCTCGCCTGGTTCGGTCACGTCACCCGCCACAACACCTTGTCCAAGACGATTCTACAAGGAACCCTCGAAGGGAGCCGTCGTCGTGGTCGCCCGAGGAAAAGCTGGGTAACCAACATCAAAGAATGGACCGAACGCGAGATGCCAGACCTGCTCTCATCTGCTCAAGACAGGACCGGGTGGAAAATTCTGTCTGTTGCTGCTGCCGGATGGTCCCCCCTACGCCCGGACCGGGCATGGGATTGAACTGAACTGAACTTTCTATCTCCTTTAAAGGTGTCATACCCCAGATTTCAGAGAAGTGTAGCAGGACAAGTAAGATCTGGGTATCGAACAGTTTAAAAAATTTACTAGAATTCAGGTTCCCTAGTCTCCACATCGTTTTCAGTAACTGCGCTACTCTTTCTTTTCCTCTTTAAGCAAGCCTCAAAGACTGCAGTCGTGAATGATAATTCTGTTGTTAAAATAGAACCTCCATTATACATCAGTTTTGCTAGAGAAAGGCAAAAATGACAGTTCCCTCGTGTACCATTACAAAAAGCTGTACCTAAGTACATTAGTAATGTAACTGTGCTACACAAGCACACAAAGTATAACTGTTCCTAGTCCAAAGGAAGTGGCCTCATTCATCACATAAATGTTTTAACATTCATTATTATTATTAACAGACACACGCCTCCGAAAATGACTGGACGATGAGAGATGACAGCAAAGAACAGTGACAAGCCTGGTCCTAGCGGTGGATGTGTTTGTGTGTCTGCGTGTGTTTCCACGCGTATGTGAGATTTCAATCGATGGTATCGCTTGTCTGTGAAAGCTTGAAACTGTCGTCACAGATGTTTGAACGTCGTCTGTATTAGATAAATGTAAACACATTCCTTTCAGTTGGAGCTTCTTGACTCGAGCAGTTACCATGTGGCGAATTGCATCTCTGTTCTGGCTTCTTGTAGGTTTGGGTGTCAGTGATGGTAAGTAAAATAAGTAATAATTAAAAATAAGCAATCAAAATGCATATAAGATGGTGTATTCTAATTTTAAGCAGTTGTAATCATAAGGTTTAAACGCAAGCCACATAAAATGTATTATATACATTTAAGTTAATAATGATTGTCCTCATGTTATAATTTGACTGAAACATCTCTTAACAACAACATGTTTACCGAAAATTACCGATGCTCTCACTTAGTGTAATATTGACAAAAGCATTGAAGGCCTGACTGTTGTTGCAAAAAGTCAAACATGTAGAAGTAGAATTTATGTTTGTAGGTAAAATCAGGTAGCAGATATCCTATTTGTTTAAAAGAAGGCGTCTGTTAAAAGAAGCTAACAATAATCGGCTTTAGTTTCAGCTCAGTTTCATCTTCATTAATTCTAGCCATTTGTTTACCTAGTCTTTGTACCACTATTAATATTGTTAAAATAAATTCGGTCAAGACCAAGCTAATATCAAGGATTCTAGGACACAAGCTTTCTCACATGTCCATGCTTTTTTTTGTCAGCTTGAGGCATCTCCTAAACAACATTGCTACATCCACCGGAATACTGGTCGAGATCATGACACTGGTGTTACACAGTTGTCGTCTGTAGCTTAGCTTTTTAGACAAAATACTAGTTTTCAGACCCAGTATTTTCAATATCCTGTTTCAATCAATGTTTTTCTTGCTTTATTTCAAGATCATCTCATTTTAGCTCACTGTCATGTGGTAACTTAAATGTGGAAGTAACTATCGCCCCAGTTAGTGTTTAGGGTGGCTTGTTGACAAGTATCACATGATGCCGACAAGTCTTAGCGAGGTACTTTACGAAATATTTCGAAATAACACTCTGCCAAAAAAAAAAAAAAAAATAGTGAACTCATGTGTCTGCCCCTACACCCAGCTTCATGTATATTTGTAGTATACTGTTGTTTTCACTGAAGCTTTTAAAGTGACAGGATTAAGTTCTGCTTTAACTGTCTTACTGCTGTGTTTCATTCAAAACAGTATTTGTAACTCTGTTGAGACGAAATCTTTGACAACTACGACTATGAATAAGAAAACGAAATTCGTTAAAAGTGTGTTTGTAGAGTTGATTGATTCTGGTCTGTGTATGTGTTCTCTGTTAATGTTTAGTCGAATATACAACACATTTGGACAACTTTAGAGCTGCGAAATGATCTATATAAAATATATATATAGATGATGATGATGATGATGATGATGATGATGATGATGATGATGATGATGATGATGATGGATGATGATGATGATGATGATGATGATGATGATGATGATGATATCAATAATATTTTCCAGGAAGATTCTGGGCTGTAACTACAAAAACGGCCTGGAATTTCAACGCTGGTTCTGACGCCAATGTGTACGTCCACATGCTTAACCCTGATGCCAAAAACTCACCGCCTTTGCACTTAGACAATTTTGCTTGGAACGACTTTGTGCGAGGTGCACGTAACGTCTTTCTTTTCAACACTGTTGAATTCGATGACGTATGCTTTATCAGAATCTATCGTGATAGCACTGGCGATTCCCCTGACTTGTTGCTCCTATGGGTAAGTAAACATTTTTGATACTAAACCCTTTCACAGCTTTTAGGTAGTCATCATTGTCATATGTACTGAATTGTTCTCATTTAAGATTCCAGTTCATTTATAAACATCCAGTAATGAATGTACTCAAATGGCTTAAAGAATGCTGTAGATGTCATAGAAACATCTTGAAAGTGAAGATTATGGATAAGAGATAAAACAACAGTTAAACTGTTCCTTAGTTCAAACTATCAGACTGCAGGAAGAGTTCAAGATCAACAAATCCTCCCTTGACTAGTACCAGTTCAAGAACAGTAAACTGATCGTTGTGAGAAAACAGCTAAATAGACACAGAAACTGTCAACTCCTCCCTATCTTCATCGATGGCAAGAAAGTGCAAGTTTGTGTTGTTCTTCCTCTGTGCAATGTCGTCTGCGAGCTGCAGATTGTGTTTGGGACTCTCGAGCGATTTAGAGGGAGGAGATGTTTCTTAAATTATATTCTATGACAAGATACTAAACAGCACGGGAAAAAAAGACTTCCATTGACGGAAACCCACCGTTGTCTACAAGTTTGTTGTACAGAGCTCGTGGAGCTTTGTGTTTAATTGTATAAATAGATGTTTAGATGTTTTAAATTAGTTGCAACTGTAAGTGATATGCTTTCTAAATGTGCTGACTACAAATTGTTGTTTTTATATTGTTGACTAACTAGTTGGCGGTGAGATCTAGTCATATGAGATACAACCTCATATTTGAGATCAACAACTGGATCCCAACAGAAGAACAAGAGAGTAAAAACAACTTTGTAATACGGCGCACGCCACCGTGTAGCCCACGTAAGTGTATCCTGTCTACTGATTGTCAGAAAATTCCACGCAAATGAAAACACATACATATAGTCCACCACAGGTCTTAGGAGAGGCCATTGCAACATTTCGTGTATAAGTCCAAGCATTGGTCGAAAAAAAAAGTTATTTGATTATACATGAAAGCTCGGATTCTTTTTATCATCTATTTAGCCCTTGAATGAAGTTTCAAAAAATTGTTTTACTGCAGGAAAGAACGCCCTCTGGAGTTTTCTCTCAGTTACTTCTAAGCACACCCCATATAAGATGAGTGGTTTGGTTTGTCTTCAACAGCATGTGAAGTCATATCTGACAATGTATCACTTGACATGCATGTATCTTTTGTCTCCCACTACAGGTTTGCTGCTGTGATGGATCAACGTGGCAAGGGTAGACAGCAGATGACAAGGTACACTTCCAATCATTACTTTATCATGTAGGACACCTCTAGACATTCTAATTACACAAAGAGCTGTAGAGCAAGATTGTTCTAAATGTTTGAAAGTCGAATTGCATGAAAAGAGTTAGAGGTTAGAGTACTGCAAACTGTAATATCCGATTGAAAGTAAACTTGACTTTGTAGAAGAAATGAGTGATGGCATTTTATTTTGAGCTGAACGCCTGTAAACATCTGTGTGTGTGCGCGATCTCGTTAGTGTCCTAATCTCGAAGGAGGCATTGATGTCATTTTCCGTCTTTCGCTCGGTGTTATAAAAATGTTGCTAAAAGATTTTCAAACATCCCTTTTTGAGCTTTATTTCTTGATTGTGTGTTTGTTTCGGGTGTGATGTGATTATATATAATTGTATTGTGTTCAAAGGATGGAGAGAAGTAACGTGGCTTTGGAGCAGATTTCCTGAGGTCAACTTACAGTACTGCAAACTGAAATTTTGTTTTCGCCGTCTAAACTTTGAAGGCATCCAGGACTCAAGTATTTGCTGAAATTGCTGTTATTTGTAGAAGCTTGCTGGCTTGTCATAATAAAGAACGTCTGTTGAAGCAAGAATTTCGGCTTACGCGTTTTTTCGTGGAGTGTGAAAACAAGAAATTACTGCAATCTTAAAACGATCTGACAATTAGAAAAGCACAAACAGCCACGGCGAAAAACAGGAAAACAAAAACATGAAATTAAAGCAAAAAAATTAAAACAAATTTTAAAATGCAACACGGTGCGAAACCTTTTTTTTTTTTTTTTGTATATAGGGAACATTTTGGTCCTTGTTGCATGATTGTTGTTACCTACCGTCGAATGTCGAACTCCAATAAACAATCCAAGTTTGTAGTACTAGAAGCTGTTTTATATACTCAAAAAGGAACTCGCCTTTCCTACAGGAAAAAAGAAATGCGTTTTTAATCTGAATGTGCAGTAAAACCAGATCAGTTTACTTTGCCAAATGCGGGTTTAGTGAGCAAGAAGGAGGTTTTGTGATTTTTGTTATCATTTGTGACTTCTATCTACGTGTTGTATTTTAATTGGGTTTTTGTATTACATGGTGATTTGGAATAATCGAGTAGGACATATGAAAATAATTCAAGTGGTCTTGTGGTTTGCACCTTCTTTCTACAAAGAATGACAATAGATGCCTTATCCTGACATCCACAGAACTATTGTCAGTCACACACAAGCAAAACAATACTTTGTTCCCTTACTCAATTTTTAAGTGTCTGAAGCAACAACAATAAATTATTAACAGTCAACCCTAGTAATAACAGCTACTGAATAAGTAAGTTTAATTAAAATAAATAAATAAGTCTCGAACTGCAAACTGAAATTTTGTTTTCGCGGTGTAAACTTTGAAGGCATCCAGAACTCAAATACTTGTTGAAATTGCTTTTATTTGTAGAAGCTTGCCGGCATGTCATAATAAAGAGACTGTTCATGCATGAATTTTGCCTCACGTGTTTTTCACGGAAGTGAGAAAACAAGAATTTACTGCAATCTTAAAACGATCAGAAGATTAGAAAAACACGAACAGCCACAGTAAAAAACAAAAACTCAACAACAAAAACATAGAAACAACAACAAAACAAATTTTAAAAGACAAATAAGCAAACAAAAGAATTTGTAAAACCCTGGTGCTGACTGGACACGGAGGGCCAAACCATGTTTCGATGTGTGGAACATTTCGGTTCTCGGTTTCTCTGCTTTTTTTCACCATACATATCATAAATACATGAAGGTCTGAAAATGATTTAAAGACCATTAAAAATTAGAGTCACTGCACCCAAGAGCTTTGAACAGTCTATGGAATGTCTTTTAAAAAATGTGCTTTGAGTACAATTTGACAAAATGACAATAATATTTACCGGTGAGCCAGCCCTAGCCTGAACTTCCAAGTGAAAACATCTTATCAACACGTACTTCTTTTCAATATATATATATGTTAAAGTTTTGTATGGTTTCCAAAAACCTGAAAGTAATATCGTAACATGTATCTAAATTGCTTTATATTGATGAGCTTTAATTGATTAAGTACTCTTTAATGTTGACATAATCACAAGTAGTCTCCGCTTCTTTGTTGTCAGTAGTAGTAGTAGAATAATAATACTAGCAATAATAATAATGCTTATGATGATGAGGATAATAATAGTAATAATAATATATTCTATGAAGAAGATGGCGTGTGTGACGGTTCACACACCGAATGTATAGGAAGCCGCTACTGACACCTATGTGTACTTCATCATCATTGACCCTGATAACAGACAAACCCCGCCTTTAGTATTAGACAATTATTTTTGGAACGACTTTCGGCAAGGTTCCGTAGACAGCTTCGAAGTAGAAGTCGACGTTGACATCAGGGAGGATTGCGCTATCAGAATCTATCATGATAACAGTGGCGATTCCCCTGGCTGGTTTCTCGATTGGGTAAGCAGACATTTTTGACACTAAACCCTTACACAGCTTTAAGGTAGTCATCATTCTCATATGTACTGAATTTTCTCCATTTATTATTCCTGTTCATTTATGAACATCCAGAAATGAATGTACGCAAAAGGCTTAAAGAATGCTGTAGATGTCATAAAAACGTCTTGAAAGTGAAGATTATGGATAAGAGATAAAACAACAGTTAAACTGTTCCCTAGTGCAAACTATCAAATGCAAAAAGAGTTCAAGATAAACAAATCCTCCCTTGACTAGTACCAGTTCAAGAACAGTATACTGATCGTTGGGAGAAAACAGCTAAATAGACACAGAAACTGTCAACTCCTCTCTATCTTCATCGATGGCAAGAAAGTGCAAGTTTGTGTTGTTCTTCCTCTGTGCAATGTCGTCTGCGAGCTGCAGATTGTGTTTGGGACTCTCGAGCGATTTACAGGGAGGAGATGTTTCTCGAAGTATATTCTACGACAAGATGCTGAACAGCACGGGGAAAAAGGACTTCCATTGATTGAAACCCACTGTTGTCTACAAGTTTGTTGTACAGACGGCGTTAAGCTTTGCTTTTTATTGTATAAAATATACAACAAACGACAAACTACATAAACAATAATCATGTGCGCACCTACAACATCACAGACACACACCACTCACACTTCATCTGAGGTTGTTGTCACAGTCGCTGTTGGCGCAGTGGCCGCA